>ML677326.1:75364279-75494500 GCA_007922305.1 Dermatemys mawii
TTTCTTTCTTTCTTTCTTTCTTTCTTTCTTTCTTTCTTTCTTTCTTTCTTTCTTTCTAGAAAGATATTTTTTCAGTTGCTGGAATGTAAAAAGCCATATTACCATAAGCCATAATAGGTTCATTTTGTTGTAATAGTTATACCAAAAATGCATGAAAAACTGAAACACAAGATAACAGAAGTATTTTGATAGGCAGAATGAAATAGCCCTGTTGAGATGTGAGCTTATCCTCCAACTGTTGATTACATGACCATCCTTTTATATCCTTCTCTATCTTTATCACAGAACAGAGATTACTTATAATAGAAGTATTTGTTTGAGGAGCTTTGGCAAAAACCTGTGTGCACTGACAACTGAAAAAGCAGTGTAAATTACTAGCTGGGTCTAGGGGATGTGCATGGATATCTGAAAATGTATCTAGGTACCTGTACAGTCTGCCCTCATCTGTTTAATATCTAAATGCCTCCCAAGTACTAAAACATAGAAATGATATGGAGAGTGAAAATGCTGAGTTTATTTTTGACAATGAAGCTGTATCATTCAAAATAATAATAATAATAAAAACTTCCCTGGTGTATTATGTTTTGTGTGCATTGTGTAACTGTATAGGTTAGTCATTTTGCAAAACCATGGAAGGTGCTGTACATGGGAGAGGGAGTGACACTCTGTTTCACTAGTTGCTTAGTGCATAAGGCTATAGAAGAAGATACTGTGGCAGTGTTGAGGTGAAAGGTAACTACTCATATTGTTCCTGACCCTCTATCTGCATAGTCAAGCTCTTCTGTATCCACTAGGTGACCAGATGTCCTGATTTTATAGAGACAATCCTGATTTTTGGTTCTTTTCCTTATATAGGCTCCTATTGTCCCCAACTCTCATCCCAATTTTTTGCAGTTGCTGTCTCATCACCCTAGTATCCACTGGCTGAGAACCATACAGAAATATTGGGTTTGGCCACGGGGAAGAGCTGTTGTTGCTGTTGGCATAGCTAACATCATTCAGGGAGGAACTGTTCCTTCATCAGTAGAGGAGCTCCTTCTATGTTCCATCTATACTGGGAATGGGGCTATGTTGATATAAGTATGCCAACATAGGCTCTCTAGTGTAGACAGCCTAAGGTTGTAGTTCAAGAAACATTGCAACTAGGATCACAATTCAGCTGTGTAGGCAGTGTATGGGGGGGGAACACTCACTCTAATTTCAGCCAGGACCCCTGGAGTGACCTTTTCTAACAATCTTATCAAACCACCTCTGCACACACTCCTCTCTCCTCCAGACAAATGTCGGATTGGAGGGCTGCACTCACTCTCTGTGAACTCAGATTCAGAGTTGCTGATATATCTGATTCTGTTTCCCTCAGCCTGATATATGCGGTAGTTATTCATACACACTTACCCAGACTAGTTTTATAAAGATAAACAGTTATTTGCACCTCAACTCTCAACCTTTTATATGTCACAACAAAAATACTCTACATATTACTGTATCCCATGGCTGATATTTCAACCAGATCTTAATAAGAAGCCTCATTTTTGTATTCTTTTTTTCATTTCATAGCTCCACTGAACTCATCAAACAATACATTATAACAAGTTCCCACCATTCTGCCTCCTCTTGACAGGGCTGTCAGATTCATATTGAATGCTGAAGAAATCTTTAATAACTGGACACAATTTTCCTTACCAATTCAGAAATATGAATGCCCTCATAACCTACTGCAAATGCTTCCCATGAGCACTCAAGAGCAATGGGCATGACAGGATTTGATGGGTGGAGTGTACTTTTGCATCTGTTATCTTTATAGAAATTCAAAAGCTTTTTTTGTCACAACTGCCATGATATCATTATTCCTGGGTGTTTAATGGTTCAGTGAAGAGCTACTACATGCTGCTTAAATGGGCAGAGTGAGGGGTGGCTCACTACCATTTTTAGATCATTTACCCTTTCAATGCTTGTCTGCCATATGCACTCCTGAGCTATTGCTTTCACTACAAGATCTATAATGTATTTTATTTATTTATTTATTTATTTATTTATTTATTTATGAGATAGTGGCAACACACTCTGCTGACAAATATGAAGGAGACTTGCCTCAAAATATTTATTAGTTGAATAGGTTATTTAATATATCAGTACTCTGAAATCAATAGGATCAGGAGTCAGACTGATCCATTAAATGTCAGTAAAATGTATACACATTTCTTTTTTAGCTTCAGTCTACTCTTGCATGCAGCTTCATGCTTGTATGACCCAAACCAAGTACTATGGCAGTGAGAAAACTGTGGAAGTTTGGGATTATCTTTATGGGATAGTGCCCTTTGTGTATGTATGTATATATGTGTGTGGTTCATGTGTAAACAAGACATGGTTTTGCCTTGTCTGATCCAATGCATGATCATTAAAATAAAACTTCTTGCAGAAAGCTGGCACTGGATGTCTACAAAATCTCTCAGAATGAATGATTATTTTGATAATTCAGTGTTGAAATATTTTTTTGTTGAAGAGGCACTTTTTTTTTGAAGTTACAGATGACCAATTAAAAAAAATTCTCTATCTACTTTAAAGCTTATATATGCAATTGAAGGAAAAACATAACACAACAATAAAATATATTTCAGAATATTTTAAACAATCACAACATTGTAGAGGTCCAAGATATCTGATCCATGATCTCATTAAGGAAAGAAGTTCATAAGAGAAGTAAACTTAGTCCAGTTGTTTCTTTAAGTAAATTTAATTAATTGAAGCTCAATCTTCAAATATTTATTGTACAAATCATTTTTAAATTAGTAATTTCCCCATGAAAATACTTTTTCTATGTTCACTGTAAGGCCCCAAATCCTTTATTAGACTCTATTTATGTGGTCCCATGTGTCCACCCAGAGTTTAATATATTTGGGATTTTTCTCATGCCAAGACATAATTGCTAACAGATTCTGATGAGGTCTTAGAACTTTACAGAAAAAAATGAGCCTTTTTGGTGAAAGAATTCAATTTTCTTTTTATTCAGAGAAAAGGATAGTATTTTTGAATGTTTCGATAGCTTTACTAGAATGATAGAATTTGGTTTTGAAATAGGAAAGTTATAAATATTGGAATATTGTGCAGTACACTATATTAACAAACAGTCACAAATGTGGAGTAAAAGATACCGTCATAACATCAGTGTGTGTTGCATCTCACAAGTGAAACTTAGGCACATTTTGTCAACGATTAGATATCTACAGGTTTAGGATAGCTTGTTCTAGCCTATGATTATTTGAAATACGTACATAAGGACTTTGGATACCTTGAAGGGCGGTAATAAACCAGAAAAATAGCAGCAACATGTGCAAAGAACTATAATTAAAAAAAAAACTGTTGTATTCAAATTCCAAGCAGACTGCACTTGCAAACAAACATGTCCCACCTTTGCGGAACCTGTTTCACTTAATTCAACCCCAAATTAATTGACTTTCCAGTTTATCAACACAGAGATTAAAAAAAAACAACCCACACACATTAGTCAGGCTCCCAGAAAATGGGGTTAGATTAAAAATCATGAGATATGAAGAAGAAAAAAAGTTGGGAGTTCTTTTTAATTTCCTTCTGTTTTATTGAGCCTTTAAGATTTATATTTTCAAGCTATTCAGCCACAAGGGCTAGGAGCCTATCTAGAGCTGATCCAGCATCCTGGTCAGTAAGTGTATGTCTACACAGCAATTAAGCACATGTGATTGGTCCTGGTCAGCTGACTTGGGCTTGCAAGACTCTGGCTACGGGGCTGTAAAATTGTGGTGTAGATGCTCAGGCTTGCACTGGAGCCCAGGCTCTGGGACCCCATGAGCCTGACTCTGCTGATATAGACCAGCAATGAGTGTTTAATTGATGTATAGCTATACCAGAGGGTTCTAGCTATTCCCCGCTTCCTCCCCAAAGTGCACTTAAGTGGGAGACGGGCGCTTAATGGCTTAATTAGCAGGAGCCTGATAAGCTAATGTGAACAATCAAGCCATTAGCTGGGAACAGTTAAAGGAGAGGAAGTAAGTCTGAAAGGAGGAAACTAGCAAGGGTCAGGGGATATACGCGTTTAGGATGAAGGGGGCTTGTCCTTCCCTTTCCCAGAGAATGGGCTAAGAGGGATATTTATATTAATTTGTATGTTGCTGCACAAGGCTATCCTAATGAACTGGTAGAAGGGACCTAATAAATAAATTTGTGTTTATAAATCTGGAATACATCTAGTGTATTGGTGGTGGCACAAAGGGTGGAGAAGACAGCCCTGAGCTAAGTAGATACAGACACATATGTATAGAGAGAGAGAGAGAGAGAAATTTCCAGGAGCTGTAAGAAAATAAACAAATATGGAGAGATTCATAATAATATCATGAAAACTGACAAGACTTAGGCTGGTATAAATTCATACTAAATGCTGATGTCAATAGTGTTACTCTATATTCACAATGATTTGACTAGAAGTAGAATGGAACCCTCAGGTACCCCACTACTGTCCAGGGCTATGGGTCATTCAACCATACTTTGGGCTTGGAAATTGTTATGCCTATATGCATAGGGTGCATAAAGACTGGCAGACTAGGGGTTAATAGGAGCCTGAGAACTCAGTTAGCCCCCTCATTATATCTGGAAGGGTGTTGGGCTTAATTCCTTATCAGAGCCAGCTGGTGAAGAGCTGTGCTGGTTTCTTGAAGGAAAGCATGGTGACTAGACAGTGAGGAGGGAGACTCAGGATGTGGTGTGGTAAAGTCTTAGGGAGATGAGATCTAGGATAAAGGGGGACTAGAGTTCTTTGTCTCTAGAAAAAGAACTACAGGAAGCCACAGGAAGATAGCTAGCCTATAGTGGGCCTTGAAATAGGGGCAAGGTTCCAGGGAGTCAGTTCTTGAAATAGAGATTTGGGGGAAAATCAGGGGGAATTACAAAATCAATCTTGGGATGGGCAGAAATGGCTGAAGACATATTTTATTTTGTTAGGAGTTGGAGTACTGCTAGGGAGAAGCTTATGAACCTACTACTGTGAATAAAGAATGGGATTGAAAAGTAATCCAGGAGAGATGAAAGATGTATTGTTTTGGACACTATTTATTTGAGACATTGATACCCTAGAATGAGTGAGACTGTATGTAACCTTACTGGATGGGAGAGTCACTAAAAGAATTGGTGGTAGAAGGAGATTACGGCGGGAAGGTCTTGCAATTCTGTGTTTAGCCGTGAGAGAATGAGTTACTCTGCTACAGTCTATTTCTGGTTTTAAACTAAGGGTAACCATTTTAAATTCCTTGCATTCACAAGATACTTCTGCTCTTGACACAGTAAATCCATTAGTATTGTAACAATGGTCTAATACTTTGCTCATATTCTTTAAGCACAGATGGCCCAATTCTTTTGTCTGGTGTAAATTTGGAATAACATTCCTGATATCAGTGGAGTCATTTCAGATTCTCACTGATGTGAAAGAGAACAACGTGCGCATGAGTCATTAAATACAATCCATGGAGAGATGGGTACACCTTAAATATGGCCTATTACAATGAACTAATTTTTTATATCTTTAACACTTTTGTTACAATAAGACTTACAACAGACTGAGCTATGTTTTCCACAGTGGCCGTAACTTCAGAATTTCTTAACATTTATGTATTTAAATTCTTAACCATTATATTACCTTAATGTACTTGCACAATATGAAGTTGATTTAAAGGTATTTACACATAGTATAATATATACTCAAAGTGTAAAAATCATAAGCAATAACAAAATGTAAATTGGTAAAAATATTCTGCCCATTCTTGGCAATATACCAGCTTTTTGTATACATTCCTGATAGTGCATCTTGCTTATGTAACTAACATCAAAATGCTCCTTAAACTTAAATCTGATTGTTCATGACTTTCAAAAGTGTAAATGGGATCTCAGTCAGGCACTTAAAATGTACCATTCTAATTTTTAAAACTAAACTTGTCTTTTCTATATTATCTTTTGAAAATATTCCTCACAAATCCAGCCATAAAATGATTACATCTAGTAGTCTCCAAAATCAGAAATTATAGATAATGACACAATCTAATTTATAAGTATATTAGGAAAAAACCCATACTTGTTAATATGGAGAAAGTTGTCAGATTGTGGTATACTCTGAAATGTACACAAATAATTGCATTTGAACAATTTACTACATTAGACACAAGTGGATTTGAAGGCAGTCTACATTAGATATTTAAGGAATTACAAATCTTAAATTGTTATACCTAAATCTATTTTTAACAACAAACTACACAACATCCACCCCTAAAAAGAAAGTAAAGAAAACCTTACATTTCCCAAGGCTGTGCCTAAAACCACGGTGTACCACATATAAAATACATTTTCTCATGTCAAATTCACACAGTATGTTCACAAGTCAAGAGTAACAGTTATGTGTATAAGGCAAAAAAAAAATAGTCCTCCCAGTGGCTAAAAGATGAAGGGATATAAGCTTCTTTTTTAGCTTTAATCTTGACACTTGAAAATTTAATAATAATAAAATCAATCTAAAGTATCAGTACTGAAGAACTAGGGTTAAGTGTCATTGTATGATGCATTATTGACCAAAACCATGCAAATATGGAAGATACATTGATACTATCACAAGAAATGTTCAATAAATGATCAACATACTAATATTTCCAGATATCTCATTTAAACAATCATCTATATAAAATACACATAAGGGAGTTCTGGTAACAAATATTGCTTCTGAGTTATCTGAAATCTCTATTCTTTTCAACATCCTCCAGAAGCCAGTCTTCATTTTAAATTACCGCACTCTTTGATGGGATATAAGTAATTGCTTGAACTTGCAGTTGTTTGGTTGAATGAGCTTAACAAAACATGTTACATTACATTGTTGTTGTACAGTACCAGGGTGGAGCACAGCCTAGCAAAATACTTAAATGTTTATAAGTGAAAACATGTTTCAATACAATTTGGTTAGAAGTTAATATCATAGGTGATCTATCAATATCAGTGTTAAATGAATTAGCCCTGCTAAAATCATACATTTTGTTTTACTTGCATTTAATAGCAAACATGAATCAGAAAGTGTTTCTGAATTTTATTAAAAATCTGTTGGAGCTCATTTATAACTGAGGACAATGAAATGCTTATAGAATATAAAATGGTATAATCAGAGAAAAGATACAGAGCTCCCAGTAACCTGCTCTATATTGTTAATATAAATGGAAAATAAGATTGGACCAAGATAGAGCTCTGCAGGGCTGCTTTAGTTTTATTTCCCAACAAAATTTTATTGCTATCTGATCTGACATACTGTTCATTCTGATTGAGGGTCTCATCTTGAAGTCTTTACTTGGAGACTGCAAAGGCAAAAGTCATGTTGACAGCAATGGGAATATTTACTGAAGATGGACTAAGGACTTGCAGATTGGGCCCACAGATATCTCCAGAACTGACTGAGATTGAAAAAAACAAACAAACAAAAAAAAAAACCCAAAAAACAAATGAAGAAATAGAAAAAATATTGACTTCCTGGGTTTATCTTTTTTTCTTTCCTTTCCTTTCTTCCCCTTTTTTCTTCATTTTTTTTCCATTGAAAAAGGAGTGAAAAGGGGAGGGAGAGAATGACAACTTATCAAATATTAAATGAAAATCTCTACAATATTTTAAACATGCCACAAATCTCTACTCCAATATTTTCCTATTCTATTTTTTTTTTTTTTTTGGTAGATCTCATACAACATAGTGCAATGACTGTTGAAAAATCATGACTTTCAGTGGTGACCAATGTGCCATTAATAGAAATGTTTTGGATTTAAATCCTAACTTTACAGTGCTGGTCCATCTCTCTTATTAATACTGTCCTTTTTTGTAAGATTAATGTCAGATTCATTTTATAACACCTAGATTACAAAGCCTTTGTTTATTAACAATAAGAGCAAGAGCTGGTTGGGAAACAAATGATTTAGCTCTGGGGAAAATGATAAATGAAAACTTTCTTTTTTTCATTAAACTTTCTTCAAAATTTTCTAGGCATTTACTGAAAACCAAACCCTGACCATTTTAAAATTTTTACAAAAGGGGGGGATCTAGTTGAAAAAAGGAGGGAGGGGACTCATTTTGGTTTTCTCTGACAAGACTAGGTTTTGAGAAACAAGTCTTTCCTGAAACTTCCCCCATTGTTGAAAAAGCTATTTTCTGTTTTTTTAAAATGAAGTTTCTAACCAGCTCTAGAGAACTACTATAGGTTATTCAAAAGTTTTCAATCTCTTCATAAACCTGAGTTGTCTTTAGGTGTGCCTGTGACTCCTTTGAACTAGCTTTCCATGAGCAAATTTCCTGCGCAATAAACAGTTGTCTTTCAGTATGCAGTGAGCAGACAGGCCCCTGGAGACTTGGAATGGCTGATCAAATGCATTCAAAGAAATTACCATATGCTTGTTGACATTCTACAGGCAGCTAAAGAGGGCAAAATTGTGGAGCAAATTACTCACTGAAAATTATTCACTGAACTTAAGGAATAAATCTATGATGTCTTCTACCTTGCTCCTGAAGAATCTTGTCCTTTGGGGATCAAGCAGTTTCCAGATAGCTAGTATTGTGGATGCAGGCATGGGGATGAGCATCTATTCTGAAACGCTTAAGGCAGTTTGCTTTGTTATTTGAGAAGCACCTCATTCATGCATAATTATTGCAGGCTATATTTACACTTTTTAAAAAATGCATATGAATGCATTTAGGAACTTGAGTGCTGTTTATTCTTTTCTTTTCCTGAACAATTAGGGATTTCCACAGTATTCTGATGTAGCTGTAAATGGATAGTGTTAGTTTCATGAGACACTGCAGTATCTCATGCTGGTGCAAGAGAGGAAGGAACCAGGTGTATGTCAAGTGCAACTGTATTTTTAGATTAGAATAAAAAAGGTTTCTGGACTAACCAAAGCAGTACTTTAATAGCAGAGTCCTAGGCAAAGAAATTGAAAATAGGGCTATAAATGTTGTTTGCTGGAACTGTTTGTCTATAAATAGCTCTCAACCTTCTCCTGTAGATTTCTGCTTTTAAGACTATAGTAACTCCTCACGTAAAGTTGCCCTGGTTAACGTTTTTTCATTGTTATGTTGCTGATTAATTAGGGAACATGCTCCTTTAAAGTTGTGCAATGCTCCCTTATAATGTTGTTTGGCAGCTGCCTGGTTTGTCCAATGCTTGCAAGAAAAGCAGCCTGTTGCAGTTAGCTGGTGGGAGCTTGGAACCATGATGGACCAGCAGCTCCCCATCAGCTCCCTGCTCCCCTAAATTCCCCCACGCGGCAGCCACCCAGAAGGCTATTACTGGCAGTTCAGCTGTCTCTCCCTCTATTGCCATGTTCTGATCCTACCCTCTGCCTTGGAGCTACTCCCCGGAGCTTCCTGCTTGCTGTGCTGGGGGATGGGGAGAGGGGAGGTGCGCTAATGTCAGGGTGTCCCTCTCCACCCTGCTCCTGCAACCCGCTTACCCCTTCTCCATAGAGAAGCATGACATGACAGAGCTCAGGATGTGGAGAGCTTGCTGACCACAACTGCTGTCTCAACTTCCTGATTTACTTAAAAAGGCAGTATACTTAGAGTGGGATCAGCATATTTAAAGGGGCCTTGTGCATCTGTCTCTTTCTCACACACAGGGTGTGTGTGTTTGTCTGCCATACTGTCTCCTCTCCCTCCATTCATGCTGCCTTGTAGAATGTGAGGCTACATTAACAACACTTCAATCATGCTTCACAATCATCCAGGCCAATGGGAGCTGCGGGAAGCAGTGAGGGCCAAGGGATGTGCTGTCCGCTACTCCCCACAGCCCCCATTGGCCTGGAGAGGTGAACCGCAGCCAGTGGGAGCTGCGA
Source organism: Dermatemys mawii (assembly GCA_007922305.1). Taxonomy (NCBI): domain Eukaryota; kingdom Metazoa; phylum Chordata; order Testudines; family Dermatemydidae; genus Dermatemys; species Dermatemys mawii. Next base: position 75,374,149 of record ML677326.1, read on the forward strand.
TCAGCTGAACCTGTGGAGGTATCAGGTAAACCAACCAACCCAGCATGCCAGGGGCTTTCCCTGAACAAGCAGTGGACCACAGTTGAGAACCACTGTTCTAGATGGTAAGGAACTCTCTCCTCCCATCTGTTGATAATTGGTGGGAAGAGCAGCCACAGAGCTTCTTCATCTGCATAAAATATTTATCCAGAAATCAGGATGGACAGCATCTCCAGAGGGAAAGGAGGTCAGCACCCCATCTCTTGATGATTAGAGGAAGTATCTCAACAAAGAGCTTACTTTATAGAAGCTTCTGCCTTGAATTCCTCAAGTGACATTCTGGGAGTCACTATAATTATACATAAATTCAAAATTGATTGGGTAATGGAATTGACTGTAGAGAGGGCCAACGATTTCCTACAATTTTAAAAAGATGGCTATACCAGTGGCAACGTGTCCGCTCAAGGATCCCCTCCACTGCATTATTAGGAGGACTCTTTTATGGGAGATGGTGCAGAGGTGGCCCCAGGAAAAGGCACACTGCAGAGAAGGCTCTTCATGGAAGATGCAGAGGACAGCAGCAGAGTTGAATGAACACAGATACCCCTCCTACTGAGCTACCAAATAATGCTAAAATCACCATAGCTGGGTCAGTTGGGGGACCTGCAAGACAGAACAGACAGCACTCCCAAGAGACTGGAGAACAGACAGATTGCATGGTCCTCTGAACTCTGGGACTGTGTTACCCACTGGTACCAAACTGTGAGTGTGGTTTAGCAAAGGTAAAGAGGCACATGCCAGTTGGATGCTCACATTGGTCAGTGTGGAACCAAGATAATGGACTACTAAATTTTCCTTGGGCAAAGTTTATAATTAATATAGAAATCATTGTTGTGCTCCCCAAGCTAATGTTTCTTTTCCCCTAATAAAAGTTTACTTGTTTCTTACACAGACTCAGTGCTAGTTAGTGGGGAAGCACTGTCGATTAAGTGTTCCCAGAGAAGATATTCAGTGGTTCCAGAAATCCTGGTTGGGGACTTGAGCTAATGATTTTAATTTTCAGAGGGACCCGTAACTATTTGAACCCAGCCCTTTTTGTTCCCAACAGTGCCTGGCAGCAGTGTTACAGATATTTAGCCAACAGAATGATCCTTTTTCATGAAAACTGCTTATCAACATTTCAGTTAATTAGCAAAGAAACGGTAAGATGGCACCTATCCCATGCCCACAAGACTGCGTATCACATTAGGATCTCTTGTGCTTGGAAAATAAAAGAGGGGTATGGGACTAGCTTTTAGTGTAGTGTTGTGCCTATACTCTTCTTCAACTCAGAGAGGACTTCTGGAGTTTCTGCACATCCACAGCACAGGGCTGTGGTTACATGCCACAGTTCTCCTTTACCACTTCAGACTGTAACTGCTGCTAGTTGGTAGCTCTATTTCTACTTATCTTTTTCAGATAGTCCCTGATACATATAGGAGGGGAAAATCTTATTAAAACCCAGAAGCCCCTGATAGGTTGCCTAACCCCACACAGGCACAGAAGGGGTTAATCATGCTTTGCCTTGGACGGCACAATGGAAATGAGTCCTCTGAGAAGCTCAGAGAGGCTGCATGAAGCACAGTCAGTTAGGGAGGAGTTGTAGGAAGCAACCACTCTAGACCTAGCTGGCTCAGATAAAAGGAAGCTGCAAAGCAGTGTAAAATCAATTGACGCTGGGAGAAGGACCAGAGAGAAGGACTTCATTCCTGGAGGCCTGAGAGAGCTGTAAGCACTTTGGACAGCAGTGGCTGGTTTCTGGGACTGAGCAGCTGAGCCCTTGAGATGAGGGCAAAGAAGGTGGTGGGGCCTTGGGGAAATGCCCCAGGGAAATATAGCAGCATTGATGGAGATTACACAGGAGCAGCAGGGAGCTGCTATTTAGAGGGTCCCTAGGCCGTGGCCCTGAGTAATGGGTGGGGGTAGGCCCATCACCCCACCCCCCAGTCTCCACTGGGGAAGTGGCTGGACCATTGGACAGAGATACCTACTCCACCCCCAAGAGGGGAGAAACCTGGCTGGTGACACTGCCAGAGGGCTAAATCGCAAAGAGGACACTTCAGTTCTGGGAGCTGAGGCAGGAGCAGAGACAGAGTTATGGTGTGGTGACCATGGAGGTGGCGTCAGCCTCAAACTAATCCCCAGTACTACCAGGAAGAGGCACCAGTCTGGAGATGAGGTTGGGGCTGTCACATGATGCCACTCAGATTTGGGAACACATTATTGTAGGGCTCTACAACTACTGATTAAAGGATCATCTGAATTTGAAGAGCATGGAATATAAATACAATCTCCAAATTGAGCTCTGGGGCAAGGAGAGAACCTACCCCACTCTTAGTTCTTGGTGTATATAAATAAGATGGGCATTACTTGTAAATCCAGCATAACTGTGTTTTATTTAGTTTGGAATAAAGAATTTTCAGGATAATTCACTTGCTGTTACCTGGGATTTTGCTGTTACAGTCCTAAGTGAAGAAGTCAGAACTTTAGCCATAACATTTGTTTTTTGAAAGAGTCTAAGAAGTTCTCTTTAAATCAGTATAATTTGAGGATAATTCTTTGCAGCCTGCACATTGGTATAGTATTCTTCTTTTGATCCCTGATTTATTTGTAAGGTTGATCCAGGACTTTTTTTCAAATTTAAAATTCAAAAACATTGGATTTTCAAAGGTTCCTATAGGACTTAGGCAGCTCTATTGTCATAGAATTGACATACTACAGCAAAGGCAACCACTGTCAATGAGAATTGGACATCTAATTTCCTTATTCACCCTTGAGAATCTCAGATGCAATATATAAATAACTTGTTTATATATGGTTGAGCAGGAGATTCTACATCAAAACTGAGGATATTAAAGTGAAATGATCAAGTAAATCAAAATAAATATAACTAATTAGACATACATTGTAGGTGCTCCTCTAATTTCTTTCTGTGTAGATTTACTTCTAGCTCTGGAGGTTGGCCTTTAAATAGCTACTGGTTGTTTTGTAAAACAGTTCTCTTCTGGCTCTGTTCCAGAATTTTACATAGTAAATCGTGCAACTGAGATCAGTGTAGTTTTGACCCCTATTCTAGATTTACGATAGACCACAGACAAGGTACATTTTATATGCCCATTTTAACTATTCCCTATTTGATCATTTTTCTGGGAAGCCAGAAAAGAAGTGACCACAGCTATAGTATTCTGTTGTTAATAAACAGAAACATCAATAGCTATAGTTTATTTGACCTGTCTCTTGAAAACCCTTTTGGAAGCCTTACAAAGCTAATGAGCATTCTTGACAGTGTGATCAGGAAAGACCAGAGAATCTGTTTGTTTGTTTGTGGAGTGGGGGTGGGGAGAGGGGAATTTCATTTTCCTTATGACAAAGGAAGGAGAGAACAAAAATTTCACAAAAATGCAATTTATCAGCAATATTTCCACCTTGTTTCCAGATTAAATTTTAAGAAGGAATATTGTAGTGTATAGCTCACCAATTAATTTGTATAATATCATGTGTAAGAGTAGAGGTACTGATTTTGTAAGAGAAAAGTGGGTTATCTTGAAGATTCTTTTTACATTTCTAAACGTGAATAACCATATTGATTCAATACAAAGGCAAAACCACTTGCTTTTTAGAAACAATCCTATCTGAGATACGTTAACATGATGTAAATCTTCCCTTCATTACAAATGCAGAATTTTAATTCGGCTTTCAGAACCCACAAAAACATCTTGTATTCTTCAGTGTATCAAAAATTACCGCAGGTACTATTCATTAGAGTTAACATTTTGCATCCATGTTGTTCATTTCAGCAGGGAAGTCAACAGTATCTTTATCCTGAAACCTGACTCTTAGAAGCCTACGTTGGGGCACATTGTTGACACATTTATGTCATCCCTTTTCGAAACATGTAAATTTTTGCTTCAGCAAGTACTGAAGAACATCTGGGTTGTAAGTTACAGCAAATCCTTGGATACTATATAGAAAACTGTTATGGCTGGTAATTAACCATTGGTTCTACCACTAGTAGTATCAAAGCAGTTGAAATTCAATGACAAGGCTGATAAACTCTCTTTGAACAACTGCAGCTTTTTATACATGAACATATTCAGATTGGTTGCAGTAATTGCTGTAATGATGGGCACACAAGGCTCTTGATAACCCTATTTTCCAAATTTTCAAGTACTTCAAGAGAACATTTCATTCACTCAGTTTTTATTGCAAATTTTGAATTTCTAAGACAAAACTATTAAATGCTTCTGGTAGTGTACTTTATGAATTCCAGCTTTGCAGCTTCCAAAATACATTTTGTAAAATAAAAAAAACCAAACCAACCTCTTTCATATTGTGCAAGAAAATTGAAATCATGATACGATCTAGCCCTTTCTTTTGTAAGGATTCTAGACCAGGTCCTTTCTCTTTGCAAGGTGTGTATATAATTCACCTGATTGATTTATACTATTGTAAGTGCAGGAGTAGCTGCACTGAAGCCAATGGAATTATACTAGTGTAAAAGGGCTATGTGCTTTTATAGTGAGCAAGGATTGGTTGTAGACATTTTAACAAAACATTGAGTATTTTCAGGCTGTGTATCTCTCAACATCTTATTCTTAATATAACTTCTGATGGCCTTGAAAGTTTCCCACTGAATATCATAACCTAAAAAGTCCTCCTATGCTACTTACTTTTTTGGAGCTTTCCAGCTTCTACTTCTCTTTGTTTGGCAATATTATCTGTTAATGTTTTGTTATCAGATTGTTACTAGACAACAAGTAAAGGATTTGGTGAAATTAACACAGCTGATAATTGGCAGGACTTGACAGAACTTCATACATGTATACAGGGCATAAGTCAAAGTCAAAGAGAGTCTTTTCTTGATTTCAACTGGCTTTAGATCAAGTCTTTAAAGCATTTTCTGCACTGGCAATTGCATTGCTCGTTATTGTTTTCTGTGACAGTCACCAGCACCTTTTTCATGTGCTATTTTTTTTAAAGTAATTGCACCAATGTATTTTTTTTCTAGATTTCACAATACTATGACTAATTATATTAGAATTTCTATTAATTAATTTAGAGGATGAGACGTTTGCATTCTTACATTTCCCAAAGATGTTGTACTTGATGAGATATTACTAGTAGTTTTTAATTTGGATACCTTACACTCTTATTCTCCGTTTTGCCATACCCCCTACTTTGCAGCACTTTTTTATATGTATGAAACAGCATGTCATCTATCTCTCCATATTACTGCACTCACTAGGAGCTGTGATTGTAAATAAGCTCCTGCAGTCAGATTCTCACTTCTTGTATATTGGTATGGCTCTTAAGGTCAATAGAACTATGTAACCTTGCGTGAGCTGATGATCTGGATTCTGGAGTGTATACTTTAATTATATTACTGCATACATGTTAACAAAAAAAGTAAAAAGGAATTTGATAAGAGTGCAGTGGCTTTCTCAGAACATGATGTGAGGTACATGCTGCATAGCACTAAACACGATCTCAGAGGATTCCTCTGAAGGTGACTGCTGTAGAGAGTTAATAGCTATAGGCTTGCATTTGAATTTAAAACCTCTACATCTATGGACTCTATAACTTTATGAATACAATATGTTGAGCTGGTAATTGGGATGTTTACTGTATGAATACATTGGTTTAGTTAGCAGGAAGGAAACACAATAAATCAAGGTAAGTTATTTTTCCACAAAAACTTGAGGGTTGTTAAGAGACGGAAAAAGCCTATGTCCACCAGAAATCAAAAGGATGTTAGCAGTTTAAAAAGGCACTCTCTCTCTCTAAGGGGAAAGTTGTTCAGGAAAACAAGAGAGACACAGGAATGTCATTGAGGAGTCTGAAAAAGATAGGCCTGACTAGCTCACTGTTACAAGATAGAAGTGCTTTAGGTAAGATTGACATGTAGACTGTTTTTTTAACATTTTTTTTTTCTCTAAACAACACTTTGGCTTCAAAAAGTCTCTCATGTCACCATACACCATTGGTTACAAACTCCCCAAGGGAAAATTAACTGATGATGAGCCCCATTGCACCTGCTGTGTAAGCACAGCACTCCATAGGGTAGTGTACCCTGGAATTGATATAAAGAATGGAGAATCCTGGAATCCCACCCTAGGATAGACAATGGCCAAGGAACAGACTCCTGAGGGGATGCACTCACAAGCCAGAAGGGAGAAACAGGTGCAGCTAGCCCTGTACTGAGACTTGTATTTCCGCCTCCCCCTGCCCCCAGGCAGCATTTAGGTCCTGGAAGCCTAAGCAGACTCCACATAGGGGCCTGACTGCAGAGAAACATCACTACGGAATACTCTAGGCCAGGCTATTTCAGCACCATAGTTAAATGTACACTTAAAGCCTTTTTTATTCTCATAACTATATCTGTTCAACATGTAACCATCTTTGCTTAATGACATGCATTAAAACAAGATAATTGCAAAGAGAAGCCCTTGTCATCTGGAAAAGAAAACTTCAATAATCCCCCTCTTCATGAGCTCTCCTCCCCCCATTTTAATTGTTAATATCTTTTCAGCATGCAGGAACAATAATCTCTTACCATGCTAAAGCAGTCAGCTTAATTGAAAAGAAATACAAGTCATCTAGAGCACAACTGAAAAATTCAGCTAAAATGCAATCTGTCATTATCTTTATAATGCCAATTTTATATAGGTATTAAAGTAAATGGGTGAAACATCTTCTCATTTCTCCTGTGGTTTCATTTCTCTTTACAGAAATCTCTAATCTTCAAATGAAGATTCTGCCCGATACCTAACAAAACACTCAATACTCAGCCTCAAGTGACTTGGAGGCTGGATCCAAAAATAGAGGAATAATTTTCCTATCATGAATTAATCACATTTGAAAATGATTTTAAAAATATGGTTTATGCAATGCAAATCCCTGCTCCCAGAATAACTTGTATTTGTGGTTGTTATGCCACAGTCAGGAGATAAATTACTGCTCAGTGAGCTGTTCGAGAATGGCAACGTGAACTGCAGCTAGGATTAAGGAAATTGATGAAGCATAACATACCATGAAAGAAATAACATTTTATAGAACACATGGGTATTATTGACAGGTTTCTACTGTCTTTTAGATACAATGAGCTCTTTCAGCAAGAGATCCTATTTGAGAAGTATCCTGTATTAAACACAATCACAAGCTGCATCAAAAAGTATTTATACTTTTAGCCCCAAATATTCTATATATTGTATTTTCAATTTGATTGGCACATGCTGTGTTCTGATAATACATATTCTTAGTGGAGATATTGTTTTAGGTCAATATAGTAAATTAGATTGATTTTGAAATTTAGATATCTGTTTTGTAATTACAAATGCATAGTTTTGTGTTTTTAGAGTAAACTGAAATTATCAGCAAAGGCCTTATCCAAAGTCCATTGATTGCAGTAGGTCATGTCCCTAAAGAGATTTTGCTAAAGCCTGTTTTTACTAGGCTCTGTCTTCAGAAATACAACCTTAACTATCAAATTCTTCAGACTTGTATAATCTCCATGTCTGTAAGGAACCCAGGATCTGCAGCACTTACTGAATTCTATGGGAGTTGCAGATGCTTAATACCTCTCAGGATTTGGTATACTATGAATTATCCACACATATAAACTTTATACAACAAAAATAAAATTTGAAAATTCTGTTCTAAAACAATCATGGAAATGTTCCCCGCTACCCTCTTTTACGGAGTAGCTGAAGTTAGTGGTGAAAAGTCCAGCCAGACTGAACACATTTCTCAAGAATATGCTAAAGGAAACAATTTTACATTGGCAGAAGATGCGCCAGCTATGACATCTGATTTCTATTATTGTCTTTCAGCAATTTGGTTCACAAATTAGAAAGCTTATTAGTCAATGTGTGGCCATGATAACACACATAATTTTGGATACAGGGTAGAGAAAGGAAAACAAGAAATAAAGCTAAACAGAATCCATTCCTAATGCTTTCCACTCATCTTTTTGAACAAACTCTAGTTGCATCAATGGGAGTTTACTGTATAGATCTAGTACAGTAGATCTGCCATGAAATCCATTTAGGGTAATTTCACTCTCTGTAAAACTAAATGAATAATTTACAGCAATCCACATCCAACTATGATTTGCAGGCCCTTATTCAGCAAATTATTTTAAGGGTTTATTTTCACTGCAGTGTTAGCTTGAGGTATAATTCAAGTGTTGTCCCTAGTCCAATTCTCAGGCACACATGCAAGTCTCTAGCTCAGCTAAAGTGGAGCTTTAAACTCCAGTTATCTGGCCATTCCAGGGTGTAAGGTGAACCTTCAATGCTGCTGATGCTTAAGCTAGTAATGCAGTGGGGACTCACTCTGTGTTGCTTTTCTGGTCTATGAAGCTTGAGTGGGTTTGTTTGTTTTAAAGTGACCACTCACTCCAGGTAGGTTAATTTTAAAAGTGTTAACCAGAGTGTAACTTACTTGAGGTAATGTTTCAGAGAAGACCAATCCTAAGACTTGTTAACCTTGCAATAAGATAGAATCAGTGTTTCAAACTAAAATGTTCATGGAAATAGGTATAGACACTATTAATCTTGGACTCTGGCACTATATACTTCCTTAACCTAAAAACACCAGAGCTAGAAAGGTAGAACAAAAGTTTTTTGTTCTTTTCTTTTTCTGTCAGAGTCCATTTACATTGAAATTCACTCATTCCAGAGGGCTATCACAAGATCTTTCACCATTTATGTCCCATTAATTTCTTGTTTTAGATGAGGGTATTTCTGCAAATATTTAAGCTCATACTTAGCTTTATATACGTGGATAGGTTCATTGAGATCACATGGGTAAGCACATGCATAAATGTTTTGGATTTTCCCTCTGGCATTACTGTTCTTATGTTAAAGAATTGATCAGAGTCATTTTGATAAGTGAAAATGTAAGATCAAATCTGGGGAAGTTCACTTCAAGTCTGACAGATCCCAAAATGTAATTATAAACAGGGAATTGTCAAGCAAGTGTGTTTCTAGTGATGTTCTACAGTGATTAGTTCTTGGCCTTATGCTATGTAAAACGTCCTTATCAATGACCTGTAAGAAAACAAAAATAATTACCAATAACATTTGCAGATAACTCAAAGATAAGAGTGATAAATAATGAAAAGACCATGTCACTGATACAGAGCAACCTGAGTTATTTGGTGAACTGGACATAAGAAAACAATGTCTTGGTATGGCCAAATGCAAAGATATACATAAAAAAAATAAAGATGAATATAGGCCATACTTACAGGATGAGGAAATCTATAATGAGAAGCAGTGACTCTGAAAGACGTGATATCATGTTGGATAATCAGCTAAACGTGAGCTCCCAGGAAAATGCTGTGGCCAAAAGGGCTGTTGTGATCCTCGTGATTCTAAACAGGGAAATCTTGAGATGGGGCAAGGAGGTTTTAGTACCTCTGTATGTGGCATTGGTACAAGTTATAGAATACTGTGTACAGTTCTGAATCTCACTGTTCAAGAAGAACGTTGATAAATTGGAAGAGGATTAAGAGATGACCACAGGAATGATTATGGGATTAGAAAACATGCCTTACAGTGATTGACTCAAGGGGTTAATCTATTTACCTTAACAAAGAGAAGGTTGAGAAATACTCAGTCTGTAAGCACCTACATGAAGTAGTATATTTCACAATGACTCTTCAGTGTGTCATAGACAACATGATCCAATAGCTAGAAGTTGCAGCTAGACACATTCAAAATGGAAATAAGATGCACTTCTTTTTCCAGTGAGGGTAATCAACTACTGGAACACCTTACCAAGGATTGTGAAGGATTCTCTGTCAGTGGGATTTTTAAATCAAGATTGGATGTTTTTCTAAAAGATATTTTCTAGTTGAAATGGAAATTATTTCAGGGAAATCCTTTAGCCTGTGTTATGCAGGAGGTCAAATTAAATGAACACCATGGTTGGAATTAAAATAAGGAATACACTCCAAAGTGTGTGGAGCAGGGAGAGGTGAAAACTAACAGCATAATATGAGAAACTCATACATCAGCACAGGCAAACAATACGTAGGCACTTCTGCTGAACAAATAGCTTACACGTAGTGGTGAGCTCACTACTTTACTACTGTAAGTAAAGGGTGCCATCATTCTTTACGCTTGCAGTCATAATCACTGATTGTAAACTGAAAGAAACAGCTCACTTAGAATTTATGTTAAAAATAAATGGATTACAATTTAAGCAAATTTCTAAAAATATGTATAATTTGATGTTTTTTCTTTTGGTGGCTATCTTTGCGCTGAAGATGGGGAAATTGGCAGCTTGAAATTGACGGGGAAATTGGTAAGTGGTATAAAGTTGCTAACTGAAATAGAAAAAAATGACCATGAATGTGAGCCATAAAGAACCAGCAAGAATAACAAACAATTTTCAGCACCATAGGCCAGAATCCAGAGTTTGATCCTTCAGCTATTCGTGATTCTTCATTTGAGTGTGGATGAGGGGATGGGAAACAGGTCCTTTCTTTTTTAAAGATGAGAGATTAATAAAGTATTTCATGTCATGTATATAGTTTTGCCGTGAGACTACATGTGGAATATTAATTAGTAAAAGAGAAAAAAAATTTCTTCTGTGTTCAGTGGCTTCATCTGCTGGTTATAAAATCTGTGCAAAACAGTGCCTGTCTCAATAGTGTTTTATTTCTATCTCCCACAAAATAACAGTGAATACCTGGTATTTTGTAAATTACACTATTCTAAATGTCTTATTATGTAGGAGAGACAGGCTTTAGTTGGGAAAATCAAAATAGCAAATTCTCCATATCTAGGATGTCTACATTTCAAAAGCTCATAACTATTTAATTCAAAGAGCACAAAGACAGAGGAATAATGTTTTATTGACTATGACACTAAGAAATGTCCATGTAGTAGTTCTCAGCCTGACATAGGGAAAACATTTTATTTTTTTGCTCACCTACAAACATTACTTAAAAAAAATAGGAATATACTAGACAACTGGTCACAAACTTCTCATTCTAGTCTTCTCAGATCTGCTTAGTTTCTTATGCCAGACCCTTAATCATAGTATCAGCCCCTTAAGTCGGACCACTTCTAGTATGTCATGGGAGAATTACAATTTTATTTGAAAATAATAAATTCTAAATATTAATGCTCTTCTTGTAAATATTAAGAATGGTATGTTTGAAAGAATGTTCCAATATGAATGACGTATAAGAACTTAAGCAGAATAGAATTGACTAGAGCTGAGCTGAACAAATATCGTTTCCCCCCCTGATTCAGTGGCTGAACAGAAGAAAAAATCCTCCTTTCCCAAAAGCAGTTTGTTTTGAATTACAACTGAAAAAATTTCAATGAAACTAAACCCAAAATAACTGCTGAATTGATCAAGATATTTCAAGTGTCTCAATTCAAAACAGCATCCTGTTTCACAAGTGTCATTTTGAACTGATATTTCATTTTAAAAGAGTTTTAAAAGGTTTCCAAAATGGTTGGTTTTGACACTTGCAGTATTTGTGGATGAAACTATTTGCCAAAGTTAACCCAAATTCAAATAATTATGTACCCTAAAATTTTGCCTGGCTCTCACTAGAAAAAAATCTTAATTGTCCAGAATATATTTACCAAGATCTTTTGAAAACAGTATAAGTATCTGTAGCAGGGTGGTTACCCCGCTCCGGCCCTGAGGGGCTTAAAGGCGCCATAGGAGAGGGCTGGAGCTGAAACCCAATAAGAAAAGGCTGGGAGGCAGCCAGTCAGGACACAGGCCTTATAAAAGAGCTGCAGGTCCAGAAGTCAGAAGCATTCTCATTCCAGCTCTGGAGTGAGAGGGACCTAGCTGCCTGGGAGCACAGGGTACCAGAAGCAGAGCAGTGCTGAGAAAGGGCAAGAGAAGCTGGGGAGCTCCAGCTAGGTAACTCTCTGGGCTGAGACCTTGTTAAAGGCCCAAGGAAGTACTAGAGCTGCAGAGATGCATCCTGAGGATAGGCAGAGGGAGCTGGTCCAACTCTTCCACTGATGATGAGTGGCCATTACAGACTGCAGTTTGCCCCAGAGAAAGGGGGCTAGATGACGACTGGTAAGAGCCACTGAGGCAGGGTGGGCTTAGAGGATTGGGGGTTCCCCTGGCAAGGCTGGCCTTACCATGAGATGAACTGAGGTGGCTGCCTCAGGTGCCAGACTGTGGGGTGGCACTACTAAGACCCAGAATGTAGAAAATTGTGTCAGCTGCTGGTTCATATATATTCTCTCTGCTCTAGATGCACAGAGATGGTAGAGTGCTGTGCTGGAGGAAGGAGGGCACAAGCGATCTTTCAAAGTTTTGGCCCAAGCAAAGGGCCATGGGGGTGTCATTTGAGCTCTCTGCCTCAGGTGCCAAAATGCTGTGGGACATTCCTGTCCCTTGGGAGGGGAGACCCACAGTGTGGTGGTACTGTGGTGGGCAGACACCACGATAAAGGGCACTGGGGTCCAGGATGGACATGGAGGCCTGCAGCAAGTGAGACACCGGCCAGCAGGAGACTCTGTGCTGGTGAGTCAGCAACCTATTACAGTATCTTATTGCAATTTTTAGAGATGAATGAATATTAAAACATTGACTTGTAAATGTTTTCATGCATAAAACTACTGATTTTTTTTTTTGCTGCTGTTCATGACATTATTATCTGTTCACAAGTATTCACAGAACCAAGATGCATTTATTAAAATGTTAAAAAATCATACTAAAATGCCTTATTCACTATTTGTATTCCATTCACTCATCACTATTTGCATGGCCTGAGACCTTTGTGTACAGCAAGGGAGTAAAGCACTGAGATTCACAAAACTTTGACTAGGCTATGGGTGAGGAGCAATGGGCAGCAGGGAGATGAGAAGGAACTTCTCTTTCTCTTATGACCCTCATCCCCATCCAGCCACGATCTCCATGTATGTTCTGGGCAGGCAGAGAGTGGAGAAGGGTTAGGAGCAGCCAAACCTTCTCTTTCTCTTCCCCCTCACCTTACAGCCCCATGGGTTTTCTATCCCAGTTGGTCTGATCTAACTTTCCCAGGACTAAGACAGAGGTCAGGACATGCTGTAGCTTACAAAGTTTCAGCTATTCAGTTGTGGAACAGAAACAATATTGTGTGACATAACTGATCAATCACCACAAATCAAAGTAGTGAATAATAAAAAAACCCTGAACAGTTCAAACAACCAACAGTCTTAAAGAGGTTCCATACTGTTTGAAATAATTGAGAATGAAAATAGCTATACTTCTTGGAAATGGGAATAGGATTCAATTGCCAATTCTTTTTCATGGAATTGAATACCTCCTGGATATGTCACAACATATACATTGGTAAATATACTTCATTTAAGTTAGTTACTTGATGCAGAAGTCCAGCTTAGTTTTGTGTTGTAACAAGAACTAATTTTTGGGGCCATTCAGTGCTCCATCTGATGCGGGGGCACCATTAGGTACTACATCAAATAGGTGTGGATCTTGTGTAATACCTGCTAATTCTCTGTGGTGTTGGAAATAGGCACAACTATTTCAATGGAGTTGTGGCCACTTTCAAAAGGAAAGATAGTTATGTTGTTTCCACCTCAAAAATATCTGAATAAAATTAACTTGATATTCTCCTGCCTTAAGTTTTATTATGATGTTACTATAATATCTAAGCATCTCTAATAGTCAAATTTTATCAGTCTAAGAAGAACTGTATTACTCAATTTACACTTAGGTGATAATTAATGATAAAATTTGACCATTAGAAGTGTCTTAAACATCATATTAATTCACTGCAATGCAAATATAATTGGATAGCCCAATATAGAAGTACCAGATTCTTATTTGCTTGTAAGCTTCAAAATAGCTGGTAGTTGAACCTACCTTTAAATACAAATACTTTGTTTTAGATCTTGGTTGATACAACATCTTGGGGTGGGGGAGGAAATCCATCATAAAAGAATCCATTCAAATAAGTTCACAAAAAAGTTGATAATTAATGCAAAATATTTTTGCCTAAAGTTATCTGCCACAAAACCTACCCTACTGGTCTTATTACCACCTATAGGACATGTCCCAGCTGCAGCCATTTATTGGCTTAGTCAAGTGTTTTAGTAATGTGTTCTAAATATGTCAACTTTGATTCTTCCTGTGCTTCAATTGCTGTCAAACACTATTACATATCATCTGAAAGCAGAACTTCACCTTGGTTTTCACTAAGCCAAAAATCATCATAACTTCTGTAGATATGTTAGTATTCTATGGCACCAAGCACTCACTTTGGTAGAGTGCAACCTCTTTCCACATGAACATCTTATAAAAAGAAAAACTGGACTGATACTTAATACCTGAGATCTGAGCTCTAGTGCGTAAGTCTGACTGAAAGCTTTGACAGCAATCTGTCACACCAAAATGCCACTGTATCTATTTGCATGACTTATAAACAGGCCACAAGATAGAGTGCATTTTGGGAATAGGATTGAGAGTATCAACATTGCTATGCTATCTGCAGTATTTAGCTAAGTATTATCTATACAATTGGCTAGATTCGCAAAGAAATTTTGGCAATGCTCAGTACCTTCGTGTCTCCCCTAGCTTTTAGGTGCCTAGAAATCATTCAGATTTACCAAGCCTGAGTTCAGCACTTAGTATCCCTATACAACAAATGGAGAGGAGTGGGGCATCTCAGAATGAGATTAACAAAAACTAGGCGGTTACACGACTTCCGCCTAAATTAGACAATGGGAGATGCCACCTGTGGCAAGGGGTGTGTTAAGCCCTGATCCCTCTTGGAAATAGGGACCTAATTCTGAGCTTCAGGATAGTGCCACTCTGCTGTGGATTCTCAAATGCAAACCCGCTCAAGCAGTTAGGTGCCTATTCTGCTTGAAGAGGAGGATGACCTTCCTCATAACTTTTTATCCCAGTGATTAGAGTACTCAGCTGGGATGCCCCTGATCCAAGTTCCCCTTTTGGGTAGAAGAGAGAGTGGGGGGGGGAAGAAATTTAACCCAGAATCTGCCACTTCTGAATGTCCTGGGCTATTGGTTATTTTGATGTGGGGGATCCCTCAGTCTCTCTTGCTGAAGCTGTCCTGATCTCTGTCTTTCCTTAGATTTCTCGGAGATCCTAAGAGAAGGAAGGGAAGCAGATAATATTGTAAATATAATAAAGACTTTTATATAATATACTGGTATATAATAGGGATGGAAAACCCTAATTAAGTTTGGGTTTAGCTGTTAACTATGAGTTCTGGGAAACTGAACCTAAACTTCCCTTCATAGCCTGGGAATGGAGATCTGGATATACAGGATACTTCAGATGTCATCAGATCACGTATGCTTTGCACACTGATGATCTGATTCTCCATTTCCTTATACTTTATGTATCTACATCTGTGCAAAGTGGTATAAACACATGAGAATTCTCCATTTATTTATATCATTTATAGTAGTTAATGTTTAACTTACTCAGGTGTAAATGACCAAGCAAGGGCAAAGAAGGGAGGAATCGCCCCCTCCCCCCCACATTCTTCGATCTGCCACAATATTTAATTTTGAGATCAGACATGAATGCCACAATTCAAACAAGGCGTGGAGGATATGTTCTCAGAAGATTCACCAAATACAAGTAGATACTGTAACACCACAATATCATGTCAACTACATTATATTACCTGCAGAAAGACTGAAATTGGATACCAATAATTAAACATTTAAAAAAAATATTGAAAACCCAATACTGGATTTTTGCAGATTCATTTCCATCTTTGTCACTTTATTTTTGTAACACCTTTCAAGTTATGTTCGCTCTTATTCCATAGCAATGAGTGGAATACTTACAATTGCCTTGCACATATATTAAGGCAGAAGCATTAACTTCATTATATTTAATTAATGAAGAAAGCATTGTGCATAACTAATGGCTTTTATTATGGCTAATAAATGTAACAGCAGGAGTAGCTGGTAAACCAAGGGAAGATTTTTAGTATGCTTTCTGGAACTAGAAGTTATTGAAAGGTAAAGGAATAAAATTCGACACACTGAATAACTGAGTAACTTTTATCACTGGGTGAAGACACTGTGCTGGATAACTGTGGGGCAAGTACTATGCTGTAGTAACAATGTTTGGTATGGCTGAGACACACCAATGAGGGAGAAAATACACGGACAAGAGAAGTACTGAAATTGAATCCTATAGGGAAAACAGTTTAGGATGCCTGCTGCCATTTGGAAAATTATGTTAAACAGATCTCCAAGAAGCTAGTCACTCCTGGAAAGGAGAAGTGCTGACAATTGATAACAAATTAAGAGATATTGCTAACGCTGTTTTTGAAAGAAGTGAAAGGAAAGTGTCAGCTTCATGAAATAGCACATTTTCTCATCATTTACCTTGTTGTTCCCTGTTATAAAATTTGCTTTGATGTGAAAACTGAACATTACCCTTTCATTGTCTATAAGCATCATTCACTTTGCTCCGGTCAAAGTCCGTCATAGTTATAGGTGAAGTTCCAGCTTCTTTCAGCCTAGTTATTTCCTTTCAGCGAAAGAAATCCCAGGCTTCACTTCAATAGTGAACTGGTGAGTAGAGGAGATGAAGGAAGCACAACTTTATTGTAAAACACAATACAGTCCTGTGGCTTCTATTTTTCAGTCATTTTCAACCATAGTGGAAAATACTTTCATTGCATCATTTCCTTAAACATTGCAGGCAGCAAGGAAAATTTTAAAAAGTTTTAAAAACTGCAGTCATCCCCATTAATGAAGCAGTAGATTTCCATATACACAAGTGTTGGTAGCAGATGGAAATTTCACATTACAGTAACAACACCAACATCAGTCTCAAACACCTATTTTATTTGAATGCTTAGTTAACATTCCCAAAATACTAGATAAATCACCACGTTGGCATCTTTCCAAGGTGATATTCACTGCAGATATAGGACAACTTCTCTTATTTCAGCTATAATGCTAACTTCAAATGTGGTTGGGATCATTCAGTTAGTATTTCAAAACAGTTTAACTAGTCTGCCTGCTCCAAAGAGCTGTTTTAACATAGCATCCAAACTATCCTTGTTTAGAGCGGATCTGAAGATTCTCCAGCACCATATAGGAGATAAATAAATGAGAAGGGTGAAGCTTTCAGTGTCCAGTGCTGAAAGACTTCTGCAAGGCTACTGAGTCCACATATCAACTCCAAAGGTAGTCATCTTCCTTCATCCTTACAGTGAAAGTGTTGGTGGCAAAATGGTCTTCACTGGGGAGGAACTGTGTAAATAAGTTATTCAATAAGATAACAAAAGAAAAGCAAGTTACCTTTACAACTAATATTTACTGACCCACAAACTACTTTTTTAAATGGTTGGTTCCAGTACAGCCTTTAACTGTAATCAGATGTTCTGAATTTCCTGCCACCTTTGTTTAATGTCTTTAAAGTTCATAAGCAACAGTTACTTTTTTTCATACAAAAAACATAAGCAAAATATTTTAAGAGGTTTGGAGCCATATTAATTTTTCAGTACAAAAGCAGAAGCTGTGCATGTAGAGTTCATCTGTAAGACATTTGTACTGCTGCCACACTTGATGTACCTTGTGATATGTCAAGCCATATTTACAATCAAGCTATTTAAGACAAAATGAAAAAAGAGAAATTGCTTCTATTTTATTCCATCAATTTCACATGCTAAATCTAGTATCACAACGAGCAATATCAGAATATTAATCTTGGGAATGACTGACTTTGAGCAAAGAGATTGAGCATCCGAAGCACCCATTCTTAAATTATAAGCACAGAAGGGGCCATTGTGATCATCTAGTCTGACTTCCTGTGTAACATAGCACTCTCCTGAATTAATTGCCTTTTGAATTAGAGCAATGGTTCTCAACCTATTTACCATCATGGGCCACATATGCAGCTCTCTCTGTGTTATGTGGGACACATCTACTATATATATATATATATATACACACATACACACACACACACACAATACACATTAGCTGTATGGCCCTGAGGATGTCACATAGGCCGCAGCTGTGTGCTGATTGCCACGGGATGTGAACAACTGAACTAAAGCATATCTTTCGGAAAAGCATCCAATCTTGATTAAACAATTGGCAGTGGTGGGCTGTTCCAATGGTTAATTACCTTCATTGTTTAAAAATTTACAGCTTATTTCGAGTCTGAATTTGTCTACCAGCCGTTGGATCTTGTTATCTTTATCTGCTAGATTGAACAGCTCTCTTTTTTTGAGCTTCTATTGTCCATATAGGTACTAATACATTATGATCAAGTCATCCCTTAGCCGTCTCTTTTTTTAGACTGAAGGATCTCAATTTATTTAGTTTATCATTGTGAAATATGTTTTCAATCCTTTAATCATTCTCATGGCTCTTCTCTGTAACCTTTTCAATTTATCAGCATCTTTCTTGAACTGTGGACTCTAGAATTAGATAGTAGTGAAATGGTATGGTCTTACTAGTGCCAAATACAGAGCTAAAATAGAATCCCTACTCCTATCCAGCTAAAATAGAATCCCTACACCTATCCAAGAGTCCCCTATTTTATGCATCTAAGCTTTGAATTACCTTTTTTTGGCCACAGTGTCATTCTGGGAGCTCATGTTCAGCTGATTATTCACCCTGACCCCCTCAAAGGTTTTACAGAGTCCCTGCATCATAAGCGAGAATCCCCTATTCTGTAAGTATGGCCTACATTCTTTGTTCCTAGAAGTATAACTTTACATTTTTTAACATTAAAACATTGTTTGCTTGAACCCAATTACCAGATGATCCAGATTGCTCTGCATCAATTATTTGTCCTTTTCATCATTATTTATGATTCCCCAATCTTTGTATCATCTGCAAACGTAAACTTTGTTTTCTTCCAGGCCACTGATTAAAAATATTAAATAGCATAGGACCATAATACCACTAGAAACACAACTGCTCAATGATTTTTTCCCCATTTATAGCTGCAGTTTGAGACTGCAATTAACCTACATTTAATCCCCTTAATGTGCACTATGTTAATTTTGTACCAAATTGTACTAAAATGCCATTTGGTGCCAAGGTAACACATCACAGAAATCTAAGTATACTGCATTGACATTTATCTTGATCATCCAAACTGCTCATAAACAAGTTACTCTGACAAGATCAGTTTTCTATAAACTTCTGTTGATTGGCATTAATTATATCATCTATCTTTAATTATGTATTTATTAATATAGTCCTATATCAGCCATTCCATTACTATGCCTGGGATCAATTGTCAGGCTGACAGACCTATAATTACCTGGGTTAGTATAGTTACTCATATATTGGATCAACATTAGCTTTCTACTAGTTTTCTGAAATTTCCCCAATGTATTAAAACTGATTCTTAGATGCAAGTTGTCTGGACACAGTGGTTTAAAAATGTCTAACTGCTTTTAACTTTCTCTTGAGTTATGGATGGAACAGAGAGTTTCATCATCATTATATGAGTACATCATCTGGCATTTTCCCAAAATAGAGAAGAGAAATTGAAGTTATTTGCCAGGCTGTATTCCTAACATTTAAAAAACTCCTCCTTCATGTGCTAAATGTTCCTAGCCATTTGTATCCTTTTTCCTGCCCTTATCAACTTTCTCCAATTCCTACCTTCTAATTTATAACAATGGCTATGCATTTTTTCATGCTTTACAGGTTTTTTAAAAAATAATTGCTTTAATTTCTTCTCTAAACCTGTATGGCCTTCTTTCTCACCTGAGTGATTGTGTCTTTTAGGGCATCTAATAAAATGTTCTTAAACTGTTTCTAAGTGTTACTTGTAATTTTTGGTTCAAATTCTCTCAGCTGATTTGGCTGATGATTTCAGTTTGACTGACTTTTTTGAAGGTGTTTTTTTATTGATGCAACTACCCTTTTGATTTCATTGTGAATTCACAAATAATTTGGGAGCCTACAAAACATCTTGGTGACATTTCTAGACTCTAAAAAAACTTCATTCTGCTCTAGCAGACAAGTTATGATCTTTTGTACTCAAGTAATCACTAATAATTAGTTCAGAGATTATTTCATTTTCCTTTTTCAGGATGCAAAACTTCTTAAAGTTAAGATACTGTCATCTACAATATTATTAATTCTGAGGATGATTTCACAATGGTAGCATTAGACTTCCAGTATTTGTCATGCAGATTGAAGTTCCCCATGATAATACAACTTTTCCCCCTACACATTATGGATAGGTGCTCAAGGATCCAGTCATCATCCAGTACCCTAATGTGATTTGATGGACAGTAGCAGACACCAGTTCACACCCCCATCTTGTGCTTTTCTATTAGGACATTGATTTATAAGCATTGAAAACGATTTGCTTCTGACTTATCAGTGACTCAGAAACAGGTAATGTCATTTTGACAGAGTGGCATCCCTCTTCCTCTCTTGTCCAATGGATCTCTCCTACATAGGTTAGAATTTATCTTAACATTCCAACCACAAGAAACTTTATTGCCAAGTTTCAGTAATGTCAACTAGGTCAAATTTATGAGTGACTCCTTTGGTCTTGTTTGTTACCCAGATTCCTACTATTGATAAAGAGATTTTAAGAAATTAATCTTTTCACATCCCTTGTGCCTTGAATAGTTTGGTTTTCAACATCTTGATTTCTTTTTCCTAAATGTGTGCTTATTATTTACTGATTGATTGTTAGTTTATATTAACCAACCAACTACTCATCCTGACCTGATCCAAAGTTCATTAAAGATCATGAGAAGACACATATTGCCTTTATTAGGCTCTGAATTAGACCTCCAGCAGGAAACAAACATTATGTGATATAGGTGTTCAACAACTGAAACTAACAAATAATACAAATACTTAGTATCAATGGAATGGAGAGTGCTCAATGTTTTACAGGATATAGGCTTGTGAAAAAGTATGCTAAGAACTAAGCAATAATTATTGATAAAGTTGTAGTTTCTAAATCTGACTAGAACTGGTCATTAATTCACAATGAATTCCTGTCCAAACCTATTATTGTAAACCATTAAATTATTTTTAAACACCACAATACCTACCTTTTCAAGTGCTGGCTCTGTGTGTATAATTGGTCTTTCCCTTAACAGTTATAATGAAATGTGTTCTTCAAATCAAGTGATCTCTTTGCAAGACTTATTTTGTCACTTGGCCAGTGATAAAACAAAAAAACTGAAAGCAGTAAGGTGTCTTTATCATTTTTCCTTTAGTTATTTGATACTAATAATATTATCCCATTTATTTCACTCACAGGAATCAAACTACATAATAGACCTTCCCAAATTATCTTGTCAACTAGATTGTCCACACAGTAGATTTCCATACACACAAGTGTTGGTAGCAGATGGAAATTTCACATTACAGTAACACCACCATCAGTCTCGAACACCTATTTTATTTGAATGCTTAATTAACATCCCCAAAATACTAGATAAATCACCACATCAGCACCTTTCCAAGGTGATATTCACTACAGATATAGGACAACTTCTCTTATTTTAGACAATGTTAATTCCTGGAAAAATTGCCAGGATCTGCATCAGGTCCCTCCTAATTCGAAGCATTAACTCCACCCTTTAAGTGTTCCCAGATCATTTTCTCTCAGGTGTATCACCAATAGATCTGGTGGCCGCTGATGTGCCCTAACAACATATAACAGTGGTATCAGTTGATCCCATAACATGTCCTTCAGTGCATGCCAACTGGGTAATGCTTCACCATCAAATCTCAGCTGGGAGCTCTCGAACAACCTAGATGTGTGCTTATGCACACAAAACACAGTACTGTGCCTACAGATCCACACGCTCGTGTGCATAGCCGGCTGTCCCGTATCTGAAATGAGAACACAGCTGATTAATATTTATTTTCCCCCTGCAGTCTTACAGTATGCATTAGACTGCCAGCGCCCAACTGCCTGAACCGCCTCTGCTTCCATACCTAGCTGCGCTGCTGCTGTAGCCATCCCTGTTGTGAATGAGTGGTAACCAAGTTCATGGATTGGCAGCCCCAAACTCATTAGCCCCCATCTCAACATGGTAATAAATTGATATGCCGTGAGGGGACTCTAGTCTCCATGTACAAGAGGGGAAGGGGGAGGGCTATTGTCATGTAGGTTCTCAATGCCTGAATGGGGCAGATTCCAGGCTCCCCACCCTCCCATAGGGTAACAAATGTATCCCGGCCAACTTCATCAGTCTTTGACCTTTGCAAGTGTAATATCACTGCATGCTTGTGCCAGCTTATGTCACAAAATTCCAAACCCATAGAATCCCTGATGGACCCAGGCACTAGCTCACTGATCCTGAAAGCACCCCAAAATGCTGTCAAGAATGCTGCCCTGAATAGGGACCTCCTGTGTGTTATTACATATTTCGTAGAGGATGTGAAGGAAGTCCCTGAATGTGGAAACCCTGGGTCCAGCACTACGTGATCATCCTGCCAAAACCCTTCAAACTAAGAAAATTACCATATGTTGTTTCAAGTGTTTGGGTTTATAGATATCATTATTGCATAGTTCCAGAAGGATGCTGTTCAGGGAAGGGCAGTGTGAAATGTTCTTATATTCACATTCAAGGTCTGCTAATAGGGATTAGAGAAAGCCTTTTTCATAGAATTTTAAATATTTACGGTGCCAGCTATTCGTACAGTCTCACTTAAAGAGGTTAAACACTCAGTTAAATACCTATGGATACTCTTAGTGGTTTATTACAATATTATTTTAACAAATGGCAAATAAGTGGAAAGAATAATCAATGACAGTAAACCTGAGCACACAAAAAAGTATCTCCCAGTAGTTTCCCTTTGTGTTAGTCAGAAGCATTTATAATTAGAATCAGCTCTGTCTGGGCACAAGTTATTGGTTGGTATGATATTAATTAGTAATGGGAGAACCTCAACAGGTTTGGTATGGAAGTTCCTGGTTTGTTCAGATGGTCCAGTAACTACTTAAAGATGGTGGTTGTTGATGGTGGTAGTGGCCTTTTGTTTATTTCGGAGGGAAAAACACACCAAATATCAAATGCTTGTATGTGGTTCCAAATGCTGAATGGTCTGATAGGTCTTGGTATATGAACATTCCTCAGCCTAATTTTTATTCCCCTTTTTTGTCATCAACTGGCCTTAATATGTTAATTACATTTATATAGCACACTACAAAGAGTATTAGGAAGGCCTCACTTTACTCGTTTTGCATGCTAAACTGAGAAAATGTTTTAGAGTTTGCCTCTTGATAACTTAATATAGCTGTTTGTTGAAATTATACTCATTGAGCCTCATCCATTTCTGCTTCTTAACTGTACTGTAAAAGTTCAAGTTCTCAAGGAAGTGGGGGAAATGATGAATATCTGAGAGGTTAGAAATAAAATTGCCCTCTACTTTTTAAAAATGGGCAAAAGATTTTACCAATCATTGCATACATTTCACTTGCTTACCTTCACACTATGAGATAAAGACACGTTAAAAATGTAGAAATGACAAGAGTTACTTCCACTCTGATGCTTTCATTAGTGTTCCCCAAAGGCACTCTGTGTTAGAAACTGGAATTTAAAGACTCCTGCATGCAAGCTGAAAATTCAGTAAGAGGCACAGACTATTTTGCTGGGAGACGGTGATGGAAATGTGTTTTTAAAACTAAGATCAGCATATGAGTTTCCTCCCCAACCCCAACCTCACCTCCACCTCTGGGCACATGCTTTCATGATAGGCAGTAGAATTACTGACACTTCCTAAAAGTAAAGCTAAGCTTTTTGGAGGTTCAATGCAGGGTAGTGAACAGGAGGGACTAGAAGGCATGGCCAGTGTGTCTATGGCCAAAACTGAGGTGGGGAAAGGTATTCACGTTTTGACGCCTGAAGATGGATCTCATTCTTTTTACCTCGAAAAAGAATCGATGATTAGTCTCTCTCTAAGTGATCCTGGGAGTACAAGCAACCCCAAAGGCAGGCTCTATGTTTTTTGCCGCCCCAAGCGTGGCAGTCAGATGGCCTTCGGTGGCACAGATGCGGGAGGTCCACTGGCCCCGCAGATTCATTGGCATTTTTGCGGGAGGTCCATCAGTCCCACGGCCTCATCTACCCACCGCCAAAATACCACCGAAGCCGCGGTACTGGCGAACATCCTGCAGAAATGCCTCTGGAGGCTGCCTGACTGCTGCCCTGATAGCAACTGGCAGGCTGCCCCCCGTGGCTTGCCACCCCAAGCACATGCTTGTGCACTGGTGCCTGGAGCCACCCCTCCCCAAAGGTGACAGGATAAGTCAAGGGATAGTAGTTAACTAGCTATTGAGGTGAAAGGTCACTGCAACATCCCTTAGAGTGCACTTCTTAGAGCTCCACAGAGTCGGGAAATCTAGGAAATCCCACACAGAGCTTTCTCCTACACCTTAAAATAAAACAGTTTACAAAGTACACCACTTGGCCACTTACTTGTATGGCACATAACTACCAAGGTTTTCTGTTGCTGGTGTCTTGTATAAGATAAACCTAAGGAGTAGCTGCCTTTGCTTCAACACCTGTGCCAACATGTTACAGTGAACATATTTTTTTGTCGCCTACCAAAACTGCAGCAAAACAATGCTTTTAAACAGACGTAATAATAATTCAAAACTAATACTGCGCTAAAACTTTATTTTAACTTACTAAGATGATATGTATTGAAAACTGTGCTTAAACCTATTTTATACACACCAAAACAAGGCGTTTGTAAGAGCGTGTTCTGGTAATAACTAACCCCTGAACTCAACATCAATCTTAAGTTATACAGCTTACCCAAGAGCTCTCTCTCCTTTTTTAAATAATTGATTACATCACTCGCCTTATGTTGCTAACAGACTGGGATCCAAATATCAAAATATAACTTTCTTATTTTCTCTTGCCCAAATGCTCACGTAACAATTACAAGTGCAAAACCTGTATTTATATGCATACTCAAATGTACTTTTTGGCAAGTATTGATCTGTTTTGTTGCTTGTGTCGTGTTTTCACAGAACCATAGAAACATAGAGTTAAAAGAGACCACAAAGTTCATCTAGTCCAATTTCCTGCCAAAATGCAGGATTCTGTGTGTGTAACTTTTTTGCTGAAAAAATTAGGCACCCACTTTTGAAAATTTGTCCCTAGATGGAAAATGCTACTCTCTGCAACAAAGTACACAGGAAATGATTTCGCCAAGAGATGAACTTCCATACAAAATACATTACATTCAGCAAAAAGATAGCACCCAGCTGCCAGGGTCAGTAATCTCATGGGGAAGTTTTTCTTGCTTGAAGTAATTACTCTCTTTCTGGGTTCCTGTTTCTCACCTGTCTAATTCATTCCACAAAGAACCAAAGATGGTGCTCTCTGAGGAGTAATAGTGGGAATAGACTGTCTTATTTCACTCTGAAAAATCAACTTTAAAAATAGACATCACATTGTGTTCTCTCTTTGACTGCATAGATATAATGGGCCGGGGGTGGGGGGGAATTGATGTCTAAAATAATAGACCTCTCACCACATTCCTCAGGAGAGTATTCCACGATCAAATTCCACAGGTATTGGAAGAATTATCCTAATAGGAATACTTAGGGTTACTATTTTATTATTTCTTTTATTTTCTTGAATGACACTAAACTATTCCTCTATACTAACTCATCTCCATGACACTAAAAGTATAGCGAGGCTGAATTCAGCTACTCTTTCCTAGACTCATTTGCTATCAGCCTTAGGTCTTGATCAAGCATCAATTGAAATCAGTGGGTGCTGAGTTAGTCCCTATATCCTTTTTCACAGTGTCTAACACCCAACTACAAAAGTTATTCACCTTGTTCGCTGCAATAATCATACTCGGTCCTTATTGTAGTGTTCTTACTGGCTCCCACATTAAACTGAACTTCTCATTCTCACTTTCAAGGACCTTCATAGTTTAGATCCCTCCTCCTTCCTCCTTCTGTGTATGTGTGTGTGTATATACAAGAAGAACACAAAGGGGTTGGTTAAATGAATATCCTGGGCTGAATTAACATTCTCTCTCTCCACACACACACACACACACACACACACACACACACACACACAAAGAGAGAGAATGTTAATTCAGCCCAGGATATTCATTTGACCAATGACCCTTTGTGTCCTTCTCCCATATCCAACTCTGTTCTTTTCTAGGCTATTCCTTATGCCAAGAACTTTTTTCCTGGCCCCAGACCTTCACTGCTTTTTATGTTCCTCCCTAAATCTCGTTTCTTTGGGGATGTTACAAATTATTACTATCTTTAAATAAAAAATAACCCCACCCACAAAATCCTTGCTGACCTTTCAAGAAACTTGAGTGACAAGTTTGTGACAGTATAATCTTATTGTTGCAATTCTTTACTCCACTCTCCAAATTCCTACCTGTATTAAAATCTCTCCTCTGTGTGTGTGTGTTTTTAAACTAAATCTTATTACACAGCTGAACTGCGTACCTAAGTAAAGTGAGCAGAACTTGGTTTTTACATTGCAAGCTCTTCTCAGACTTTTTTGGAGAAAAAGTCACATGGTCAGTTGCCATATATTTTTCATTTTTCTATTACTTTCCCCCCCCCCCCCTTTTACTGGATTTAACTGTTAATATGCTATGTCAGCAAACATGAAAAGGAGGGGAAATAAGTTACAGCCTTGATTAGCAGAATGCTATTCTTTTGTTTTATTGAAGTGACAAAGAGTCCTGTGGCACCTTAAAGACTAACTAAAATTTTTTCAGAGCAAAAGGTTTCTTGGGCTAATACCCACTTCGTCGGATGCATGCAGTGGAAGTATCCAGGGGCAGGTATAAATAGGTAGGCAAGAACCAGGTGGGAGATAAAACAAAACAAAACTAACCTTGTTATGAATCACATGTACGGTAAATAGGACTCAAAGGATGCTCTAAAAATGTTACTTGAATGGTTCACAGAAAACAGATGGAAAAGTTCTCCTCACTCTGATGGATGATCCAAATAGATTAATTTGTTTGTTAAATGTACTGTAAGTTTCCCAAAGACTTAAAAAAAACACATTGAAAGGATGAACATTTGCATTCCTCTAATAGACCATGCAGTGAAAATATATATTGTATCATTCAGGATATATTTGTTTGTTTGTTTTCTAGAAATGTATTGAATTTACAAGCTCAAATGCAAGTCACAAGTTTACAGTGAATTTAGTCTGAACATTTTAGTAAACACTGGAATTACAATATCTTCTATGCTACAGAAAGAATTCACTGAGCTGACTAATTAGTTTTGCATATTAAATGAATTCAAAGAAGAATAATTTCTTGGGAACCACAGGGTACAAATATAGCATCTGCAGTTAAATTTAGGATGCCTGTCTCTATAGTTGGGTAAATGATGAAATTCATGGATATGTTGACAATCCCTTACAATTTCAGAAGGATTTTTTTTTTGTTTTCCATATTCCCAAGAATGTTCCTATATTCTCTTCTTTTGTCTCTTGATAACAAGGTTTTGTTTCACGGTCATTATGTACCAAAGATGCTCCTTCATCAGCCAGTGTACTTACCTTAAGAAGCTAAATGCACCACTTCCACAGTACTCCCAATCATTGTCAGCTCAAGGAACCAGTTCACTGCATAGCCAAACACATTTTTAAAAAGTAATGAAGCATAAATGTTCATAGCAAGAGATGTAAAAAGATTATTTTAAGCTCTCTTTAACCAATGTTTTGAATCGTGTTCCAACCTGAATAATGCTGAACCCCAATGTATCTCCATCCTTAAAATATAAAATAAAATATAAAGTTGAGAACTGCTGGAACTAATCCTCAGCAGATTCAGTTAGCTTTATAGACTTCAGTTCAGCTACACTGATGTATACTAACAGAGGATCTGGACCATAGGTGGCCAACCTGTGGCTCCGGAGCCACACGCGGCTCTTTAGAAGATAATATGCGGCTCCTTGTACAGGCACTGATTCTGGGGCTGGAGCTACAGGTAACAATTTTCCGATGTGCTGAGGGAGGTGCTCACTGCTCAACCCCAGCTCTGCCACAGGCCCTGCCCCTTCCCACACCCTCCTCTGAGCCTGCCGTGCCATTGCTCTCCTCCTCTTCCCCAGAGCATCCAGAATGCCATGAAACAGCTGATTGGAAGGTGCAGGGAGGATAAGGGAACATGCTGTTTGGCACGGCTGCTGGTGGGTGGGAGACACCGGGAGTGAGTGGTGGGAGCTGCTGGAGGCTGCTGACATATTACTGTGGCTCTTTGGCAATGTACATTGGTAAATTCTGCCTCCGTCTCAGGCTCAGGTTGGCCACCCCTGATCTGGATTCCTGAACATCTACAGTGAATCACTGAAGAGTTATTTAATTCAGGTGTTGGAATGATGGAACGATTGAAACTTTTCCAGTGCTCATGAATATTTAGCTCACTGTGTGGTGTTTGTGGTCTTTTTTGGCATGGTGGGTTCTTATATTTAATATAAACCACCTAAAATACTCTGTCAGTGCCTGCCAACCAGTTTTCTTAAAACAGCTGAATTTCCCACTCTGCATTGTTTCTATTATATTGCATTTTTACTTTGTTTTTAAAATAGGGAAGGAGGACTCTAATTCATATCAGATACATTTCTGAAAGAAGGAGAGATGACAGTCTTATTTCCTACCAAACTAGTGGTAAAATAGAACAAATCCTATCAATTCTGGGAGACAAAAGTGTCAAGAGTCTTTGTGTTTTGATACTTTTAAAAGTGCTTTAACAATAATCTTACTGATGTACAAAAGAAACAGAAAAAAGCCCACATGCATAAAGCTCAAAAACTGTGGAAGAATGACACAAAATAGCTGGCTTTGAAAACAAAAGGCATTCTTCTGATGTACTACAGTGTGCACCCCACTACATATATAAATAAGTGAAATTTAAAACACAACAGTGATATGATATAATGGTCTATATTTATAATATTCACTAAACTACACATTTGTCACTACTAATCATCTGGTTATTTTCATTACTTTTAATCTTCTGGTCTCAGGTCTGATTCCTCAGTCTTTTAATCTGTATAGTCATCAGGACTTGTGCTAAGTAGTGTCAAATGCTTCCATGTATAGTGTTTACACTGGCAATCATTCTGAAAGGTATAAATGACTTCAAAAGTAGATGAGCAGTTTGAGTTGAATGAGAAGCTCCATAAGAGTTACACAGGCTCAGATCCACTAAGAGAATCTAGCTTTGTGCAACAGAGAACCTGATATGAGGATTGTGCTGAGGTTTAGGCTGGATAGAGGCCTGAAGCAGCAGTGCATGTGCCCAGAGGTAGAAACTTAGATGCCTAGGAGAATTTTACAGAAAAAATTTAAAACATGGAGTGAATTTAGGAACCTTCAGAGTTAGGAGGCTGCTGGGATGGGAGAGTCTGGATCACAGTAGTGCCTAAATCTGGGCTTTACACATCTAAATCCCTATGTGGATCTGGGCCATACTGTCTTCACTTTAAATTCATACATGCACTGTGTATCAGTGTAGTTTCCACAAAGATAGTGTATATTTTGAAGCGTAAAGCATTACTCCTTTAGGGTTTAAAAAAAACAAACAGTACTGTTCAATTGTTCTGGAGAAATATAATGTTTTCTATGTCGTTTCTTGAATGCACTCTAAATAGGAGTCTTTAAGACAATTTGAATTCTACAGCTTACTGCTTTTAAACCTGTTATACTAAGGCACATCTGTTCTGCAGCCTACCACAACAGATTAAGTGATATGACATTTTTATAGGGTTATAAAACAGAAATAGCTTCCTAACATTTTTCCTTTCTATGGGAGCACTTTATAGCACTTCCTAAAAAAGGGGCCTATCGTATGTAAGTAGGCAAGCAGATGGACTAAGAGGGTTATAGGCTATGTTGCAGGAAAGCTATAATGGATTCAGAAAAAATTACATAGATGGTAATACCATCTGTTACATCTCCTTTTATATTCTTCTAATATCAAAGAAATAAATAAACAACAAAAGCATCACTACAGCACAACTGCTTCTTGCTTTACCTAAAGTATACCAAATTCTCTCATGCTATGATGTTATCATTTACTTAGATTGTAGTAGTCCTACATTAATAAGATTTTGTTTTTCAGTTAGATGTCTTTCAGCATAGCAGTCATGAGTTATGGGTCAAATGTGTAATTGTTCAGTTTGTAACTGCACTTCAGCAAGCAAGAGAAACATACCAATTATTCAAAGTTTAAACATTTATTTTTTACCATCACTAATACGTTCACTGAATATGGTCCAGTGCTGGAGCTTGATAATTAATACCTGCTTATAACACATATTTTTAACCTTTGGGAATTCTTGTCTCTCTCGTGTGAGATTGCTGATTTCTGTGCAATGCCATGATGGCTGCACTTTTTAACATGTGGTCATCCATGACAGTGGGTGGCTGATATCTGTGTGTCGTTTAAAGGAAATACACATGTGATTGCTACCTACCAATTTAATTGATGGGAAATTTGACTGGCTCTGCAGAGTGCCAGACAGCTTTAGGATAAAGAGAAGGTGTAGACAAGCATAGGCTCCCTCATCATCATCATCGACTGGACAGAGAAATGCAAACCAATTGGCTCCTGCATCCCACAATCGCTTATTTAAGCCCTGGACTCGGGTTTCTCTGGCATCTTGACCCACTTTTTCAGTTGATGCTTATGATTCCTACTATACTGTCTTTTCTTAGTTTGTCATTATGTATGAGGGGCCAACTTAATAAAGCGGGCTAGCTCATATGGCAATACTTTGTCACCACTGTTTCCTTGCTAAAGGATAAAAAGTTTTGTGGTGTAAACCTGGTAAGAGTTAAAGTTTCTTTTTAGGTGGGAAAAGGGAGGATTTTTTTATTTGTTTTGGTTGGGGGTATTGGTTTTGCTTTTTGATTAGTGAGATGTATAAGACTAATTGTAACTTGAACAAGCTTTAGTTGTACATAGCTTGATGGTGCAGCATGCATCTCAATGCAATGCAATACTGGGGAGTCCCACATATGGATATTTCCAGTTCCCCAGCAAGACTGATCCCTCACCTTCAGCTATGTTTAGAAAATGTTTAGGATATGTTTTCCAGCAAAAAGTATCAGCAAAGGTGAGATGGCACCTCTTCACCACACTATGTACCTCAGTGAGATGTGAGTTTTGGAGATTAATTGGAACCATCTGCATTGCAGTGCTATGGTTGACATCTTTTCCTCTCTTCATTTTTTTAAACAAGTGAATTAATGTAAATGTTACACATCATATCATTCCATTCATGTTCATTAAGATCCCTAAAGTTGAAAAAACTAAAAAAGCCAGATTTAAAACTATAATGCACTCTTGAATGAATTGCATATTCATTGAAATATATGTGTTGAGTTAAAATGTGTACCATAATAAATGTTATAAAATGTTTAACATATCAATGCATGGAGGATGTATATTATGACTGAGTTAAGATTAATATCTTCATATTTCTCTTACTTTTGGTGATTTTTGATTACAAGTTCTAATATTACATTAATCTATTCTTTGCATTTAATGAGAATATAAATATATGAAAGGTGTGTATATAATGCTAACAGTGAGTAATCAAATAACTTAACTGAGTCTAATTCTTGTTGTAAGCTCATGGACACCAAAAATTATACCAATAATAATTTTACCCTCCTATATCTAATCAGCTTGGTATAGTAAGCAAAGTCTGATATGGCTAAAAGAACTTAATGCCCACGCAAACGCTCAGTAAGATGTAGAGGTGTGAATCATAGTATAATTCCTCATATGTCAGTCAATCATTGCAAGACTCTAAAAATCTATAATAAAGAATTAATCACTTCCAATCTTGATTACCGTAATTCCTATTCTTCTGATCTGTCCTAATCTTTCCTCCCTGACACATTAGTGATCCATAATACTGTAACCAGACACTTCATAAAAGTTAAAACTCATGTCCATGCTCTTAAACTACATGTCTGATGACACATTTAAATATTCCTTAATTCCATACATTTACCTCAACCTCCAATCTTTGCTTCCTTTTTTCTCGTGAGAGTTCTTCCATTGGAGTTAATTCCAGAGAGGTGAAGTATCTCCCTTTAAACTAATTTGTCACTTCTTTTTAAATCTCACATCAACCCCCCTCCTTTTTTTCTTTAACGTGGTGTCTTGTTAGATTGTTTTGTGACACTGTTTTGCAAGGATGCTCTGTAAAATAATTCACATATGCAAATCTACAAAATATTGTGAAGGAGTTTTCAGGAAATGCTCACATTCTTTAAAGTATTCTGATGAGAAATATAGTAGACAGCTGTGTCTTTATGGTATTGTAGTTGAATACAAAAAGTTCAATAATATTGTAACAACTTTTTGTGACAATAAGTATCTGCTACTTATCTGCAGTGTCTGGAGGTTTAAAACAAATAAAAGGAAGTTCTTCACACAGTGCACAGTCAACTTGTGGAACTCCTTGCCTGAGGAAGTTGTGAAGGCTAGGACTATAACAGTATTTAAAAGAGAACTGGATAAATTCATGGAGGTTTAGTCCATTAATGGCTATTATCCCGGATGGGTAAGAATGGTGTCCCTAGTCTCTCTTCATCAGAGGGTGGTGATGAATGGCAGGAGAGAGATTACTTGATTATTACCTGTTGGTTCATTCAATCCAGGGCACCTAGCATTTGGCCACTTTTGGCAGACAGGATACTGGGCTGGATGGACCTTCATTCTGACCCAGTATGTCCAATCTTATGTTCTTATGCTAATGATTTAGATTCAGAAGGGACTGGAAACTGATGAAAGAATGAAATATAGGGAGTTTTCATTAAGCTATTATCCAGAGGTCATGCAGCAGTTATAGTTTCATTGGAAAAAAGAGAAAAACAATGCAAACATACGTCTTTGAGATTTGCCCACAGGTAACTGACGTAAAAAGCCTGATTTTATTCACAGCCATTAAGGACCTAATACCTTATGATTCACTTTTCTAATTCTTAAATAGACATTAATTTCCTGTAGCAATACCAGTATTTGCCTAGTTTACTCACTTGATTAGACATAAGAGGCCAAATCTATCCCTTATGTAGCTTCATTGACTTCTATGAGCTTACACTAGGGAAGAATTACATTCATTAAAGTTACATGATTACTTAGCATTAGATACTAAGGATAGTGTGTGGAATTCTGTGTTAACAGCTTTAACAGATCAGGTTGGTTATTGCTAAATAAGGAATAAGAAAGTGAATTTTCAGAACCACATGCTTCTTGTATGGTTGCATCTCCTGATAGAAATCAATATCTTATACTCACAATTCACATCCTATTAAAAACAAACATTCTCTAAGGCTATGTAATTGAGGAAGCAGTCATTCCCAGTCAAACAGATATCCTTGGGGGAGTCAAAAAGGAGTAGAATGAGAAAATGGAGGGTGATGAAATGGTTAAGCAGCTGTGGGAAGTGGTGGACAGCACATCCCTCAGCCCGCGCCGCTTCCCACAGACTCATTGGCCTGGAGCGGTGAACCGTGGCCAGTGAGAACTGCGATTGGCCAAACCGGCAGAGGCAGCAGATAAACAAACCGGACTGCTGTGCCAGGGCCTTTCCCTGAACAAGCGGTGGACCACAGTTGAGAACCACTGCTCTAGAGATTTTGAAGAATTTTAAATTGAAAAAACTCTTCCTTGTAAATCTCTTGGGACCAGATCCACACAGGAACTTCAGTGTTGTGACACTGAGCATCATGGCACCTAACTTTTACATACCTAGAAAAAGGGCTGGCCTTACCATGAGGTGAATTGAGGCAGCCATCTCAGGTGTCAGATTGTCTGGGTCATAGTGGCACTCCCCACTCCCAGAGTGTAGAAAATTGTGTCTGCTGCTGTTGCATGTGTATTCTCTCTGTTCTAGATGCGAAGAGATGGAGGAGTGCTGTGCTGGAGGAAGGAGGGCACAGGAGACATAACAGGCAGGCAGGAGAAAAGGTGAGGGGGAAAGCTATTCCTTCCCCTGGGCTACTTCACTCTCCTACCCTTCAGCTTGTAGGGCCTCCTGCCCTCTCTCTGCACCATCCAGGTGTCTCTTTACCTAGGGTCTAGGTCTTTTTGGTTCCAAATTCTCCTCTGCTTTCCTCCAAACTGCTCTCTGCTCCAACACCAAATCACTCTACTCCAACTCCTTCAAACTGCTGTATGCTCCAACTCCTTTTTCCCCTGTCTGACTGAAGCAGGGTTTTTTTATCATGTGACTGGCTTCAGGTGCTCTAACTGGCTTCAAATGCCTTAATTGGCTCCTGGTGCTCCAACCAACTTCTAGCAAACTTGCTTCCCTCTAACATTCTCCTGCTGTCCTCTGGCCATGCTGCATCACAGCACCTAGAGGATAATAGGGTGATATTTGATGGCCAATATGGATTTGTCAAGAACAAATCAAGACAACATTAATGGCCTAGTGGATAAGGGGAAGCTGTAGATGTGATATATCTTAACTTTTGGTAAGGCTTTTAATAGTCTCATATAACATTCTTAAAAGCAAAATAAGGAAATTTAGTCTAAATGAAATTACTTACAGTTGGTTCACGTTGTTTTGAAATACCATCCTCAAAGAGTAATTGAGTGGAGAGCATGCCTGTAAAATCTGTGGATGACACCAAACTTGGAGAGGTTGCTAGTGCTCTTGAGGACAAGACTAGAATTTTAAGAGTTTGATAGATTAGAGAATTGTTCTGCAATCAACAAAGTGTAAAGTCTTTCACTTAGAAAGGAAAAATAGATGGTGTTACTGCTGAAAAGCATCTGAGTGCTATGGTGGATTGCAGACTGAATACAAGTGAACAATGTGATGCAATTGTGAAAAAAGGCTAATATAATTCTGGGGAGTATTAACAGGAGTGTTATCTGTATGACTTGATGGATTTAGCTGTCCTGCTCTACTCAACCATAGTGAGGCGTCAGCTGAAATAGTGTGTTCAATTTCGGGAAGCACATTTTAAGAAAGATGTGGGCAAATTGAAGAGTCCTGAGAAGGGCAACAAAAATGATAAAAATTTTAGAAAACCTAACCTGTGAAGAAAATTTAAAAATTTGGACATGTTTAGTCTTGAGAAAAGAAGGCTAAAAGAGGACCTGATAAGTGTTCAAATTTGTTAAGGGCTATTATAAAAAGGACGGTGATCAATTATTCTTCATGTCCACTGAAGATAGGACAAAAAGTGATAGGCGTAATCTGCACCAAGGGAGATTGAGATTAGATGTTAAGGCAATCTTTCTAACTATAGGTAGTTAAGCACTGGAATAGGCTTCCAAGGGAAGTTGTGGAATAACCATTTTTGGAGGGTTTTTAAGAATAGGTGAGTTGAACATCTGCCAGGAATGGCCTTAGTGCAGAGAGCTAGACTAGATGACCTCTCAAGTTCCCTTCAAGTCCTACATTGCTATGATTTTATGATAAGAAAATGCAGTTTGATTCTGATGCTTTTACTGGAAAGCCACAGACACAACACCTGGCACATGACCCAGATCTGTAGATGGCAGAAGTCAACTTATCTCTCTCTACTCCCAGACATGTGCCTTATTCACAACACACAGTTATTTTATTTTATTTGTTTCTTGAAAGATTTATTTTGGGATAATATGCCTCCATTGTATTCTATTTCTATCTCATGGTCCTATGGTCACTGTGAAATCAACTATTTGAGCAGTAACAGTCACAGCCACTTGGAAGTGTATGAGTTACTGCAAAGGGAGATGTCTGGTTGTGCATTTCTGGTAGAGATGATAACAAAAATTATAAATTAATTTGCTTCAAAATACTTTTTTTAGAAATTGGACATTCAATATTTTTTGCCCAAATGGTTCACATCTTTTTTTATATATATTTTTTTTTACCAGCTCTAGCTCCTAATTAAATGGTTTGATCAATGAGGGCTTAGATAACACTGGTTTATATACAGAGTCTTAATAAATTGGCTATATGTATAATTTGTTTTCCTCACAGCTGCCTGATGGTGCAATTTTAGTGACATCCTATTTACATTCTAATTATGTGAGTAAGACCTCAGATAAACATCACTTACACACCCGCTTAATTATTTGACCATGTTTTGTATGTTTGATGAGATAAAAAGAAAAAGGTCTGCTAATGATACCATTGTTACCAAGAACAATTATCCCTCCACTGATCCAAACTCCAGTGCTCTCTAGGTTTGTGTACATAATATAGAAATTACAGTAAGTGTGTTATGCAGAAAGCACTGATATAGTTATAGAAGGTAGGGTTTAATATAAGAGCTGAAGAAATATAGATAGAGTATTTATTAATGTTGCAGAAAATAGTTAACTATTCACTTATTATTATTAACTGGGAATAATATATGTGTGTGTGTGTATATATCTATATGCATTGTGGCAAATTTGCCTGCACTGTTATGATGGGTCCTGTGCTTTCTCTTCTTGTGGGAGGTTCAGGGCACCATTTCTTGCCCCTGAACAGGGTATTAACTGCCCCCCTAGTATCCTAGAGTAGGGGAATGGAGAAGGAGGGACTCAGGCCCGCCCTCTACTCCAGGTCCCAGCCCAGGGGCCCTGAGGATAGCAGTAAACTACTTGAACTAGCTATTCCTTCCCCTGGGCTACTTCCCTCTCCTACCCTTCAGCTTGTGGGGCCTCCTGCCCTCTCTCTGCACAAGCCAGGTGTCTCTTTACCTATGGTTTGGGTCATTTTAGCTCACCACAGCACTTCTTCAAACGCTCTTCTGCTTTCCTCCAAACTTCTCTCTTCTCCCACTCATCCAAACTGCTCTCCACTCCAAATCCCTTTTCCCCTGACTGATTGGAGCAGGGGAGTTTTATCACATGCGTGGCTTCAGTTACTCTAATTGGCTTCAGGTGCCTTAATTGGCTCCAGGTGCTCCAACGAACTTCTAGTAAACTTGCTTCCCTCTACAGGGAATAAGGCTTCCCTCTAACACTCTCCTGCTGCCCTCTGACCATGCTGTATCATTATATATATATATACACACACACATACACACACACACATACATACACCCAATTTTTGAGATTTAAAAGTGTAAATTATATTAGCTGATTTGAATTGTGTTCCTTATTGTCCAGTCTTTGTTTCCTCTGCTTTATGGATATTAAATATCAATTGAAAGCTTCTTCCCTCTTGTAAGGGGGTCACCACTGGGGCTCATCCCTCTGCAGGGCGGTTGGGCACCAGACCGCCTCGCTACGCACCCCTCAGCCAGGTTGGGGAATACCCGGGCCCGGGGCTCAGGTGCTCAGCCAGGCCTGAGCAGCGTCAGTTCAGCACGCCCTAGCCCGAAAGCCAGGCGGGCAACCCACCCACAGGGTAGAGTCAGGGGCTCAGACCCTCAAGCAGGGGCTGAGCAAGAACAGTTTCGAAAGGCCCAGGCCCTGAGGCAGTGCGGGGCTACAAACACAGGGTAGAGTCAGGGGCTCAGACCCTCGGGCAGGGGCTGAGCAGCAACAGTTTCGAAAGGCCCAGGCCCTGAGGCAGGGCAGGGCCACAAACACAGGGTAGAGTCAGGGGCTCAGCCACACCAGACAGCTAGCACTGGCGTCTGGCTGAGGGGGGAGACTGCCACCCACGGTTAAGGGTGGCAGGGGGGACGCAGGCCCACCTGCTCCACTGCGTCCCGGCCCGGGGCCCTAGCAGCGGTAACAGACCTGCTGCAGTCAGTGGGGATCCGGACCGCAACACACTGACATAGGTTCAGACTCGTTCCCCGGGCCACTTCCTAACTCCCCCTCAAAGGGTACCTGGGGAGGCGTGGTGACCTCCATGGGCTCCTCCGAGTCGCTGTCTGGCGGTAGGGGCGGCAGCTCCTCGGGGTGGCCTGGACTGGGGAGGCTCGGTCCCTCTTCCTCCGGGTAGCGGGTGCAGGGCAGACTGGGAAGCTCCTCGGGGTAGCACGGACGGGGTAGGGTCAGTCCTTCTTCCTCCGGGTAGCAGGTGCAGGGCAGGCTCGGCCAGTTCCCAGACTCAGGCTGGGTCGCCGGGGCTTCCCATTCAGGAGCTCTGGCTGTGGCCTCTGGCCCCTCCACTGGCTCCCTCCAAAGTGAGCTCCGGGGCTGAGCTTTTATACTTCCGGGTCGGCCAGCTGACCTCTGGGGGAGGGGCGCACGTTTCTCCAGCTCCGCCCCCTCTTGCCTCTGGGGAAGCTCGTCCCTCTGCGGGGCTGTTGGGTACCAGACCGCCTCGCTACACCTCTCCTTTTCTCTTCCTTATTCTCTCACATGATATAATGTTGAGCTTGACTTAAATAAAAAGTCAAACAGGACAGCTATATATTCCAGAAATTCAGACCTTATGTACAGCTCAAACTAGGAACTTCTCAGTTACTTTGTAAATGTCTGGATATATTTTTTCCAGCTTTCATTTCAATGTTGCAACTAGATGCATCATATATATATATATATATATATATATATATTCATTTGCTACTGATGATCATTCTCCTAAAGTGACTCAAAACTTGAAGTCTACGTGATCATCAATGAACAAATGGATAATCAAATCAACCAGGTTTCTAGTGTGTTCGTAGAATATTAGGGTTGAAAGGGACCTCAGGAGATCATCTAGTCCAATCCCCTGCTCAAAGCAGGACCCATCCCCAAATAAATCATCCAACAGATTTTTGCCCCTGATTTTTAGGAGTCAGTCAGAGAGAAATCCTAAAACACCATGTGGCTAAAGTAAATGTGTGTGGCAAAAGACTCCCCAGACAAACACAGATAAAAGAAGGAAGTCCCACTGCTGGGCACAGTCCATTTGTTTGGAAGTGACAGCAATGCTAGGACAGACTCACCCATTTATCTGGTGCAATGCTGCTCCATCCATGACCATGGAAAGGATGGATTAAGTAGGGGAGATATCCTACATGTGCTCACATGTACACACACTTGTTGGTATTTCTTTTAGGAACTTGGTCAGGGCCTACACCCCTCTTTTCCAACTGACAGCACAGGATAGGGAGAGCTAGGGAGAGGGGTTTGCAGAGAACAGGGGTTAGCACTTAACTTATAGTGAACACATTTACTAACTCAGCATTCACTGACCCAAATACCTGCAGTAACTATAGTATCTAACTTCCTGTATTTGGAACAGGAAGATATTGCCGTACTGGAATCAGTGTTAACCAGACTCTGTTGGTTTTAAAATGGTGCCTATTGCATGGCAGACAGACAAATAATTTATCTTCAATTCTAACTCTTCTTTCTTTCATGTTTATCTTTTGCATCTGTGTCCCCTGGGACATGGTTCAAAGAGTAGCTATTTAATGAGGGAACTGTTTCATTCAGTTTCCTCCCCATATTTTAACAGTGATAACTTTATTTTAACAGAAGTTGCTTTTCCCTGAGTTTTTCTTCAGTCTGAGCCTTCCATTAGGAATATATCAAAAAACCTTACCACCTGCACTTACTAAAAAAGAATGTTAAATAGATCATTAAAAACATGCAACTTATTTAGAGCAATCTCGTCACCTTTTCAAGAACATCTTTAGAAATACTATATAAATGGTGAAGAATTATTTTCTGAATCCATCCTTTAATGTTTGAATAACCATCTTGGAATTTTTAATGTACTTGTAAATTATTTAATGTGTTATCTAGCTTTTAAAAAATACAAAAGCATAAACTTTCAAGTCTGAAATCAAAATCAGATCTGCATTGTTTAAAAATGTGGAGCTAATGGTTTCCTATAGAGGAAACACCTGTTACTAGTAAAGAATTAAAGCAGTGTTCCAGATCCCATGAAAGTGAATAAAGAGCTCACAGCACTGCTTAGACAAAAAGCCTTCAACAAAATTCAACAAAGACTATCAATCATGCCAGAAAGGCTTGATGAAATGTTTTCATTACTGGTGAACAACAAAAGATATCTTTCTGGAAAAAAAAAATCCTTGGGGATATTTCAACTGATTAATTATACAAATAGATTGCCTCTTTAGTAACAAAGTGGTAGCAAACAACATTATAAATACAAACTTTTATGTGTCTTTCAAACTTCAGTATGTAAGGATTTTGAAGATAGTCCTTTGCATTTAAATTTCAAAGCTGAATCTTTTTTTAGAAAAAATTGAATGTTTTGGAAAAGTGTGGAAATTAGAGGAAAATATAACTGTCTTACTCATATAGAATCTTATTCTGCGGCTCCTACTCACACTGAATAGCACCTTACTATATGAATCATGCATTGATTTAAATGGGATGACTTTCATAGTTCAACATTCCTCAACATGAATAAGGCTGACAGACTGGCCCATAATTAGCCCCATTAAAGTCAACGCAACTACACAAGTACATCCACTAACTATTGTATAGGATGATCCCTTTTAAAACAAATATAAGGAATTTTTAAAACTTGCAACAGAATATAGTGAAACCTGGCATCAGAAACCAACCAGGGGCCAACACCCCCCCCCAAAAAGTTGCTTAACTAGAGATATCCTAATAAAGATGGAGTAGAATCGTATTCTTGGATTCTCTATTTCATAGATTTTAAAGCCAGGAGGGACTTTTTATGTATCACAGCCCATAGAATATCACAAAGTGATTTCTGTATCAAGCCTATAACTTCTGGCTGAGCTACAACATATCATTTAGAAAGACAGTCAATCTTGATTTAAGGACTTCAAGTGCTAGAAAATCCACCACCTCTCTAGGTAAATTGTCCCAATGGCTAATTACCTTACTGTTGAAAATTTGTACTTTATGTTTGCCTAAATTAAAAGAGTAAAGAGCTTCCTACTATCAGAATGTCTCCCTGTGCAAGTACTGATAGACTGCGATCCAGTCTCCTTTAATTTTCTCTTGAATAAATTAAATAGATTAAATTTCTTTAGTCTCACTGTAAGGCAGATTTTTTTTTCAGACCTCAAATCATGTAACCCCTTTCAGTTTTTCAATATCCTTTTTGAAACAAGGACATCGAACTGGACATAACGTTCCAGTAATAGCATTCCAGTAATGCCATATATATTAGTAATTCTGCCTTCTTACTCCTACCCAGTATTCCCCATTTTGTATATCCAAGGTTATATTGGCCCTTTTAGAGACATATTCAATGTGTTTAGGGACACTTTAATAGTGTAGGGGTTATCTCGTAAGATATTAGAATGATTTATATGTCCGGTCTTCAAAACAATGTATTAAATCTACTTATTAAAAGATAGAGAAGAAAATGTGTAATATAGTAAAAACAATTCAAATTATTTCTAAACACACACTATTATTTCAGGACAGATTTGAAGTTGTTCAAGTATCTTAACACTGCAATTCTTTAAACGTTCATCTAGCCCTTTATTAGCGCTGAAATTTCTTAGTTCAAAACTGTGTATTTCTGTGTTTCACTCTTTCATTCTGAGATTGACTGTCTTGAATAGGCCAAACCTGTGTGTTGCACGTGTATGCAGTCTTCTGAGTTTTCTGGCTTCATATTCTAATAACATGTCCGCTGTACAGGGCCTATGAAAAGTGCTGCAATAATTAAATCAATAGACCCAAATCTGAATGGTAACACATGGCAGTGAGGAGTGAACTCAGGCATAGTGAATTGAGGCTTAATATTTGGTAAGTCCATTCTCTATCATACCTGATTTCCTCAAATGCATTTCCATTTTTATAGCATCCTAATTAATCAATTTAAGTGCATTCTGCTGCACAACCTATGTGCAAAGTTGGTATAATGTATGCTTTCAAAACTCACTGGGAAGTTAGCATATCGTGGCCTCTATTACACTTGCTATTTCATATTCTTTTCTGCTGCACTTCCTGCTTATTGTAGGACTAAAACCAGAAATTGTAAAAGAAAAAATAATAATTTTTATATGGTTTCCAGACTCCTTTTGTACTCTCAGGAGGTTCAAATAATTCTGATAAATTTTGAATAAGCATCTGACCCTCTAGGTTTTTATCTAAAAAAATCAGAGTCTCTGTAATTTTTGGTTTGCTTTGAGGATCATTTGTTACTAATGCAAACCACACAGTGTTCCTTACGTTTTCTCATTGTAACATTACTTCCAAATTGACAGCATAGAGAATTCAGCACGATATAATCTTAAAATGGAGCTGCACCAGGGCTGCTGTCAAAGTTTTGCCATCTGTGAGTAGTATGATTTTGGCTCCTGCTGCAGCCAGTCTCGGGAAGGTCTGCATAACATGTAACTTTCTGACCTGTCAAGTGGAAAATCCCGTTTCAAAGGTTGTCTTATCCACTTCTCTGCCTCCTAGATAGGAACAGACAATCATAGCACTAAGTGTAGATAATGCTGTCCCCTCTCAGAAATGGACACGTTTGCAATTATGGGAGAGGGAGTGATAGCATCCAATACCATTTCACAAGAAGGAAGAAGAGGGAGCAGAAACAACAGCTAGGCAGTAGGCAAGGCTGAAAGCTTCTTAACAAGGTTTTGATCCCTAATTTGAGGAGCAATTAGCCAAAAACTCAAAAAGAAACAGCAAAATAAAATTAAATACATCAGAATCAGGAAGCTTGCTAAACAATCAGTGAGGGCAGTGGACAATTGAGCTGTTATTGGAGCACTCAAGGAAAATAAGGCCATCACGGAGAAACTAAATGAATTCTTTGTGTTAGTTTCACTGTACAGGACGTGATGGAGATTCCCACAGCTAAAACATTCTTTTTAAGTGACAAATCTGAGAAACTGTCCCAGATTGAGCTGTCATTAGAGGAGGTTTGGGAACAAATTGATAAATTAAAGAGTAATGAGTCACCAGGTCCAGATGGTATTCACCCAAGAGTTTTGAAGCAACTCAAATATGAAATTGAAGAACTACTAACTGTGCTATGTAAACTATCATTTAAATCAGATTCTATATCAGATGACTGGAGGGTAGCTAACATGATGCCAATTTTAAAACAGACTCCAGAGAGGATCCCAGTAATTACTGGCCAGTAAAACTAATTTCAGTACCAGGCAAATTGACTGAAACTATAGAAAGAAACAGAATTATCAGACATATAGATTAACATGATTTGTTGTGGAAGAGTCAACATAGCTGTAGTAAAGGGAAATCATACATCACCAATCTATCAGAATTTTTTGAGAGGGATCAACAAACATGTGACCAAGGGTGATCCAGTGGTTATAGTATACTTGGACTTTCAGAAGGCCTTGGACAAGGTCCCTCATCAATCTTAAGCAAAGTAAGCAGTCATGGGCTAAGAAGAAAGGTCCTCTCATGTATCAGTAATTAGATAAAAGATAGGAAACAAAGACTAGGAATAAATCGTCTATTTTCAGAATGGAGACAGGTAACTATTAGTGTCCGCGCAGGGGTCTGTTCAACATATTCATAAATGAGAATTTGGAAAAAATGGTAATCAGTGAGGGGGCAAAATTTGCAGACTATACAAAATTACTCAGGATAGTTAAGTTCAAAGCAGCCTGTGGAGAGTGATAAAGGTATCTTATAAATCTGGATGACTGGGCAATCACAGCAGATGGAATTAAATGTTGATAAATGCAAAGTAATGCATATTGGAAAACATAATCCCTACTATACATACAAAATGATAGGGTCTAAATACATTAGCTGTTACCCACTTGTCATCCAGTGTTATTCACTGTTATCGTTATGGATAGTACTCTGAAAACATCCACTCAGTTTGCAGCGGCAGTCAAAAAAACTAACAATGTTAGCAACCATTAGGAAAGAGAGAGATAATGATGGAAAATATCATAATGTCACTATGTAAATCTATGGTATGGCTATATCATGAACACTGCATGCAGATCTGGTTGCTCCATCTCAAAAATGATTAGGTCAAGGGTTGGCAACCTATGTCACGCATGCCAAAGGTGGCACGCAAGCTGATTTCCTCTGGCACGTGGCAGAGGTCTCAGTCCGCCGCCGCTTTTGGGTTTCCCCTGCTGGCCTCTTGCCAGCCAGGGTCCCACCGCCTGCCCCACTCAGCGCCCTCTGCTAGCCTGGGTGTAGGGAACCAGGCTGACAGAGGACTGGCAGGAGCCTGTTGGGGGAACCGCAAAGTGGAGGCAGGCTGAGTGCTTAGCCTACCACCGCTCTGGAGTTTCCCTACACCCAGGCTAGCAGCAGGCGCTGAGTGGGGAGGTGGCGGTACCCCAGCTGGCAGGAGCATGCAGGGGAAACCCCAAAGTGGTGGCAGGCTGAGCGCTTTGCCCACTGTCACTCTGGGGTTTCCCCCCCAGGCTCCTGCCAGCCAGGGTCTCAGCCCACTACCAGCCTGGGTGAAGGAAACCCAGGGTAGCAGTAGGCGCTGAGTGGGACAGGTGGGACCTTGGCTGGCAAGGGGCCAGCAGGGGGAACCTCAGAGCAGGTATGGGCTCAGCGCTTAGCCCGCCGTCACTCTGGGGTTTCCCTACACCCAGGTTAGCAGTGGGCACTGAGTGGGGAAAGCGGCGGGACCTCAGCTGGCAGAAAATTTTCAAAAGCACGTGAGGGATTTAGGAGCAAAACTCCCAGTATCTGAGAGTAATATAAAATCCTCATTCTGAAAAAAATGTATTTATGTGCTTAATTTTAAGCATGAGAATAGTGCCATGTAACTTATATATAAACATGTGTTTTAATCCTTCACGAGATCGGAAACTTCATCTTGCAACATAGGGACACTATTGTGGGCTTAGATTTCAAAGATACTTTTGGAAAAAAATATTGGT
Source organism: Dermatemys mawii (assembly GCA_007922305.1). Lineage (NCBI taxonomy): Eukaryota > Metazoa > Chordata > Testudines > Dermatemydidae > Dermatemys > Dermatemys mawii. Next base: position 75,418,820 of record ML677326.1, read on the forward strand.
CAGTAGAGGGAGAATGGGGGGTATAACTGTGAACATTTAAGCACCTTCTAAGCTTTATGAACTAGGTAGGATTACACACATGTTTAAAATTTAGCACATGAGTGGGGATTTGCAGGATCAGGACATAAATTATGAGTTGCAAAGATTTTTAAATTACAATCTTTGCTAAAAATGATTAAGTTCTAGATTTCTAAAGGTGTTTAGATACCTAACTCTCATTGGAATCAATAAAGCAAAATATCTACATACCTTTAAAATGTGGCCAATTAAATTATTTTAATATTGATTTAATTTGATCTACAGTTGACAAAATAGATGCATCATGCCATAAGGATCATGTCATAAAATTCAGCATGCCATAAAGATCAACAGAACTGGGCTACTTTAGGGGAGGGCTAGAAGTGGGGATTATTACTAAACTGAGAAAGAAAGAATTGGAGTATTTCTTCTCAGCAGCTTTTGTCCGATAAATCAGGGAGTTTTAATTCTGTCACTTCAACTAATTGCATCTCTATCTCTACCACAGCAGAGAGAAGTGGGGTCTCTGAAATAGACTAGTCCTAGGTAATTCTGGGTTTTATAAGACAGCCTGCTCCCAGGGAACACAACAATCAGTGCAGGTCATTGGGAGCAGATATAATGTGCTCCTGGCTAAATCTATATACACTGTTACATAATGCTGTACAGAAGCTTATGAAGATAAATGGGCAGATCTATAGACTGAACTAGATTCTGTTAGCAAGAACATGAGATGAGTGCTGCACATATGCTACATTCTGTACATTAGTGGAGACAAACAGATGCATATTTTAGGATCTTCTACTGATCCTATACATTTGGTAAGTTAATAAACCTCAGATTCTGCAGAGTCCCAAAGCTGCAGGAGGTCAGCAATGACCCTTTCAAAATCTATCACAGTACACCTCTGAGCAGAGCATATATCTTTTGCTTTATGATATCAAAATCCCTATGTTTGTCCATTACACTGATCCTTGGTCTTATACAGTTCTCAGTTACATAAAGGAAGACAACCAAAATGGATTAAGTCCATATTCCTCAAGAAAAAACAATTTTGAAAAACACAGTAAACAACAATCTTTACATACATACTGCACAGAAGATTGAAAACTGAGAATGCTAAGATATGCATAGATTATCAGATAGCTAATATACACCCACTGAATCTTTAGTAATAGTACAAATAATACATAATCATAATAGTAATGAGTAAACATATGTGGCTAAATTGCTACTGGGAAATACCTTTTTTATATGTCACTGAATTACTAGAGATGCTGCCAGTGTCATAATTCACCATATGAGTAATTTTGTAAGTGATCCATGCATGATTTAAGAGAAAACTGATTAAAATACTTTTGAGAACTGTTTAGAAAGGGTCAGAACTGATGAAGAATTGTACATGATTTGAAGGAAATAAAGAATAAAATCTTGTACAATCAATGGGATCAAATTCTACATTCTATTCAAGCAGACTGCTTTCCTTCCAAGAACAAAGAACATAATAAATTATGAACATAATAATATATAATAACATAGCTGTTCTTATATTCAGATCCATATGTATTGTCTTTTAAGGACATGTAGTGTAAGTGCAAACCATTTTGAAAATATTCACGTTACATCACTATAAATAAAATTATAAAAACAAACTAAACAGTCTGAAATCGAACAAGGTGATAAACCATCATAGTCTTATTTTCCCAAAGGAACCTCATGTCTCATCCATCAGGACTTCTGCCTATGTATGTCATTTTCCAAACCTTTTTGCTCAAATATTGCTATATATAAGCATATATTCTCTAGCTCATATTACAGACCCTTCTTAACTGTGAAAGTAACATCTGGTCAATAGTTAAATGGAGACTGTCAACTACTGTGGTTTGGGCCAAAAATGTAGATTGTGCAAAACAAAAAAAAACAACAAATCACCAGTTGTGAGGTGGAGACAGACTGAAATCAAGCATATGCTTAAGTGATTTCCTGAATCAGGTCTTTATTTATTATGTAGCAGCCACACACATTGCTATCTTCGATCTTCGTGGAACCATTTCATCTTCATCAATATGTGATCCATCCAGTATGGATCCAGGATTTTGTGTGTCCCTGATTTTCTAGTCTCAGGCTCCAGATTACACAAAAAAATGCAACCAAGAATTGGAGTACTCCTTTTTAGCAGCTTTGGTCTATAAATCAGGGAATTTTAATTCTATCACTTCAGCTAATTGCATCTCTATCTCTACCACAGCAGAGAGAAATGTGGTCTCTGAAATAGACTAGTCCTAGGTCATTCTGAGTTTTATAAGACAGCCTGCTCCCAGAGAACACAACAATCAGTGCGTGTGACAATCTTGACCTAAGTAAGACAGTGAAATCATTTCATTTTAAAATACTGTTTAATGATTAACAGTGTCCTTCATGTAAATCAGATTTTTATTGTCTGAAGCTAAGTTCAGGGCTCTTTGGGAGGCACTTATCCTAATTAGTTGTCTAGACACCTCTTTCTTGTTTAAATACACTTTCCAGTTCAGAAGGGAAAAATAATGTGTTGGATCATTATCCCCTTGATGAATTAATTCAAAGCAGCTGTTTTCCAGAAAGAAGTTCATGACACAAAGGTGTGTTATAGTGCACTCTGCCTTCTGCTCCCTAACTCCTTTTTTTTTTCTGATTTTTTGATTCCAAGGAAAAACTCCAAACCATTAGTTAATTCTAACACTCCTTTTGTTTACCTGCTCTTCTTTATGTGGGTCAACTCATGTGATTATCCCCTGAAAAACATTTTTTTTTTTACTTAGCCATTAAAGAATTCAGTTTTTCAGGCATTCTGAGCCAGAATCTTGGGTAAAACTGGGGTGGGAGGAGACTTAGTGGAGTGAAACAGAACTAGGCCAGATTCTCTAGTTGTCTCAGGTCTTTGAGACACTTAATGCCTGTGACATATGTTTAGGTCACTCCTGTGCAGCTCTGACTTGCTACAGGACCACATTGCTGTGAATCAGGCTAGCTCTACTACTACCACACTATCCTATCTGACCTCTGATACAACAGAGTGGAGAAGCTAAGCCCACAGAGTATCATTTCCCTAAAAATGTTTCATGCCACTAAACACACTTAATGAATATCCTTTACAAACAAAAATAAATATAGATGTCTCTCTTTACTATTTTTAAAGAGAACAGATCCTAGTTATGTCATGATACGTGGTATACAATGGGAATTTGTCTTCTTTCACTTATCCAAAATAACCCACAGATTTTAATGCATTAATCCTTGTGTTCAGCGGTAACCAATCTGTTGATTTATAGTATCAAGGCAGACAATTGGCCTACCTACTTTTTTTTTTTTTTTTTTGCTATGTTAGACAGCCTGGAATACCATCTGCTACTGGGATTCTTATCCTTTAAACTAGATGTGTAATTCAAGTATACAATACAGATTTGTACTTCTGTCTTTTTAAACTGAACAGCTGTTGGGTAAAAAAATATATACTCCAGCAGGGTTGTTTTAAGTATGTTATCTATTAAATATCAATGAAGTAATGCTTGTTTAGCACCATTATCAAAGATGAGATTTTTCTCCAAGTTATCACACTCTGGGAAATAAACAACCTGTAGCATATTTGATGGCATCCAAACCAAGATGTGGAATTTCATTAGTCTGATACGTGTCTCTAATAATGTTCTCATTTATCAAAGCTTATAAAACAGGGTGGTTCAATCTCTTGAAATTGGAAGTTTCTATATTTAAAAGTGAAAGAAATACTAAAAAAAAAAAAGTAGAAAAGGTACTGCCTATTTGAAATGCAGGAAATTATTGCTCCATTAATTCTTAAAATGGTCTAAATAAGAAGAGGATTTCCCCCCCACTAGTTATAGTTGAACTGAATTGTTATCTCAGTGGACTATTTAAACCCAGAGGTCCTCTACAAACAGATATGCAGTTGTGTCCCTATCCATCCCACTCTTTACCTGACAACTTTTCATTTGAAAACATTTTTCAATACAGAAGGTGTTTGATACAGGAAGAAATAAACATTTTGAATTGAACAAAAATACTGGAGTTTAGATGGCTTTGTGTAAACTACACTGCAGTACTTTAAGCCTTGATAGGTTATGAGAAGCTCCATCATTGAAAGACCTAGTGTAAACACATTACTGATATGCTGAATCATATTTTTAATATGGATATATGTTATATCTCACTATATGAAGTGCTTGCTTCCAGAGAGAATACTTAAAGGAATAATGCCTTGTAGAAAAGAATGACTAATTTTTTAGAAGTACATGAATCTTCTGCGTTAATAGCTCTGGTTTGCTGGAAAACATGGTATACATCATCCTGTACTTGCTACAGAAAGACCACAGGTCCATCCCTTTGCAGAATGATTTCCCTGATTTTTCAGAGGGAGGTGTTGGGAGTTGCTCTCACAAAAATGGCCATAGAGCCAGTCTGCAAACTAGAAAGATCTCCAGGGATACCCCAGGCTTGGGCTATCCACATGTCCCTGATACTAGGGATACATTTAGCAAAACTAACAAGGGCCTCCCTGGCAGCAACTACCACTAGTATTCCTAGGAAGGGACAACCTTATAGAAAAAATGAAGCACTGTGGAACTGTATTATATTTTTGCCAGATCTATGTAGTCCAGTGGAAGGATGATATATATCCCCTTAGCATCACATCTGAGTTGCACATTTCTCCCCATAACCTACCTTCTTTCCACTTTAGCTAGGTATTTCTATGGCCCTGTGATTGTGTGTTCACCCTACACTTGCCCTGAAAAGGTTAATGGAGATTGATAATGGGGCTTATTAACCCAGCAAGCCACAGCTGAGGGGAATCAGGTAGCAAAATAATTCCCTGGCTGAATGAGGGAGCACAGCTGAGAAGGAACCAACTTGGCTGGATTTATAAAGACAGGAAAGCACAGCCAGGGCTGCTGCTGGGAAAGTGTGTATTCACTTGTTGGGAGGAGGGTTCAGCATATGTGGAGATAGATAGGTAATGGGTACTCTTGTGAGAGGAGAGAGTTAGGAAGTTAGCAAACTCAGAAAGCATGGTATGCCAGATAGTAAGGAAAGGGTTTGGGGAAAGGTACTAAGGTCTAGAAGGGAACAGATCTTGGCTGCTGACTACAGGGTCCCTGACCTGGAACCTAAAATAGCAGGAAGACCTGGGGGTCCTCTGCCAGCCATTGAGGGAGTGGCACCATGGGGCAGTGAATGGGGAGACTACCTAAGATTTCTGGGGAAACACTTTAAAGGACTACCCCAGAATGGGGAAAATGCAGATAGTAATCTTGCCAGAGGGCTGAAGTATGAAGAGGTAGTAAGCAGATGCTGGAGTGACAGAGGAGCTGCAGCCCTAAAGAGGGGGTAGAGAGATGGTATACAGTCATGTGTCAACCTTGTGAGCTAGTCCCCAGAGTGACTAGGAGAAGGTGCTATCCTAGAGGTCAGTGGAACACCCCATCACTACAATAGCTGAGTGCCTCAGTTTTTAAAATGTATTTCTTCTCATAGTGCACTGCGAAATAAGTGCTAGTATCCCCACTTTATAGGTGGTGGTGAGGGGGAAACTGACGCACAAAGGGACTAAACAATTTGTCCAAGGTCACACAGGAAGTCTGGGGTCAAGAACCAAATTGAATCTGACTCTCCTGAGGCTAACCTTTTAATCACTTCCCCTTTCCTCATACCCAGAACCTCAGGTCTGTGGAGTACTGTGTAGAGGGCCTGTAGCGTTAGTTCTAACCGAGTTACATAATTAAATTAATTCCATATCTCACACTAAAACACATTTTTATTGTTTATACAGTACTACAAGGGTACCCTAGAACCTTGACAATTGTGTTGAACTAAACAAACAGTAAAAGCTAGTTATATACCTGCAAGAACTTAAGGCTGAGATTTTTTTCAAAGTACTCTAAAGGAGTTATTAAGCACTCCTATCTGACTGAATGTCAATAAGAGTTGAACAGTTAACTTAGCTCCCTTGGGATTCTTTGAAGATCTCTTCCTGAAATCAAGATACAACAGCTCGGTCAACAATCTGATGGCGGTTTGTAGGGAGAACTGTGTAAGGATAAAGTGAATATATGTTGTATAGACTAGGTGTAAGACAAACCTATACATGGCTAGAAATTCACATTTATGGATTGGATTTCACTGTTTAGGCACATTTGAGTGTATAGGGTATGAGTTATCTTCGTATTTGAACTGATATGATGGTTCAGTCCTCCTGCTCCTTTGAAGGCAATGGGAGTTTTGCTACTGATTTCAGTTAGAGCAGAATCTGGATCCACATGAGTAACTCCATTAAGGAGCAGTACAAAACCTGTATGAGAGGGAAAACATCTCATATCATTAATGGAGTGCCACAGTAGGGGCAACAAACATTCTTGACTTCAGTTTTAACATGCCTGAAGGAAAACTGCAATTCACAGAAGGCGCACAGAATGCAAGTTGTACTAATAACACCATAACACCATAAAAAAGATGTAGAAAAAAGATAAAAAAGATGAAGAAATACACAATTGCACAAATACAGACAGATATCATCTTTCTCTCCAAATGCAAACGGATGGACATCATACCAAATGGACTGAAGGTGAAAAATCCATTGCTTTCTACATACTGCACAGACTACAGTGAGAGATTATGCCAGACACTATCTAAGAAACTGAGGAACCACCTGATCAGCATCCTGTACAGCAAACAGAAAAACATCAAAAAAGAGCTTTCCAACCTGGAGACCTTGATAAACAACCAACCCTCCACACAAACAGACTTTACTAAAATAAGACAGGAGATCTATATTACACACTTCACCTCTCTACAAAAGAAAAAGGACTGCAAGCTATCTAAAATCCTGCCTGCCACATGGGGCCACAGCAGTGGTACCCCTAACTCACCCAGCAGTATTGTCAATCTATCCAGCTACATACTCAGCCTGGCAGAAGAGTCTGTCCTATCTCGAGGACTCTCATTCTGCCCCAGCACTCCCACAAACATGATACAATTCTGCGGTGATCTGGAAGCCTACTTTCGCCGTCTCCGACTCAAAGAATACTTTCAAGACTACATAGAACAGCGCACTGATACACAGACACCATCCCACCAGCAGCACAAGAAGAAGAACTCCACATGGACTCCTCCTGAGGGTCGAAATGACAGTCTGGACTTATACATAGAATGCTTCCGCCGATGTGCACAGGCAGAAATTGTGGAAAAACAACATCGCCTGCCTCACAACCTAAGTTGAGCAGAACGCAATGCTATCCACAGCCTCAGAAACAACCCTGACATCATAATCAAAGAGGCTGATAAAGGAGGTGCTGTTGTCATCATGGACAGGTCTGACTACCAAAAGGAGGCTACCAGACAACTCTCCAACACCAATTTCTACAGGCCACTTCCCTCAGATCCCACTGAAGAATATACTAAGAAACTGCACCGTCTACTCAGGACACTCCCTACACTAACACAGGAACAAATTAACATACCCTTAGAACCCTGACCGGGGCTATTCTATCTTTTACCCAAGATCCAAAAACCTGGAAATCCTGGACGCCCCATCATCTCGGGCATTGGCACTCTCACTGAAGGACTGTCTGGATATGTGGACACTGTACTCAGACCCTACGCCACCAGCACTCCCAGCTATCTCCGTGACACCACCGACTTCCTGAGAAAACTACAGTGCATTGGTGACCTTCCAGAAAACACCATCCTAGCCACCATGGATGTAGAGGCTCTCTACACAAACATCTCACACAAAGATGGAATACATGCTGTCAGGAATAGTATCCCTGATGATGCCACAGCACAAGTGGTTGCTGAGCTCTGTGACTTTATCCTCACACACAATTATTTCAAATTTGGTGACAATATATACCTCCAGACCAGTGGCACCACTATGGGCACCTGCATGGCCCCACAGTATGCCAAGATCTTTATGGCTGACCTGGAACAACACTTCCTCAAGTCTCATTCACTCACACCCCTCCTCTATCTATGCTACATTGATGACATCTTCATCATCTGGACCCATGGGAAAGAAACTCTAGAAGAATTCCACCATGATTTCAACAGCTTCCACCCCACCATCCACCTCAGCCTGGACCAGTCTATACAGGAGGTCCACTTCCTGGACATCACGGTGCAAATTAATGACGGCCACATCAACACCACCCTATACTGAAAACCTACCGACAGCTATGCCTACCTTCATGCCACCAGCTTCCACCCCGGGCACACCACATGATCCATTGTCTACAGCCAAGCACTGAGGTACAATCGTATTTGCTCCAACCCCTCAGACAGAGACCAACACCTACAAGATCTCCACCAAGCTTTCTCAAAACTACAATACCCGCACAAGGAAATAAGGACACAGATCAACAGAGCCAGATGTGTACCCAGAAGCCTGTTGCTGCAAGACAAGCCCAAGAAAGAAAACAACAGAACACCACTGGCCATCACCTACAGTCCTCAGTTAAAGCCTCTCCAACGCATCATCAGTGATCTACAACCCATCCTGGACAACAATCCCTCACTTTCACAGGCCTTGGGAGGCAGGCCAGTCCTGGCCTACAGACAACCTGCCAACCTCAAGCATATTCTCACCAGCAACAGCACATCGCGCCATAATAACTCTAACTCAGGAACCAATCCATGCAATAAACCTCGATGCCAACTCTGCCCACACATCTACACCAGCAACACCATCACAGGACCAAACCAGATCAGCCACACCATCACTGGTTCATTCACCTGCACATATACCAATGTAATATATGCCATTATGTGCCAGCAATGTCCCTCTGCTATGTACATCGGCCAAACTGGACAGTCCCTATGAAAAAGGATAAATGGACACAAATCAGATATCAGGAATGGCAATATTCAAAAACCTGTAGGAGAGCACTTCAACCTCACCGGACACACCATAGAAGATTTAAAGGTCAGCATTTTGCAGCAAAAAAACTGCAAGTCCAGATTGCAAAGAGAGACTGCAGAGCTGCAATTCATTTGCAAATTTGACACAATCAATTTGGGACTGAATAGAGATTTTGAATGGCTAGCTAACTACAAAAGCAGCTTCTCTTCTCTCGCTATTCACACCTCCAGTTCAGCTGCTAGAGGAACACCTCACCCTCCCTGATTAGAGATAACAAGCTGGTTCAGCCTGATTGGACTAACCTTGTTATCTCCCACCTGGTTCTTGCCTACCTATTTATACCTGCCCCTGGATACTTCCACTGCATGCATCTGACGAAGTGGGTATTAGCCCACGAAAGCTTATGCTCTAAAAAAAATTTTAGTTAGTCTTTAAGGTGCCACAGGACTCTTTGTCACTTCTATAAAAAAGATGTGTTCATTCTTTAAGGAGAAATGTGTTCTTTCTCTGTCAGAGGTGAGGCATAGGCAAACAGGTCTCATGGTTGGAGCAGGAGTCAGAGTTGGGAGTCAAGTCAAGGTCAGAGCCAGATTTAGAGACCAGGGAAAAGGCTCAGGAACAGATCATGAAAGTGGGAACTAGGGCTCAGGAGTCAGGCAAGAAGGCAGGGTCCAATGTAGAACCTAGTTGTACAGACAACTTCCTGTGCTTCACTTTGCATTTAAATAGGAGGCCCTGACTAGAAAGACTTTACACTGTTCCTCCAGTCAGGTCCAGGAAAGACTTTCTGATACAACATCAGGTTTCCTGGTCTCCTATTCAGCTGGTAGGTGAGAGCAGTGAGGGAAACCCAGCAGACCCAGGTTTGAGACTTTCAGGATCATGGCACATGCAAGGTGGCCACTCTCGTATATGACTAAGCAATAAAATTGCTCATCAGGACCCTTTATAAAGTGAGCTTAGCAACTGCAGGACTTCATTCTAGACCCTGAACTCTGTTTCCCTAGCACAGAGCCTTCAGAAGCAAATTTGATCTAAGTACAAACAATCAGTGGAAATTACATCTGCACTGAAGTTTCACTACTTTTCAATATTATATGTTGACACTTTATAATTATTAGTCATTTTCCTGAAAATACTATAACTAAATTATAATAAGTAATATGAAGGCAGCAGGAGTGCTTGCTGAGAGTCACTCTAGCTAAGAAAGAAGGCAGTTCTTTGCAGCCAACAAGGGGTCTTAAGAAGTCAAGTTCCAGCAGTGACTTTTAGGTCTTGTCTACTCTACAATGTTTTGTCATCAAAAGCTGTTTTGTTTTGTTTTTTGCCAAAAACAGGGGAGGTGTACACACTATGCAGTTACTTCTGGTGGCAAAACTCTACTCTTTTGCCAACAAAACAAAACCACCTCAATGAGAGGCATAAAGCTCCTTGCAGCAAAGTTAAAGTGACAAATCATCAGTTTAGATATTGCTGTTTGTTTTGTCTACATAATTGGCTTCCACCAATATCCCACAATGCCTCCTGTGACTGCTCTGCTAACTGTTTTGAGCTCTGCAGCCATGTAGGCATGTGCCCCTCCCCTTTCAAAGCTCTGGGATGTATCTGACAGCTGAGCATGCTGCTCCATTTGAGGAACAAAGAGCAAACCATTAGTATGGAATGCTTCTGTTATGCCCTGCACTGGGAACACAGGGTCAGGCAGACAGCTGCTACAGTGAGTGGGGGTTTGAGGTAGGGTGAGGAGGTTGCTATGCTACTTTGACATTTCCCTGAACACAGCTCACAGAGCTGCTCAGGATGATGCTTCAGGCAGTTAAGGAGGCTGTGGGAGAATTTGGACGGAATCACAGAACTGTAGGCATGGAGGCAGAACAGGCTGCTTCTGTAGTGACTGCTGTGCTGAGCAGAGCTGGGGGACTGACTTGAGGGGGATGTCCCTCTCCTGCTGCCTCAGGATAGGTCAGTCAGCCTACTGTCTCCCTTGCCTCAGGCCATGGTTACACTGGCACTTTATAGCGCTATAAAGCCCCCACGAGTGCTATAACCTCCTCCCTGTCCACACTGGCAAGGCACGTAGAGCGCTATAACTGCTGAGTTATAGCGCTATTGTTAATCCACCTCCGCATGGGGAATAAGGGCTGTAGCGCAGCTGCTGTAGCGCTACAGCAAGGATGTGGACACCCACTGCGCTACAAGTAATCTCTGGAGATGCCTAGAGCCATTTAAGGCAATTGACGTCTCTTCCCTTTGTTTTGAACTCGGCTGGAGGAATGCGGAAGTACCTCTTTAGAGTTTCTTTCTTAACTCGGCAGATAAGCAATGCAAATGTTTAAGGAGGGAGCCTGTGTGAAAACAAAGCCTTCTGTGAATGGAGGCTCACTGACAGGCTTTCAGAAAAACGGAAAAACCACTGTCTCTCTCCCTCCGCATACACACAACGCGTCCCCCCTCACCCTCCTCGTTTAAAAAGCACATTGCACCCAGCTGAATGCTGGGATACCTGCCCTAATGCACTGCTCTTAATGCCGCATTAAGTGCCCCAAATGTGGCCATGCTATACCGCAGGAGCATCTGAGTGTGGACATACAATAGCGCTATACATATTACTGTATAAGGGGACCGCTATAACCTATAGCGCTATAATCTTGTAAGTGTAACCATACCCTCAGACATACCACTCTCCTCTCCCTCCCCCACAATACTTTAGTTGAAAAATTGGCTGAAAATCTACTTAAAATGCCCATGGAACAATGGGATTGAGAAATCTGCAATTCATGATGCTGAACCTCACCCATAGGCATTCCAAACCCTTCCCAAAGCATCTCGTGGCCAGTTGCTCAGTGGAATAGCTACTACAGTGGACTGCTCTCCTTGTTGATGTAAGGGCTGTTAGTGTGGACACGGTCTGTTGACACAAGGAGCTAGTGTGGACATGCAACAGTGGTTTGAATTAAAGTGTTTTAATTAAAGTGGTATAATTTTACTGACAGAACTTTGTAATGTAAACAAAGCTTTGGTGTGACTGTTCTGAAACAATGCACAGAGCACACCTCATATACTCTTGGAATTTCCTCAGCCTATCCTCCACTAGCCCCATTCCTGTGAGGTTCGTAGCTAAAATAAGTTGGATACCTGTTCCTCTAAGTACTAAATCTGACTTCTTAACTGGGAAGGGAAAGGAAGGGGAGGGATGATGGGTTTTGCTTTCCAAAAACAGAGACTTGTTTAGAAGCTAATATTCTGACTGACCATACCCCTGGTGGTGCTGTGATGAATGGTTCCCCACACATCAGCAAAGCAGCATTTGTTTCCTTCTTGCAGGAAGTGAAGCAAGCTCTGAGAACAGACAAAACACTCTCATCTGGGCTTTGCTGATGACAAAGATAGGAAAAGTGGTATCAGGAAAAAATTGCCAAGATGTTAAATATAGAAAGACAGGAGTCCCAGGGTTCAGAGCACAACAACACTTCTGTCAGAATTAACTTTCAAGTGGAGCTTTTAACCATCTGTAAGGTTAGTGGAAGGGACAATGCACTGTTGGTGCCCATTTCCCAAACTTTTCCCTTTCCTATTCCAGTTCAATCATTCAACTAGACAGGAGCACCCATTTGGTCAAAAAAGAAGGGGCAAAGAAGTACAATTACCTGCTCCCCGGTTCCAAGAGGAAAACTTGTTGTTTTCTTAAGAGAGAGGGGGGAGTTGAGCCAAAACTATGCCTCATTCAGACACAGTTGGTGCTTTCTAGACAAGGGTTTCTTGTGTTTAACAGCAGGTCAGGAATTAGGTGATTTGCTGGAAAATGTTATTAAGACAAACCCAAACAGTCTGGGTATAATAAACAACAAATCTTTAAATCCAGAGGACCCATTAACTACTCAATGTCTCTTTAAAAGTATTAAGGCCTAACATAAACAAAGACTGTGTATTTCAGATGTAAGATATTAAAGAGTTTTAGGAACAGTGCCAATTTAAGAACCTACCATGTGTTAAAGATTATCCTGCTGTTTGCCACATTTGGAACACTTGTCTTTTCAAGAATAGTCTGAATGCCACGGTGGCTAATTGTAAAGACAACATAGTAAGAAGACTACAGTCGTGTGGAGGACAGAAGTTCCATTTTGTGAAGGATCTTGAGATTTAGAAATTTGGCTTTGTTAAAAAAGTGAAAATTTCTGTGAAGGAATTTTTTTAAAAAAATGTTTCAAAATGTTGTGATGTTTAGTTTATATAATACAAAATGAAAACATGTTTTCAGAAAATATCAAAATGAGTCATTTTGACATTGTCAAACTTTATTTTTAAATGATTCTTGTCAAAATAGAGGTGATTTTTGTGATGTTTCCATTTTGACAGAATCATGTATTCTGATAGAATATAGTTTTATAACTGTTTCTCCCACTAGTGCTAATCAACATAACATAAAATCTCAACATCTAGCAGACTAGATATTTACAAACATATCAACCTGAAATAAAACACAAACAATAAAATACCTAATTTTCTCCCATCATAACTTTATTTGTGGTATGTAAATAATCCAGTATCATTTCCAGCTCCATGCTTTCACCAATAAATCGACTGCAATTGCTACAAGAATTGCAGTACAGTTTTGAAAGACAACTGAAACCGTCTGATAAATAGGCTTCAGGCAATGAAGGGAGCTGGTTTACCAGATCAGAAAATGTTACATTAACGTGCTCAAACTCCTAATTTTGACTAGTTCCAGACTGGCTGGCTTTACCAAGAATGTGTTCTGGTTCAACATCCAGGAAAGCAGTGAAGAGGAGAATTACATTCAGCATCAAGACTGGCAGCTTTTTAAAGGGGATATTTTGGGGTCTTGACGATGTTGTAGTGAAAATATAGGAAGTATAAGTGCAGACAGCATAAACCAGGGAGCACAATTGCACTTTTTGGTTAATCCATAGTATGGTTTGGTATATGTGGGTTTACAGTATTATATTACATATTTGTGCATTATTTTAAGCAAACATCCATTTCTTTTAGTTTTTTCAGCTTGAATTTTGGTTTCTTGCTGTAAACCATGCCTCTAGTGGTGGCTAGGCCAGGTATAGATACATCTCTTAGTTCAGACACTCAGGCAGTAAAGGCTCGTTAATTAACATCAAGACGTAAGGTTGGATCCTTGCTCTGGATGACACACCCAGGGTGTTTGTTTTACATTACTTTGTGGCATGCTGAAGTTTAAAAGTTTGTTTATGCTTTATGACATAACCAAACTTCTAACTAATGAAACTTTCTAAAGAAACATTCCCTATGGGCAAATTATTCTATAACTGCCTACTGCAAGACTTTCTGCACCTTCCCCTAAAGCTTCTGATATCAGCCACTGCCAGAGGAAGAAAACCTGTGGCTCTAAAGCAGGTCTTGTGTTCATAGTAATGGATTACGTTTTCTGCATGCATTTGACTTAATGATAAAAAGTGAAAATATACTGAACATTTTTAGGAACCATCCTATCTGTTGATAACTGTTCAAGACCAAAGGAAATGGATCATATTTTTTTTTTTGTGGAAAGAAACACACATTATAAATTAATAGTTGTTTCTGCTACTTACACAAATTTTGTAAATTAGTGTTTTCTTATTAAATATAAATTATAACATTTGTATAATTCCATTTATAGTAACATTACATCACGTCATCTTATTCTGTAAGACAATTAAACAAGGTTTAATATAACATAATGGGAAAATATGTGGATGTGTTTATAAAGCCACATATTCCTTAATGTCTATAAACAGTACGCATAATATCATCTCATACAAGTGTACATGCAATTAGACCAGGGATCAGCAACCTTGGCACATGGCTCCACAGGGTAAGCACCCTTGGTGGGCCCAGCCAGTTTGTTTACTGGCGCATCCACAGGTTTGGCCGATCGTGGCTCCGACTGGCTGCGGTTCGCCGCTCTGGTCCAATGGGGAAGCAGTGGCCAGCATCATGCAGCTTCCCGCAGCCCCCATTGGGCCGGAGCAGTGAACCGTGGCCAGTGGGAGCCGCGACTGGGTGAATCTGCGGACACAGCAGGTAAACAAACTGGGTGGGCCTGCCAAGGGTGCTTACCCTGGGGGAGGGGGGGAGCTGCGTGCCAAGGTTGTCAATCCCTGAATTAGTCCTTATAGTATTTTTAGTTCCAATAGTTCATGAGTTACTTTTTTTAGTCTCTGAAAAAAACAAAAACCCTTTTTTCCCCCCAGATGGGATCTCTCTAACTTGCATACAGCTGCAGGGCAGTAACTATACTGTGCTTAGTCCCATCACACCCACCAGCCTAGGATTATGTTGGGGTTGAGGGAAGAGTATGCGACAAAAGTGGGCTAAGGAGGAAGAAGATGTGGCTGAAATGCAGTGCACTACTGCTAACCTATGCATCTTATGTTCCAAATGGGGCCATAGGTACCAGAAAATAAATTAGAGCTGCTTATGGACTTGCAACAGAGGCCAGCTAGGTCTGTGAATGCTGAATACCTGGAGAACTTTTCTAAGGCATAATATTGTTTAAAAGCCACTTTGGTCCACCCCATTCTTCTGTTAAGCATAGGGTGGGAAGTTCTCAGAATTGGGACTACATACTTCCACATGTACCATAAATTGCTGCAGTAAACTGAACTACTGACTAAAATGACCCCAGTGACAAAAATCCTAAGAGATTTCTATTTTTAATTTTCTCCAGTAATAGCTGTTAATATATTTGTACCCATCTGGAAGAGATTAAGGAACTTGCTCAATAGGTACCAAAAATTAAAATCTACTCATTCCGATTATTTTTATTTAGAATTGCCTTTTTCCACTCTTTTATAAGTTACAGCTATACTAATTCAAACACTACTGGGATTATGCATATTTCCATTTAATTGACTGTCAGAATTCAGGGAATAAATTTGGTATTACTGTGATGCTACATTTAATTAAAGTCATTGCTATCCTGATCCTTAGTACCAAGGATTAGTATTAGTCTCTCAGATAAAACGAAGCACACTAATTGTAAGCTGATTTACCGGTTGTCTTCATGCAACTAGATGGCACTGCTATTTACACCAAATGCGGTCAAGTATCCTTTTAATACACACATGGATTACACGCATTAAGCACACAACAGCATAATCCAAAAGCACACTAAAATGTATCAGAAAGACTGACAAAATCTCAAACAGCTGTTGGGTAGCTGCAAATTAATTTGGCCTCTGTTCCTAAGAGTTTGTGAAATAAATAGATTGCTAAAGAACAACTGCACCAACATAATAAACATTAAGGATGATGACAATTACAATAAAGTTCAGTATTTTAAATATTGTCAGGAGATTTTAAATTATGAACACTTGTGTAAAGAGAACAGTAGTTCCTTAAAACAATAGTGCAAATGTGTGGATAAATTACTGTAATACTAAGCCATTTGTGGTTTATTTGAATCTTTCCTTCTACAACTTATTGAGACAAATATATAATCTTGGGATTCTTGGAGAAAAAATCCTGGAATTCATCAGTGTAACACACTTCTAATTTTCTCAACCATTTTTGGAGGTATGATGTGGAATTTATTTTGTTGCTCAAGTCCTAATTTTTTCATTTTCTCCATTGCACAGAAGAAAGCAAGGCACATGGGATATCAGCTAGCATGCAAATCAGTCACTTTTGTGTACTACTTTTCCTATTTTGAGAAAGTACATAAAAATGGCCATAATGGGTCAAATTAATGGTCCATCTAGTCTAGTTTAGTCTTCCAACAGTAGTCAATTCCAGATGCTTCAAATTAATGAACAGAACAGAGAAATTGAGTGTTCCATCCTTGCATCCAGTCCTAGCATCTGTCAGAGTTCTGGAGGTACCCAGAACATGAGGTTGCATTCCTGACCATTTTGGCTAATAGCCATTGATGGACCTATCCCACATGAACTCATCTAATTATTTTTTGAACCCAGTTATAGTTTCAGCCTTCACTACATTCCCTAGCAATGAGTTCCAAAAGTTGACTGTGCATTGTCTAAAGTAGTAATTGATATTATTAATTATTATTAATGTAATTGGATGACCCCAGATTCTTGTGTTATGAAGGAGTAAATAATAATTCCTTATGTGCTTTCTCCATCCAGACCATTCATTATTTTATAGAACTTGATCGTATCACCTATTAATCATTTCTTTTTCAAGAAAACAGTACCACTCTGTTTAATCTCTTCTGATATGGAAGCCATTCCATACCTTTAATCATGTTTGTTGCCCTTCTCTGTATCTTTTCCAATTTTAATATATCTTTTTAGAAATGGGGTGATAAGACGAGCACACAGCATTCAAGGTATGTGTACCATAGCTTTATATAGTGGCACTATGATGATTTCTCTCTTATCCCTTTCCAAATGGTTCCTAACGCTCTGTTAGCGTTTTTTGACTGCTGCTGAACATTGAGTGGGTATTTTCAGAGAACTATTCACAATGACACCAAGATCTTTCATGAGTGGTAACAGCTAATTTAGACCCCATCATTTTCATGTAGAATTCGGATCGTTTTCCAACGTGCATTACTTTGTATTTATCAACATTGAATTCATCTGCCATTTTGTTGTCCAAACACCTAGGTTAATGAGACCCCTTTGAAACGCTTCGTAGTCTGCTTTAGACTTAATTTTGTACTATCTGCAAACTTTGCCACCTCCCTGTTTACCTCTTTTTTCTAAATCAGATATGATTGTATTGAATAGCACTGGTCCCAATACAAATCCCTAGGGGATACCACTAGTTACCACTCTCCACTGTGAAAACTGACCATTTATTCCTACCCTTTGTTTCCTGCCTTTTAATCAGTTACTGATCCATGAGAGAATAATCCCTCTTATCCCATGACTGCTTACTTTGTTTAAGAACCTTTATTGGGGGACCTTGTCAAAGGCTTTCTGAAAGTCCAAATACAGTATATCCACTGAATTTCCTTTGTCCACATGTTTGACTCCCCTCAGAGAATTCCAGTAGATTGCTAAGGCATGATTTCCCTTTACAAAAGTCATGTGGAGTGTTGCACAACAAATAACATTCATCGGTCTCTGATAATTCTGTTCTTTGCTATATTTTCAAATCAATTTGCCTGGTACAAAGTTAAGCTTACTGACTAGTAATTGCCAGGTTCACTTCCGGAGCCTTCTTAAAAAAATCAGGAGTACATTAGCTGACCTCTAGTAATTTGGTAGAGCAGATGATTTAAATGATATGTAACACTTCGTTGTCTGTTCTGCAGTTTCATATTTGAGTTCCTTCAGAACTCTTGAGTGAATACCATCTGGGGACTGGTGACTTATTACTATTTAATTTATCAATTTGTTGCAAAACCTCCTCTTCTGACAGCTCCATCTGGGACAGTTCCTCAGATTTGTAACCTAGAAAGAATAGCTCAGGTGTAGGAATCTCCCACATTCTCTGCAGTGAAGACCAATGCAAAGAACTCATTCAGCTTCTCTGCAAAGGCACTGTCTACCTTGAGTGCTCCTTTAGCACCTTGATTGTCCACTAACCCCACCAATGGTTATCAGGCTTCCTGCTTCTGATGCATTGTTAGTTGTGGTGGAGGTTTCCAACTACTCTTTAAATTCTTTTTTGGCCTCCTAATTATACTTCAGTCAGTTACTGTAGCTCCTTTTTTGTTGTTGCTTAGAAAAATGGGTGGCAGAACTTTTAAACAGAGCTGAAAAACTTGACACTTCCAAAAATTCAAGTACTTCTGAAAAAAGGAGTGACTGTCAGTGGTTATACAGAGGGCACTAACATGGTTAAGCTGAAAATGACAAATACTTATGACCCGATTTGTCCCTCATTGCCATTACCGGGGATTTTGCTAATGGGAGCAATTTAAAGTCCTTAGCTTAAATACACCTTTCTCTTCGTCAGCAGAGTTTACAGGGGAAGGTAAAAAAGCTATTTTGGCTTTACAGCAAAAAAATAAAAAATGTTTATAAAACCCAAAATTACATGAAATTCAACCATGCTTTTGAGCCCAATCTTTCATTCTCTGCCTATTCCAAATTATGTTTACAATGAATATAGAGGAAAGCTGTATCTAGCTTTCAGTCTTTGCTTTTCAGATCATCCATATCTAGGGAGATTTTTGAGAATTCCAAAGTAATATTTTCAGATTTTGCTGTATATTTTGTTTAGCTTTTTGTTTCCTACACATTTGCTATATTTGAGGATTTTTTTTTTTTTAAAAAAATCTATATTTTCAATTAATAATCCCTCCTCCACCCCCCAAAAAAAGTTTGGTTTGCTCTGTGAATGTAAGCGGATGGGAGAATAATACTAAAGGACATCAATAAGATTTATTGATTCATTATTTTTAGTGGAAACTCCCATTGTTAACATTTGGTGGTTGAGAGGGATGGAGTCAGAAAGCCACCATTCAAGTTTCACCTTTGCCATTGTTTAGTACATTACTTGAGCAAGATATTTAAACTGAGATTTTTATAACTGGCTGAGGGATTTAGATCCCAATTCCCACTGAAATTAAGGGAAATTTTGTATCCAAATGTCCTAGGTAGTTGTTTTGTATTGCAGTAGAACCTAGAGGCCAATACTCCATTGCACAACTTTGAAATTCTTAACTTCAGTCTCTTTGTGTCAGGTTTTCATTGTAGAAAAACACACTTATACTTATCACACAGGGCCATCGAGTCTTCATTAAGAAACTGATATTTTAAAATGTTCTGACACTTTTTGAATAGAGGCTAAATGAGCACAAGAAGAGTTCTTTTGTGTTGTTAATATAACCCACAGTATTTGATAATGTCATTGTCCCTGGCTTCGTTCCTCGACCCCATTATTTTAAAAAAATAAATAAATAAATTCTGAAGTACAGTTTAAGACAGGGGTGGGCAAACTTTTTGGCCCGAGGGCCACATTGGGGTTAAAAATTGTGCAGAGGGCTGGGTAGGGAAGGCGGTGCCTCCCCAAGCAGCCTGGCCCTGCCCCCATCTGACCCCCACACAATTCCCACCCTGACTCCCCCCCCAGAACCCCAGGGACTCCACCCCCCATTTAAGCCCCCCTGCTTTGTTCCCTGACTGCCCCCTCTCGAGATCCCCCCACCCACATCACCATCACCCGAGGACCCCACCACCTAAGCCCCCCCGCCCCGTTACCTTACTCAGCTGGGCGCTCCTTTACCAGGCTCCACGAATCCTTGCGCTGCCCCCAGCCGGGGAGTGCGGGGCCCAGTAGCAACCGCTCTGGGCCCGGCCATTAAGCCTGGGGCTGCGCGGCTCCCCGCACTCCACCTGGCCCCCAGCCAGAGAGCGCAGGGCTCCACAGCTCCCTGCGCTGCCGCCAGCTGGGGAGTGCGGGCCCCGCGGCTCCCCGTGCTTGGCCCCGCCACTGGCCGGAGTGCGGGGACCCACGTCGTACGCGCTCGGCCCGCGCCTGGGCCAGAAGCACAGAGCCACTGGCCCCGCGCTCCAGCCCCAGCTCACGGGCCGGATTAAAATGGCCGGCGGGCCACGGTTTGCCCACCCCTGGTTTAAGAGAAGGTGGGAAGTGGAAGTGCCCCACTGATGCTCGTTTACCACTAATACTACTGTCCACATCTGATTATTCTCTTTTGATATCTTAATATTTAATTTGTAGTTCTGAAATAGTTTTCATCCTTTCTGGTCTGACATAGTATATGAAGTTCTTTCTTTCTTTGCTAGAAAGTGAAAACATGGGCACTGATATATTCCAGTGACGACGATGATACGCATACTCTTTTGTTAAGTTCCAATAAACTGACTTTTATTTAACAATAAATAGTAATTGTAACAAAGGAAATGGCATTTTTAAGTTCTTGTGAAAGGCAAACAAACATTCTAGTGAACTCTTCCATTCCTATAGATCCCATCCTTTCCCTCCTGGTTGTTGAGCCAGTTTAAAGCACACAAGGCCAGCATCTCTTCAGCAGAGCTCTCTCCTTTGGCATGGTACTCTTGGTGAAGCGCTAGGTGATCACGGACACTGCGCAGAAGACAGAGATAAGTAGCAGCCTGGAAATGCAGATCATGCTGGCTGTGCAGTTTTTCTCTGGTGGACAGATAAATAATTAAGCAGGCTTTTGAAGCTAAAGAACCAGAAATGGCATGCCACATCAGACCACTGTCTCTAGGCCAGGCATATTGGAAATTCATGTTTTTATTTTGATGTATTTATATTATTACCATAATAAGTTACAGTCTTAACCATCAGCTCTTATGTAGGTACAGGCAAACATTCTACTGACATTAGGACTTTCACCTGAGTAAAACATTTAATGCAGAGTTAAGCATTTAATGCAGTTAGGTTTTAGTCTTTTGGCATCATGGTAGGAGCAATAGCACTGCTCTGACTCACAATGGCTACTTTTTCTCTTCCTCCTTAAATCCATCTTCTTTTGCATTTTAGGAACTATAGATCATCCTCCTTTTCTGTTGCAGTTGCCTAGCACACTTGAATTAATTCACCTTCTGGTAATGATGGAAAATATACCACTATAACTGGAGGAAAAAAAAAACAACACAAAAACTTTGTCAATAGAATGACTATAACTAACACTTCTCTTTAGGTTGCATACAGACATCCTGGTCTTTGAGACACTTGTAGTTTACCTTCAGTTATTCAGCTTTGAATCCCCTAGAGACTAAAGACTGCAACCTTGCCATATTCACCCAGAGGCTAGCTTACAAAAACACTCTTTGTATTATGCTGCAATACATTGTTTGTAAAGAATATGCACTTTCGCTTCTATTTTAGATTTGAAAAAAAACACATTTTCTATTAGAATTTTTCTAAACAACTTGATGGGAATTTGCAAAAGTCATAAAAGGAAGGTAAATTGGTACAATGTTTTATTTTTTACCAAATTCAGTCACATTTTCATGTTGTGCATGTGCAAATAAAATTTTGCCAAGCTCTTTAACCATGAGTAGCTGTGTACTTGCAGTGTGCTTAGCAATCAGTTACCCACAATCACTTACACAGCAGCACTAACATAGCTAATAAACCATAAATTTGACTGTCACCACCTAATTTTCTGCACAGAAATCCTGCCCTAATGCCCACATATAACTGCTGAAGAATAGACAGTAATACGCTATCAGAGACTGGATACAGGGTTTTGTTTTGATTTTTGTATAGGTCTACTGCTAAATTTGCCTACAGACTGGAATTCTTGAATTATTAGCATTCATCATCAATCATTTCTGTGTTGTGAATGTTTCTGCATCCTCAACTTTTATTTATTCAAAATCTTATCCTGTACTAAAAGCCACAGGGGGAGAGAGAGCTCTGAAATAGTGACCCTCCTCTAGTAACTCAGTCTCCAACAAGATTCTAACAAAAGATAAATTGTGAGATAATCAGAGATGCTGCTTTTCTAAAAATCCACAAGAAGAGTGGTCAAATAATCCACTAGAAGATAAAACACCTATTAGTTGCACAAAGTGTAAGTCCCTCTAAGCAAGGTTTTTGCCTGTGTGAATGACTGATAGCATCTGGAAGCAGAAGATTGACAAGCTAAAAGTCAGTTGAAGATAACAATAAGGCACCTGAAAATCACTGGGGGAATTTATCACTGTCACAGTGTATGATAAGTAGCATACTGCATGTATTTAGGTTTTTTATTCTCAGACCTTGTTTTAGAACTTATTTCGTGTACAATTGAAGCAACGAACTACTTTTTGCTGTAGTATAATTTTATTGTTTTTTAAATATATTTGATGCATTTTTATTTTACACAGCTGAACAAACGAAATGCACTCACACTCAAACTGTGATCACTGATGTTGTCCAAGCCATAATAAAGGAAATGATCATTAAAGGACATGCCATACTCTGCAGAATCAAAGTAGATTGTGACAAATACTTGCCAACTTCCAGTATCTACAGTGTGTGCATTTTTGAATTGTTTTTCATGTTCCCAATTAGCGCACTATCTTATTTTTATTTTATTTTGAGATTTGTATTAAACTATTAATCTGAAAATACTCATGTAAGACTATGTTCTATTTTTCTGTGATTACGTAGAAAAATGTAAGGCTTGGGTTGAATTCACCCTTGTGCAAAAGGTTAATAAGACATATGCACCTATTGACTCATTTCTGCATTCCTAATAAGGTACAAGTGGAATTAAACAATACATATTGTCACAGATTCGAGATATGTCTATAAATTGTTAATTCCATGTTTAGTGAGCCTTGTTTTTTTCAGAGTCTCTACTTTCTATTGTAACCTTCATTTTGGTGTGTGACTTTCATATTGTATTCCTTTGCACCCATTTTGTCGCCAGGGCTGGTTACATAGTGGAAAGGTTGTCTGAGAAGCTATGATATAGCCATCACAATCAGTTAATGCTGGATGACTCTGCCCTATTGGAATGCTGGATTTTCTACTGCTAGGCCTATTAACTCTATTCAGAATTCATGGGAGGACTGTAGCTAGAGCATATGCCCCAAAGGACGACAATGTGTCTTAAAAGAGGGATACTTTTCTTTGAAAGGGACTAGTCCTCAGGCATATGAAAGAAGACCAGGCTAAGGAAGGTAAGAAGGGTTGCCTAGCCTAAGGATACTGACCAAACACAGGGCTCATTGGGGAGATGAAATCAGACTTAGGCTACATTCAGAATTTTGTTTTTAAAGATCTCTAGTCTTAAAGCACACCAGAGAGTCAGTGTCTGTGAATAAGAAATTTCTTTGCTGAGCCTGTGTTCCTTTCTTTCTTGCCACATTGTCCCTGAAGGGATTAATTTAGAAGCTCAGAACCTCGACAATAAGGTTGAACTCTGAGGGAGTATATTACCAAATAGGAACTCAGCAGAGCTGAGGCACAAGTTCCAGGGTCTAAGGTTGCCAGATGGGTCCCTATTCCTGGGTCTGAAGGTCACCTGAGACACCTAGAGCCAAGAACAGTGACCAGTCACTACCCAAACCCAAGGGTTTGGAATCCTACAGAGAGAGGATTTGGGTCTATGTGCAACAGAGTGGTGTCCCACCAGAAAAGAGAACAGGGATAGGTTGCAACACACAGGGATTGTGTTAGTTGTCTGCATTTAGACAATTTTTACCATGTATAAATAAAATACTAGTGAAACCAAATAGAAATCATGGACCAGATCTTCATTTGGTGTAAATCAGCATAGTTCCATTGACTTCGGGGAGAAGACATACTAACACAAAATAGTGTTTAATTTTGTTCTCATGTACATACAAGTAAATTTATATTTTAAAATAGGGGAAGGGAAGAATTTAATAGGATGAAACCAACTAGGCTCCAGTAATCAACAGCAATGAAAATGGCTTCTATAGAAATTAGTTTTACAACTACAATGGCCTTATTCTCCATCATCCTATACCTTGTGTAGTCATTTATGCCACTGTCACTATTGTAATTGAATACACATGGTGCAGGGTAACAAAGAATAAAACCCAGATAATTTAATTAATATGTATTTTAAGGCCAGAAGACACCATTATGACCAACTAGTCTGGCCTCTTGCATAACACAGGCTAAAAAACCTCACCCAATCATATCTGCAACAAGCCCAAGCTTTTATTTTAGCTATAGCATTAAAGGAGAATTGTATCCTCTCTCTAGAATGTTTAAACCACCCTATATAATTTAAAGCCCAGATAGTTTCCCTCACTTATTCTGGTGTACATTGGAGGGGAGGTGTATAAAGCTATCCTAACTGAATCTTCATAAAGGACAAGTAGAATTGTCAGTTTAGGGAATTTTAAAGCTGCACTCCATAAAAAGGTGTAGTAAAGGACACAGTGTCCTACAGTCAGAAGGCTGAGGCATTCAGAATGCCCCTTGATGTTCCTAGTAGGGTACTTTGGCTCAGCATCAACTGCCAACACAAGCCAACTTCTAAAGAATGTGATCCTTCACCCCAACTATATTTAAACGTTTTTAGTATTTTAAAAAAATATTTTCCCACTTTTTTCTAGATGGACAATTTTAAGGTCAAATATCAAGTTATGTATAGACATGTAGAAAAAGCAAAAATGAGATGGATATTGTGTGTGTGTGTGTGTGTGTGAACAGTTTAGAGAATGTTAAGATTGCAAAGTCAAGCACGCTCCAGCGTTAGCAAATGCTAGAATTAAGGCTGTGCTATCCCTCACCCAGTCTATCCCTATGCCCTTCTCCTCCTACGACCACTTCTCTGGCTTCTGCACATCCTCCATCTGTTGCTATCATCTCTCCATTCCCTGGCTCTTGCCTGTCTCCTTCCCCTAGATCCTACCCAACTCAGCCCAGGTCCCCCCATCCTTCTATATCCCCAAATTCTTGCTCTCCACCATCTTTTCTCCCACCCTTATTCCTTCCCCTGAGGATGTCCCCATCATTCATTGCTTCCCCGAATCCCCACCTTCTCCATTTGAGTCAAACTCCCACACTATTTCCTCCTCCTCCACAGTATCAGAGTACTAGCAGGAGGAGCACAAGAGAGACAGTTTGTTCTGCTCTCAGCTGTAGAGGTCAGCACCAGAGAGTGTCTCCAGGCATCCCCCTAGAGAAAAAATTCAGAGAAAGTCCTGCTCAGACACACTGACACTGGGCAGTCTGTCAATCAGGTGGAGTTGGTATATGCATAGTCAGGGTGACACACAGCCCTGGTCCCTAACTTCTTTTTAGTGAATAATAATTTTACCCCCAAACACACCTTTTTAGAATGCCAACACTATTCATCAATTTGGGCTAAAATTGGCACATAGTTTCAACCAAAAAAATCCAAAACCAAATTTTTTGGAAATGTCAATGCCAGTTCCATTTTGAAAACACAGAAACAAACCCTTTCAGAAATGTCAGTTTGAATTCACATTTCAAAAGGAAATATTCACTCAAAATGACATTCTGAAACAAAATGTTAAATGTTTCAATTCAGCATTTGTTTAGACTCAACCTGAACAAATGTTTTCATTTTTTTTTCTTTTCATTGCGGGAAGAAAAAAAACCCCTCCAACAGTTATGGTTTGAAACAAACTGTTTTGGTTTTGTTTTATTTCTGAGTTCGGCCATGAAACTGAAAATACAATTATTCGTTCAGCTCTGCATAGGATCTGTGAGGGAGTGGAGTATGCTGAGTGCAGACAGACTCTTAAAAAAATTAGTAACCAAAGTCTCTACTTTTCATATGCAAACAGATTTTTTTTTTCATAGGCTTATTAATAGGTTGCTCCAAAGCATGGAAGCACTTCAGTTTCTCAGTGGAAGAATTGTTTGAATATGGATGGAACAATTTGTATTCTATAATCTCTCTCATTTTGAACCATTCTGAAATGACTGAACTTTTCTGGCTGAAAACTTAAAAAAAATCAATCAGCTTTTAGGCAGACATCTCACATGGAAAACTTCAGCCTGAAGAGTTTTTAGCAAAATTAGAGACAACTGAGGAAAGGGTCTGATAATGGAATCTGTCAGGCAGCCCTAACTATAAGCATTTCTACCTGTGCAACTTAAAATAGTTATTGATAGATGTTTTAGTTCCACAGCATGGAAGCCTATGTAAGAAAGCACTAGACATATTTTACTGAAACTGGCCCTTGCTCTAAATACATTTCTGCTTTTTAATTATATACTGCATAAAACTCCATTTGCAATTACATAGACACTTCCATATAGTACTCGGTGTTTGAAGAGTTGAGATAATTATGTCTGTCTGTCTCTCTTAGCTGACCTTAGTTGCCTAGTGCACCTGCTTTTTAAGTTCAGAGTCAAAGCCCTAAAAAACCCTGGATATTATTTGGTTCTTGTGAATTCTATATGGTTGTCAGTTAAGAAGATATAAGTGTAATGGCTTGCAGTTGTATCCATTTGTGCAGAATTTATGAAAAATAATGGTACAGCACAGGGATATCCCTTATAGCGCAATACAAAAGACAGAATAGTGAAGGAAGGAAGAAAGAAAAGTGAACTGAGTAGAAAAAAACCCAAAGGCACTGCTCTGGTCAGAAAGGAATAGAACGCAAAGAGCCAACCGATTTCTAAATAATGCATCAGAATGGAATTGTATAAGAAACAATGACATTTGTAACAAAATCCTGATCCTTTGACAAAATTCATGTTATTTTGATTTAGGGTTTCAATTCCTCAGATTTGTATTGCATAATGTTCTCATCAAGGAAGAGAAACTATAAATCAGCTCTCCTGTTGGTCTCTGAGCAAGCTAGCTAATCATTCCATTTTTTTTTTAACAGGAATTCATTTGAAAGAGTTTCATTTAAGACTTAATCATCTGAAATAAGAAAAATCTGAACTGGGCTCATCTGGGACTCCATGTTTTAGTGAATTGGAGACATAACTGATCAAAAAACCAATTTAGGATGCGTCTACTTACATTTTATGTGTGATGTTATACATTTTCTTGGTGATACACATCGGTATGAAATGGACAGAGGTAAATTAATGGTACAAAGTGGCATGACACTTACAATAAATAGTAAGTTATTGAGAAAATAATGAATGTACACTGGGAGTTTGTACAGAGTAAACATTTGCCATGGCAAAATCATCAACAGCAGATATGTCTTGGGAGGCAGATAGACTGGTATGTCTAAATGCAGTAGCTAGTCTGAGTCATTCCCACTTGAGGAAATTGCTTGTTATTTTGAGGACATGACTGAGATTAGGTATCTTGCTTCTGTGGTGGCAGAGCAATGTTTTGAGGGAACATATTCTTCTGGGATAGAATATTAGATAATGACACTCACAGAAGTACTAGAGATGTTGAGAGAAATATGTCCAATAACCTGTGCTTTGGATCCACATTCTTCCCACCTGGTGAAGACCAGCAGGGAAGTACTGTGCCTGTTGCTCTTGGAGAATGCCTCTCAAAGAGGTGGGCTACCAATTGCTTTGAAATAAGAATTAGTGTAGCCTTTGCTGAAAAAGTTATGTAGTTAATGTATTGACTAGTCACACATCTTCGCATCTTGGGTAATATTGTAAAAAAGGTTTGTGGCAAGACAAGTCTCAATATCTAGATGTCTTTGATTTTGTTAACCATTCTGTGCACAGACCTTGTTTTGGCACAGAAATTGTTGGTCACATTGGCCAGTGATCTCCCTCTGATGGATGAAAATAAGTTGTCTATCCTACTATTGATAAATATATCAACTGCCTGTGATAATGAGGTATTGTTGACTTGCCTTCAGACCCTGGGGTGGCTTCTTTCTTCTTTTCTTGGAGCTGTCAACAGGTAGTTGTAGAAATTATTTCCCTTTCCCAGAACTCTCAAGTGTGTTGCCTTTAGGGAACCAAGCTATCACCCCTTCTGTTCAGCATGTATATGAGGCCGGTAAGGTGTCCAGTAAAGAGATATGATGTGGAGTGTTTTCAGTATGCTGATGACTCCCAGCTGTAAGCCTCTATCTCATTTAACTCCATAGTTGAACACTTCAACCAGTGTCTACTGAAACTGATGGAGAGAGGAGAAAAAAACTTGCTGTGGCTCAACTCAGACAAGACTTAAAGTGATGGCAGTGGATTAAGAAAAGCATATGGAGGACATGGGGAAGGCTACATAGTCCCTTTGATTGAGATATCTGTCTGTCTGTCTATTAGTTACTTAGGCTTGCAATTTAGAAATGATTTTAGACCCCTAGCAGCTCCTCAACATTGGTATTAAAGCTGTAACCCAGTCAGTTTTTTACCCTCTGTATCAGACAATGAAGTTGAGTTGTGACTCTTCCTTTCAGATGCAGAACTTGCCACTGCTCTCCATAATTCTATTACCTCAAGATAAGTCTCTGCAATTTGCATCATGTGAGGCAATACTGTAAAATCATTTGGAGAATGACGCTGGTGCAGAATGCAGTGGCTCACATGCTGAGTGATGCATCTCACTGGGATAGGACATCAGTGGTCCAGGGTGTGCACTGGTTTCTGGGTAGAATTTAGGGTTTCAGTTATGACCTATAAATCTATGATTGGCCTAGAACTGGCCTTTCTGAGGGATTGCCTCTCTTTTTGCCAAACTGTCACAGCTACAGTCAACAGGGACACTCAAGTTGGCCCCTCTTCGTTTTAAGAGTGAGATCAGCTGGAGGATTATACTGGTGAGGGCTCTGAGACGGTAGAACTTGCTCACCTACTTGGTCTGAAATAGCCTGATTTGCAGTGTACCTGGAAGGTCACCAAAGACAGATTTTTGGAGAAGGCAAGGGTATGCTTGCTTATTAGAATAATAAAGGGGCAAAAAGGAGTTTCTGAAGGTGGCTGGTGAGTTCCTCCTGCCTGGTTGCCATACAAATAAACAGTGCTGGAGAGTTCTGTCTCCTATAGCATACATTTTTATTTGGCTGAAACAGCTCTGCACATTCGCAGATCTAGTGTTGGAAAATAAGCATGTTGGTGTATAATGTTTACTTAGGAACAGGTTTAAAAATAGTGACAAGAGCTAGTCTACTATTAGGAAACAAAAGCGACAGAATGTCTTATAGACTAACAGAGTTTAGGCACCTTAGGGCTTGTCTTCACTAGAGCCAGGAGAAATCGAACTTATGGCGATCGATTTATCACGTCTTGTCAAGACGCGATAAATCGATCACCAGCGGTGCCCCCATCGACTCCATAACTCCAGCTCACCAAAAGGCGCAAGCTGGAGTCGACGGGGGAGCGCGCTGCCGACCGCTGCTGCCGTGAGGATGGCAGGTAAGTCGGCTGTAGATACGCCGATTTCAGCTACGTTATTAACATAGCTGAAATTGTGTATCTACAGTCGATCCCCCGCACTAGTGAAGACCAGCCCTTAGTCTATAAGGTGCTACAAGACTTTGTTGCTTTTGCGGATCCAGACTAACATGGCTACCCCTCTGATATTAGGAAACAGTTTGTGAATAATTATTGACTGAGGAAAACAAACAAACACCACACCAAAATTCACAATGCATAATATCCAGGCAATATTTGTGACTGGGGAGCTGGTAGAATAATTAAAGCGAATAAAATTCACCACCATATTATTTTAAATAAATTGTCCAACCAGAGCTGTCAAGACTTGAACACTTGATACAATCCAAAAATAAACTTGAGCAACAGCTCTTTAAGGAAAATATGATATTTGTGCCTCATCATTCTAGCCACCTTTATAATATAATAACTCCTAAGATTTATATTAGGTGTTCCCCCTTCTGCAGACTTCATAAGGAGGCTGATCAAACTTCTGTTAAAGGCAATAAAATGATTCCCACTGAAATTAGACAGAATGAAAAATTTTGAAACATCAGAATTTTTCATGGAATGAAGTGTTTTCCAGCCCACCCTGCTCCTGGGCTGTATTCCATACTGAGTCAATTCTGTGATCTTAGGCAAGTCATTGGACCTCTATGTAGCCTCAGTTTATCCGTCTGTAAAATATTTACCTTGCCTCAAAATTTGTTGGGATGACTAATAAATGTTTTAAAAAGAGTTTTGAGATCCCTGTATGATACTATTTCTAATATACATTCTTATTTTATCTATAATCAGACAAGCATACAATACTTGTAGAGCAAGATACTCTACTATTGATAGTGAATAAAGGTGGCAAAATGTATAACAGAACTCCAACATATTTTTCTCAAATGTTTTTAAGCATGGCAGTAATTGTGTTCAGACATCACATT
Source organism: Dermatemys mawii (assembly GCA_007922305.1). NCBI lineage: Eukaryota > Metazoa > Chordata > Testudines > Dermatemydidae > Dermatemys > Dermatemys mawii. Next base: position 75,449,366 of record ML677326.1, read on the forward strand.
AGATTTCATCAACTCTTTATGCATGAATCTACATAAAATGTGACATAACACAAAGTATTCTGACACAATATGATATGATTTTGACATGTGCCATGTCTTCAGGGTGTCAAAAAAAATTATGAATCTGATTTACTTATTTTTATTTTAGAAAATAAAAAGAGAAGTTCGCTTATAGTTTTCTTGTTAAAAATGAGGGACCACATTCATACAGGTATTGGTGCTAATCAATCAGGTTTATGGCTGCTTTGAATAATGAGGATCACCAAAAAGCAGCCAAAGACTACTTGTGAATGTAGCCAAAGTATTTTTGTAAGGGTTTTGTTTGTTTTGTTAAGAGGTCTTTCATTCTAGAGTATGAAAAACATTCATTCAGGAGCAAATACAGGAGAAATGTACCTATGGTCTGCCTCTGGCTTAGTCCTGTATGACAAACAACAAACCAACCAACCAACCAACCATTCTGATGTCTCTTTGTTGGTCTATGTGAAATGAGTTGCTATTCTCAACTCAGCTGATCAGGGTCAGTGAAATCAAACAGACAGCGAGGGCTAACAACCCCACAATAGAAACGGTCTATTAGATTCTCACCTCTTATGCAAACTCCGGCATGCTGGTTGGGAGGGGGCAAGCAGAGGTGTAAGAAGGATCTAGAGGGTCTGCAGTGGCTACTTCGGAGCCCAGGATTGGACTGGAGACCAGACAGTGGGAATGGAAGCATCCCAGGAGCAGTTAGGAACCCTCATTCCAAGCCTGGAGCCAGTTGCCCTGCTTCTCACCACTGATAAATCTGCTCACTCCTGCCTCCTATCCCACTATTACCTTAAGAACTGATAAAGGGTTCACTGTTGTGTAAAACACTCATAACAGGCCTGAGAAACTCACTACATCTAGCGCACTACTTTTAAGGTATTTATCTGTAAATTATGTCATGTGAAGTCTCTAACAAAAGCTTACATCATAATGAGCCTCATAATTGCTGCATAATGTATTTAAGGAGCTGTGTTATGTATTGAAAATGTGTTTGGTTGTCACCAACGAAAGGGGAAAAATAGGTTTCTTCCAGACAGGATGTAAGATATGTATATCTGTCAAACTGTAAATTAAGCGTTGTAAGCCAAAACAATGGAAGGTCCATTTATATGCAGAATCAATATGGGGGAGACAAGATACCGGAGACTGAACCAGGGTTGTGTTGCCCTGTCTCTGAGGTCAGACATGAACTTTGGGAAATATAATGGGAAGACAGAAGGACACTCTTATCCTGCAACTGAGGAAGTAAACTGTGTTTACATTCATGAAAATGGGATTTCAACCAGGCTTGGTTGAAATGATGCCTGAGACAGTTGGGGTGAGAAACTTGCTTAGAGAGTAGGTTAGCTTGTTAAGTCTAATCTCTAGAAAGCACATTATGATTATGTTTTATATATATCCTTTGTTTCCGTTATTCTCAATCATTATCTCAAATCTTTATAATCTTTGATAATAAATGTATTATTGTTTATACTATAAATATATCTCAGCATTCTGGGGCTATACAAAAAACAAAACACACACAAAAAACCCCCCGATCTTAAACTTAATCATTCAAGTAGCGTGTATATACTGTTCCTTTAGGAACAGATGATCTGGTAATTCTGTGATTGTTCAGTGAATGGAAGACTGAATACAACAGGAGATTGTTTCAAAGGAGCTCAAAGCCTGGGGCGCACCTATTTTAACCTGCAAGGTAAAATAAGGGCTGGCATAACCCAGAGGCAACTGTTTGGGAGACCTAGTTAAACACTGACAGTTTAAGTAGTAGTTAGCTGTTTGATAACAGCTAGACACCAGCAAGTCTCTCTCTTTCTGGAAAGAAAGAGATAACAAGGTAACTCAGTCCTGAGTACCCTGAGAATCATCACACCATTCACCCACACATTGACCTGTAGATAATAGCCAGGTGACTACAGCAATATCCAATTGGTACTAATTGGTATTGTCATTGGCAAACTCAGCAGGGGCTGAGGTTTGTACCTGTGTGGAGGGCTATCAAAAGGACTCTGCATCACTCAGAGCGAATTTAAGCCCTCAAAATAGGACTTAAGTAATATATGGGGCTTGTGGTGGCTTTATATAAAGGAATGAATCTTGTCCTGAATTAAGGCAGGAAATTCACATCTTGTGTATTGCAGGGGTGACACACTAGGCTATCACAATGGTGCCTTCTGCCCTTAAAAGCTAGGCATAGTAGAAAATTAACACCACTGTTACACATAGGGCTGGTCTACACTGGAGGGAGGGGTTGACTGGAGATACGCAACTTCAGCTACGTGAATAACATAGCTGAAGTCGGCGTATTTTCAGCCGACTTACCTGCTGTCCTCATGGTGGCGGCAGGCAGCGGCGTGCTCCCCCGAGGACTGTAACTTGTGTCTCGGGGCAAGCTGGCATTCCGGAGTCAATGGGGCGCCGCTGGCGATTGATTTATCACGTCTTAACGAGATGTGATAAATCAATCACCAAAAGATTGATTGCTACCCGCCGATACGGTGAGTAGTGAAGAGAGTGTTCCTCCATAGCATTTGAAGGTAGTGCAACTAATATGGCACAATTACACATACTGTAAGTGTTTTGTGGATGATATAATACAGTTCTATGGCAGTTTAGCACTAATTTCATTTTAAAGGAAGAAGTAAACATTTTAGGGAGTGGTTTTTCAACTTGCTATTAGGAAGAGAGAGGTTTTTATCAAAAGTGAGGTTTTTTTAGGCACAGGACCCAAACCCTCATGATACACTGTAGAGGTAAAACTCAGATTTTAAAGTCAAAAGGAACCATCATGATAATCTAGTCTGACCTTCTGCACATTGAAGGCCAAAGAACATCACCCACCCTCTCCTGTAATAAACCCAAAACCTCCAGGTCAGTTATTGAAGTCCTCACATCATGATTTAAAAACCTGAACTTATGGAAAATCCACCATTAATTCTAGACCTGTGTCCCTGAAATGTATAATAAAATTGGATGGAGGAACTCCCTAGGGTCTCTGCCAATCTGAGCTAAGGGGAAATTCCTTTCTAATCCCAAATATGGTGACCAATTGGATGTTAAGCATGATGGTAAGACACACTAGTCAGACCCCTGGTAAGGAATTCACTGTAGTAACTCAGAGCCCTCCCCATCTAGTGTCCCAGCTATTGGGGCTATTTGCTACTAGCAGCCACAGATTGGCTACATGCCATAACCTCCATAAATTTATCTCATTTAATCATTAAGCCATTTAGGGTCCCCCCCCCAATTGCTCCTCTTGAAAGGCTGTTCCAGAATTTTTGTTACTTGCAAATTTCAAACCCCCTATCCTTTCCATTCCACTACCACCTGTGATGACTAGTGTTAAAATCAACATTAAATAACATACCTAAAAGGAAAATAAAAAATACAGCCTTGCATATTAACAAATATTTTGAACAACAAATAATAAGTTTCAAACAACCTACTGATCTGAGTTAGTATGAAATACCATGGATTTTCAAATCACTATATTTTCTGTCAATTGGTGGAGCTACAATTTTTGCATTCAATATATTTTAATACATCTCTATTCAGAAAAGTCATTAATTAATATTTCTGTATTCTCTAAAGAACAAAAAAAGTACAGTATAGATTTTAAAAAGTGACATTTGAAAGTCTGTTCAAATGTAAACACCTAGAAACAGAACACAGAATTGAAAGGTTTGTTCATATGTATAACTAGAGATAATCTTATTCTTTTTTTACCTTGAAAACATGTAGTGGAAACAAATTATGTTTACCAACCCCAATCCACCCTCCAAAAAACCCCAAACCATTATCATCAAAAACACATTCTAAAGTGACATTTTTGCCTTATTTTCTCTCTCATTCATATACACACATGAATTTTACAGTAGTAATTTTGCTGGTTTTTTTTCATTGTGATGTAGAAGGAAAGACTTATGAAACTACGTCAAGTTTTTCATCTTTTCACAAAAATTATCCAGAATCCAAAATTCATTATTTTCAATTCAATTTTTACTAGGCTGTGTTGAACATGAACCTGCTAATTTTACATTATGCAGTCTGACATTTCCCTCAGTAATATTTGAAAAGTAGATATCTGACTGAATACTTTCTAACACAAGAATAGACAGATCCATTTCAGAGGTTTCATGCATATCATAATACTTCTGCTGAGCCTTCTATTACTCAGTGGATTCATAAGTCATCTCCATATTATGCAAAATGCAACATGCATCAGAGGTGACATATGCTATTTTGGGCTTTATTACAGTACACCTAATAAACTGGAAGGACACTCATGTCAAAATGAGATTTCAGAATATAAAATATAACCTCCAACCAGTGGCTTATCTGACATAGTGTTCTATTATATGCTTGTTCTGTTGCATTTTGAAGATGTCTCGTGAGAGTCAAACATAAAACAGAACACTAGGCAAGATTCTTAGTGAGTACTTCCTGTCCATTTGTGAGTCTAATCACATTTTAAGTGACACTAGCAAATTGAGTCATGTGCTGTGTGGATAAACTCTATCATCTGCAACAAAATATGCAGTTAAATAGTATACGAATCGCATATGGCAAATCACATCTAATGCAGCTAGGTGAAAGTAGATGCGTATATGCTTGCCTTCTGTATCATCTCCTTTTTCATCCATGTGGCTTAATGTATCAACATTCTTAGATTACAGTTGTTATGTTAAAGGTGATAGAATGCCAGCACTGGAGGTTGAAGTCCTGTGTTTAACAGGTACACTGTGGACAGATATAAATGATTTATATATATTGATTCACTATCCACCCAGGATTTTCAGCAATGACATGGAGGGGCCAGCTCTCAAGAGAAGAGGATAGTGCATTTTGCACCGTTCAATGAAACTGCCAGCAATAGTGTTAGCTGTGAAATAGATACCTGCCTACAGTGAATTACACTTGGACTCAGACCAACTGACTTCACATACAAAAATCAAACTCTTCTCAGATGGGAATAACTCATCCTGTAAGGTTTGCCCAAAAATGATGACCAATATGATTTCCCTTTGTAACAGGCAACTTGTCAACTTCATTGAATTTAAAAGAAGAGACTGCTTTACAATCTAAGAAGGTACAAGACATTTATAATTAGAAACCTGGATAACACCGAGTACTTTACTAACAGAATCATGGACTTAAACACAGCTGATGAGTTAGTCACACTTGAATCTGAATATAAAACACAGTCCCTCCCCTATCTCCCTAGTGCACAGGGATTATAGCATGCTGCACCATCCACTAGGGAGCTTCTACCTGTGATTCAGTGTGTGCCTAGCCTGTTCCACAGGATTGTGGGAAGAGGCCAGAATCTGTGTGTCCAGTGGGGGTGGGGCCAGGGTTTTTCCTTCATTATGTATGCTTTGGGACAATGTGATCCCTTACAGGCTCATGTAGGCAGTCGTTATTGGGTACAGGAACCATGACTGCCTGTCTCTTGCATGTGGTGTGTAAGGGTGGCAAGGGGCATGCTTCTCTCTCCCTTGTGCACCCACAATTACAACCTGGCGCCAAATGCTGACTTTGAATGACATTTGGAGAACAGATACTTATTCATATTGAAGCAAATGATTTTTTTTAAAAGCCAGTTTGATGGTAAATATTTGTATTTGCATCTTTTTTTTTTTTTAAACGGATGAAAAGGAAAAAGTTGTGGAGCCTCCCACATTATCTAGAAAAAAAAATAAGCAGAAGGCTTGGAGCCAGGAAGTCTCAAATTTTATTTTTCATAGTTAGAGTAGAGTAAATGTCATTGTAGACTAAATGTAATTGACTCATTTTAAATCAACCTCGTTCCTTGACTTTAGTTGATCAATGTTGATTTACCCCAACTGAGAATCTGTCCTTATATTTGTAAGAACACAGCTTCTCATTTACAAGTGTCTGTGGTCTTAGTCCTGCACCAATTGAATTCCATTTACATCACTGGATGGTTTGATCAGGCTCCCTTTGAGTTATTACTGAGTATTTGTTCTTAGTCTGTGTAGAACAGCAATCAAGCTTTATGCTTCACAATATAAACAGACAGAATATCGTGATAAGAAGATTTTCCCCACCACCATTATTATACCTAACTCATGCTGGGTGCATGATTACTTTTGTACTTGCTTTTCAGTGTGGGCACTACTAGGATACCATAAAAGATTAATATTGGCATCTATATTGTTCTTGTTGATTGTTGTGAAATGGGAGAAACTGCTAGTACCAAACTTGTAAGTATGTTTTTTGGAATGAATAGTACAAAATAAATATAAATTCTATTCAGCACACTGTTAAATTATGATATGAAGGAAGTGTTAAATCATTCTTGATTTTATTATATTTAAAATAATCTCTTATGCTTCTCAGAGGATCACACAGTGAGACTGACAGAATCTCAAACCAAAGCCACAGGTCAGTTCACTTGTGAGAGATCAAATTAGATGTTATTTGAATTGTTTATGTCAATCTATATCTTGTTTACTCTTACATTATAGTTACATTATGCATTCCTGGTAATTAAATAATCCTAGATCAAAATATGTGCTAATGTAACACTGTATTCAAGTGTTAGAAGTTAATGAAAACTAGTGGAATGTTACTTGTATTGTTTTCACTTATCTATTCCTGTTATAATGTAATGGTAAGCATATATATCTGTGACTAAATAACTCATCGAATGCAAATTAAGATGAATGCTAAAGTCAAAGCAACTGGCCATTGTGTGGGTACAATTACTGATCAGATTGTAAGTTCTGAATCAAAGGAAGATTGATTATAATGGGGCAGAATAATTTAACAAGAAGATAGTATTCCCCAGAATTATTTTGGGTAGTCCTGGAGAAGTCTTTTGGGAAACTGGCAGATTACTACATCTCTGTTATCATTTTGGACTTACAAATTTTGACTTACTCTTGTTATATTTTACCTACTTTAACCTCACAATACCATTCATATTATATATATATTATATATATATTAGTGACAGAGTCAGACCAGAAGGGTATAGGAGAGTGCTGGAAGGCAGTATATCAGCCTCAGGATGTGCAGGTCCCTGTTCTCTGGATAGCTAAACAAAGGCTACCCCAGGCCAATCAAGAAGCTTCTAGAAAGGAGTAGAAATAGCTAGCCTGATTGGGACACCTGAAGCCAATCAGGGGCTGGCTGAAACTTGTTAAAAACCTCCCAGTTAATCAGGTGGGGAGAGCCAAGGAGAAAGGATCTGGAGGAGAGGAAGTTTTGCTGTGACCTGAGGTAAGGGAGAAGTGGGAAAGCTGTGGGGAAGTGGCCCAGGGAAAAGCAGCAACTCTGTCAGTGAAAGGTTGGCTGCCAACAGCTGCTACCATTAGGGTCCCTGGGCCAGAACCTGGAGAAGAGGGCGGGCCTGGGTTCCTCCCAACCTGCTACTACTGATTTCTGCGCTTCCAGGCGGTGTCCCACAGGGACAAGGCCAGAGCTTTGCCACAATATATTATATACAGATACACACTAGTGAATAAACCCAATTAATTTACGATAGAATTGGCTGCTAGTTTTATCTTTTGTTGTAAGATCTGGAGAATCAACTGAGTTGGGGTAAGTGACTGGACTCTTGGGATTGGGAGAAACCTGATGTGGTGTGATTTTTATTTTTTTAAATAACGTTTTCAGTTTGTCTGAGTGGCAAGATAGGGTAGAGAGGCTAAGGGGACTGTCTGTGACTGCACTATAAGGCTGATATAGTGATCCAGGAGTTCACATTTGTTACTGAGTTGGTGAAATCTAATGACAGAAAAAAAAGGCAGACGCCCTATATTCTGACAGTCTACTCTGAGATAGGCACTCACAGTTGTGAGCCACTCCAAATGGTGTGACACAGACATTCTATTTTGTTGTTGTTTTCGGTAAATCGGTAATATGAACTAGTGATTTTTATGACAAATTATCTTAATCTCAAGCTTTTTTATTTTCTTTTAATCTTTATGCTAGTAGTTTGATACGTCTTCATGAGAGAGAATTGGGACCTCAGGCTGTCTATCACAGACAAGGCTGCATCAAAGATGAGAATTTTGCCCTGTTGTAGCTTTATATGGATATCTAATTAGAGCTTTAAATAGTTATTTATACACAGAAAAAAAATCAACTTAAATGAACTGTGTAACATTTTTGCTCCCTCTGTGTATTTCAGGGCATGAATTCCTAGCCCCTAGTTATGCTTATACACCCCATTGGTAGATGCCATGGAAATACTTCTGATAGATAAGTGAATAGCCACAATGTTTTCAAAATAAGCTTGTAATATTTTTGAGAATACAGAAAGGACATTTCTATACTTATGTCTCAGTGCCTCTAAAGACTAGTGCTTTAGAAAAGCTGTAGACTTGAAATCGTTATTTTATTCATGAGTGTTATGGAGATAACTTTGATTTTGACAAAATCTCCATGACCATTCTAAAATTACTTAAGTGTCTAAACAGAAGAGAAATGTAGATGATTCCAATAATTTTTCAAGGCATGTTTATCGTCCATGATCCAGTAACTCTAAGAAAACAATTCTGTAGTAACTTAAAAAATTGAAAATGTGTTTTAAGCAATTACCATAATATCCCAGCACTTCTATTTTCATAGTTCTCCTGACAGCAGCAGACCTTTCTGTTTTCACCAAATGTCTTCTTTCATAACCATCTGGGTGACAGACATAACTACAGACCAAGGAATTTATGATTCTGTTATGTTTTGAATCAGAAAATAGGATCCATTTTTTCCCTTAAGAGTTTCCCCAAATGTCACTGCATTTTTGTTAACATTGAAATACTTGTCCTATTGATGGTGATTTTTTTTTTTTGCAAATGGCCTCCAAATAAAATATAGTTGAGAATGTGTGCAATGTTCCCTAATATAAATGCTAATTAACTGGCCCCATTGTTACTTGTTTTATTTTAAAATGTATTCTACCTGCAAATGGAAAAGACATTGGGACATCACATAGCTTCTTTCTATCCCTTCTGCATAACACTAGTAGAGATGGGTTGAAAGATAGGAGAGGATTCTGATTTGATTATTTTACTATACTTTTTACTGTTCTGATAAATGCACATTTTTTTTATTTTTAAGTATCCAGATCATTATCTGAAAATGCCACTCCAGGAAATAGTTTTTTAAAAAGATAAACAAAAGTTATCTAATTAAGTGCTGTTCTTAGGAAGTCCAGAGTCCCTGCAACTCACTATGGCTTCAATCCTGCAGTGAGGTCCATGAAGGCAGACCTCTTCTTCCTCACAGAGACCCAATGAATTCAATGCATCTCCACTTGGATGAAGGTGATCTGCCTGCCTATATCTTGTTGCAATATCTGGGCCATTGAAATTAGTGGGAACTGAAGAGAAAAAAAGTGAAAGTAGAAAATCCTTTGTGATACTGATGCTCTGTATATTATAAGGCCAGTGTAACTGTAATGCACCATCTTACATGCCCCCTTGTGCATTTGTAATATATTGCCTTTAATTACATGCTCAGTTACTAGTATTTTCACAGGCCCCGTTTTCATTTAGTGCACAGTATGGATGGTGCTCAGTGAATGAACTAGTGTGTCAATAGGTTTCGGAAGGAATTTTCCATGACTAGTTTAGCCCTTGCTTTCTTTACTGAGATATCATAATTGGCATTATTTAGCAATCATCAAAAACATTACCAGGCACTGGACTGAGGCTCATTTCACATAGACTATTTGTGACAGCATGCTGGGCAAAGGATTGCTGATTCAGCCCTCTGTCACACCAGCTCCCGTTTACAGGGGATAGCTTAGACCTGGCTGGACATAACCTGATCCTAATTGGGAAGGCAGAGACTACTGCCGCTTGATTAGCCTGGGGCTGTATAAAAGCCTCAGGGGAAGGAAGCTGAGAGGGAGCAGAAAGAAGGGGAAAGGGCAGGAAGTGGAAACAGGGAGATAGCTGTTCCCTCCTTGCAGATAGTGAAGGGCCAACTGTATATGGCGAAACGGTGGTGGAACCAAGTCTGTGAATAAACTGCACCAGTGGTTACTAACCCCAGAGTCTAAGGGCAACTTTGTGAACCTAAAAGAGGCAGGAGACAAGGGAGCCCTGCCGTTCTCTGCTACACTACAGTCATCCAAGTTTAATAACTTGTGATAACTACTGACCCTGAGAAGGTTCAAACTAGTAATCTAGCGGTGACATTATCTGAATTTGTCTTGCTAAAATACACTTGCTAAAAAATCCATCTCCTTTGTCTAGTATTTGTATGGTTTTAAAATACTCTTAAGTTTATAGACGTCCCTTGTTTATAGCTAGATCAATGTCACTGGTTGGTTTACTTGATTGGCTTCGAAATCATGATTTTTTAAAATTGTTTTTTAGTCTGGCCACTGCTTTTATAGTAGGATATTTGTTTACCTTCCCCCACAATGCATTGTTAACTGATGCTGTGGGTTATTACACAGCTATCATATACTAGTCCCAAAAGGGACTGAACTTCATTAGTAGATAAGGTTCTGCGCACACTCAACTATTGTTGCTTGCACTTGGACCTTAATATCCTACAGCCATTTGGCCACCATGAAATACAGAGTGTGACTATTTCTTTAACCAGTTCTTCAATAACATTTCTACCACTATCAGGCATGTGTGTATTTTTTCCACCTCAGTTCATAGCCAGACAAGATTATTGCTTAATTATGATTAGAGATGGTCAAAATGTCTTTAATTTCACTTTTGACAAAAACATTAACCAAAAATTTGATTTTTTACAAAACTCTCCCCTGAACAATCTGATAAAAAGATACAGTGATTTCCCTCAATTTTTCTTTGGCTATAAATCTACTCAGAATTATTTGATTTGTGAAATTAGGAACATGTTAGGGGAAAGCAGTAAAATATTTTGAAAAATCAATGATTTTTCAAAACTAGTTTTACAATCATCTCAAATGATGGCAAATGCAAAACCCACTCTCCCTTTATGTATGAGTTCTTCATCTTTTCTGCAGCATCCAAGAGTATGGCTACAATACAAGTTTCAACTGTTTAACAAAATTACCCTATAGCTCTATAGGAAAGGAAGGTTGTGGTTAGAGCATTAGAATAAGACTCTGGAGATCCCTGTCTTTTTTCTGTCTTTACAACAGACTTTGTGTGATCATTGTCAAGAGATTTAAGCTCCTTGTATATCAGTTCCCCCATTCCTTATCTTGTCTATTGAGATTGCAAATTCACCAGGACACAAAAATATGTGTTTTGTGTAGTGCTTAGAACAATAGGGCCCCAGTCTTGTTTGAGACCTTTAGGCACTACTATAAAATTAATAAGAGTAATAAATATGTTTTACTTAGAAATGTTCAATACCAGAATTTCTGTTCATTTAGAATAACTGAAAAACTAATTCAATTTCCAAAATGAAGTAAGGGAGGATGGGGCAGGAAAAGTTCTACATTGGAAACCTAATTATGGAGGAAATGAAGTCATTTATCTGCATAATGCTATGAAATTAGCCCCTTTCTAGATTTGACACAGAGTACTCTTTAGCTCCTGTCTAACCTTTAGAGTGTGCAGTTTTCTGCATAGTTAGTGCCTTATACATTTTCATTATGTGTCTCTGATTAACCTTGCCACCATTTCCCTTGCAGCCTCAGAAGTGGGGACGGAGGGGGGGCAGGAGTCTGGACTAGGAGGGGAAAGAAAACCATTAGTTTCCTTAGTCACTGTCTTTCCTCTCTCCTCCTGGGCCTTCAGCCACATTGTGGAATAAAAGGAGCGGGGGAGGATGTTCCTTGCCTGGTTGCTGGACAGAAGAGTGTTGCATAAGTTTATTGGCTCCCCTCTGCATACAAGAAAATATTCATAAAACCTTCATACTTCCTGGGTGCCATTCTGCATCCTGAAAAGAGCTGGGGTTAGAGCAGGACCAGCTTTTCGGCTATGATCTGAACATCATGTTAGTTATCTTTTGGTGGTAGGAAGGAATTCTCTCTCACTGAGAAGATTGGACTGGGAGGGTGAGGTTTTTTTTTCTCACCTTCCTCAGGAGCGTAGAAACCCAGTGGATTGATTAGGTTGTAAAATTCATGTTATTGCAGCTTGGCAGGTGCCCAGTGCAAATATTCAATCAGTAGGTTTTCAGTTCCTGGATAAATTGCAGAGTAGGAGAAGACATCTCCTAAAGAAGTTGAGAACGAGGTTTGCATCCTAATGTCTGGTGCAGTGAGGAGACAACCCTCCTATTTCCCCACATTTAACCCTCATATGAGGAGAGGGAAATGGGTTCCTAGAAACAGAGCTGGGGCCAGGTTAACAGGGTGTGCAGTGGAGGGCATCCCTTCACCAGGTGATACGGATTACAGAAGGAAGGACAAGTTATTCACTGAACATGCAACATATTTGTTATTTAGTAAAGTGGTGGCCTACAAAACCATATTCCCAGTGTCCCGTCTTTTCCAGTGGTGAGGGTACAACACTCTTTCCATTATCTCTCTGCCTCTTACAAATCACACAAAAACAAAGTTTTCCAGGTATCTATGGACCAAGGCAGGAAATCTTAAATTATCCACATTTCTTATAATGGTCACAGATAACATCATAAAATTATAAAACCTGAGCAGTGGCTCTGTGAATGCAGGTTGTTTACATAGGTACCAAGGGCCAAACTGCTGTTCATTGACCAAAACAATTGAATCACTGTCCTGTCACCTTAAGAACCACACAGTTAGGACCTAAATCATATACTAGTAGAATATAAAAATGGGGCAATGGTAGTGACGTGTGTGTGTGTAGTAAAATTTCAGATATGTGGGCATGAAGAGTTTCCTAATCATTTTTATTAACTTTTTTCTTTATCTGATTTTTTTAACATAAGAGGAGGAATATAGTAAATAAAATGCATCATAATCGGTTTGCACTATATATATATATATATATAGTGGCAAATTTGCCTGCACTATTATGATGAGTCCCACGCTTTCTCTTCTTGTAGGGGGTTCAGGGCACCATTTCTTGCCCCTGAACAGGATATTAACTGCCCCACTAGTATCCTAGAGTAGGGGAGTGGAGAGGGAGAGACCTGGGCCCACCCTGTACTACAGGTCCCAGCCCAGGGGCTCTGAGGATAGCAGTAAACTACTTGAACTAGCTATTTCTTCCCCTGGGCTACTTCCCTCTCCTACCCTTCAGCTTGTGGGGCCTCCTGTCCTCTCTCTGCACAAGCCAGGTGTCCCTTTACCTATGGTCTAGGTCTTCTTAGCTCACGGCAGCACTTCTTCAAACTCCAACTCCAACTGACTGATTGAAGCAGGGTTTTTTTTATCATGTGCCTGGCTTCAGTTATTCTAATTGACTCCAGGTGCTCCAACCAATTTCAGTAAACTTGCTTCCCCTTACAGGGAATAAGGCTTCCCTCTAACACTCTCCTGCTGCCCTCTAGCCATGCTGTATCACAATATATCTAGCTATCTATATATCTATCTCTATCTATCTGTAATAACACATAACACACCATATATATATAAAAAACACAATACATGAGGCTGTGATGTGGGATAAAAGTTTACTTTGCATGAATTTGGATGAATACATCACTCACAAGTGTTAAACTATGAATGAGTTATGCAGGTCATCACAAAAGTACCAACACTCATTGTGTCCCTCTTTATATAACTATCATGGATATTTTACAGAGTTTATATAAATATAAACTAGGACTAATTTTTGTAGCCACTTATCTGTGAAACGAAGTGTCCAATTATACAGAGCCAAATACAAGTCAGAAGTATGTGCTAAAAACAATTTATCACACATTCCTCTAACTTAGGACATGGCCATTACCCAGGGATATAATGCACAGTGTGTGTGTATATGTACATATAATAAAATCTGACTATATTTCTTCCATTTTTGTGTGTCAAACTAAAATATTAATAATTGATCAGTTACCATACAAAATATAACAATTCTAATTTTATCAGTGTCTCTTTTGTACTTTTTCTAGATCAGCAGATTAAGCTATCATGCTGTATATCTTTAAAAATAATGGACCATATTTTCTCAATTTCCTTGCTTGTCATTTAAGCTAAAGGTGATTTTCTCTAAATTTGTCAGGTCACTTAATTCTGTGAGCCATTCTGCTGCGTTTAATCCCTGTGCAGATTTCCATTTCCCAATATCATCCCTTTAGCAATTGCATTTGCATTTAATAGGAATTTCTTTTGTGGTTCATTTAAATTTAAGGGACTATTCAGGTCACCTAGCACAAATATTTCTGGTTCACTAAAGATGTCACTGTCCATAATCATATTCACTCTCTTTCTTTTTCTCAAAAGGAATACTATAGGACACTGCCATAACATATGTAGCATAGTCCCATTTTATTTCTTACAATTCCAGCAGCTGTCACTTTTATGCCATATTTCAGCATCCTCGCTGGTATCCAATATGCCCTGAAAATGACTTTCTTTTGAATAAGTTTTAATGTGAGGTCTCATGGACTTTTTGACTATTCCACCATTTTTGCCCACTTCCTGATCTCATTATGATCTCTTATAACCCTATTCAGTACTTATCTGTGGAGTATTTAGAAAATACTAAATGGCCAACTATATATTTGTAACCCTTCTGCCCATCAGAGTTGGCAGCAACAAGGGCCGGGTTCAGTATCCAGGGGTTCCATTCCAATAGCACAATACAAAAAACCGGCTCGAGCCCCCACCCAGTGACCTGGGACAACCATATACCACCCCTCTGGGCGTCTGTAAGAGACAATACTTCCCCTCTCACAAGCACTGAGTCTGAGTGTACCAAAGCCTTTTAATAACAGGGAGAAACAACGTGGCATTACATTGGGGAAACACCACAAAAAAGGTTAATAAACCAAACCATGAACCAGAAGCCCCCCTCCCAGCCAATAGGCCGTGGCCTTCCCTTTGGCTCTTGAGTTCCGCAACCCCAAAAAGTCACTCAATAGTCCCAAAGTCCAGCAGCCCAAGAGTCTCTGTTCTGGGTCAGTGCAGAGCTCGAAAGTCAATTGGCAGAGTCTTACCTCCCAGCCTGGGTGGACATGGAGGGTAGGGCACGGGGCACCTTACGTGGTCTGAGGCTGACTGAGCCGCCTCTCCGTGAGGTTCTGCTGCAGCTCTCCCCGCAATCAGCTCTGCCCTGCTCCGCTGGCTGTCCCACAAACCCTCTGCCCGTTGATCTGCTAGCCGCTCTGCTAGCCGACACACAGACAGCCGTGCCGGTCACTCTGCCCGCAGCACCAACGCCTCCGGTAGTTGACACACAGACAGCTGTGCCGCACCGGTCACTCTGCCCGCAGCACCAACGCCTCCGCTAGTCGACAGACAGCTCTGCTGCACCGGCCACTCTGCCCGAAGCACCAACGGCTCATACAGACAACTCTGCCGCACCAGCCACTCCACAGCACCAACAACTCCGCTAGCCGTCCTGCTAGCCGACACGCAGACTGCTCTGCTGCACCAGCCACTCTGCACTTTTTTCAGATCCCTCTACTTAAGACAATGCTCAGTGATTTCTTTAGCTCTTAAGTGATTTCAGCATACAGTAGGGGAACCTTAGTGCAGGTGCACCAGTGAGCCCAAAGCAATTTTCAGCTCAGCAGCCTGAAACCAGGCTCCTAATGGAAGCAAAATTCAATTCTGATATTCCACAGTGGAGAGAGGCAGGGTGCAATAGTCCTGGGAGGCCCTCAGACACAGCCCTCACCAAAAGGTATAGGTGCTTGTCCACCACCTCTCTCAATCTCACAGTGTTCTGAAAACGCATGGCCCTTGCCCAGTGAGTGCTACCTAGATGATGGTGAGTCCCTTCATCATAACAAGGGCCAAGTACATGTCCATAGTCCTTCATTCACATAATCACAGTAACATCACTTTATCATTCCTGCCCCAATAACATAGAAACTGGGGCTCCCTCATCAGCTGAAGTGGCCATGTGGGCTGCTGTGGGCTCAGGCTAGGCGCAGTGGGTGTGTCTATGCAAATTGATCAGCCCCAGACTTATTTTCCAAGGCTCACTGCAATTCCCATAGTTTGCCACCAGATGTCAGAATATATCTCATTCCTGACACTGCTTACATCTTAATAACAGCTGAGTAGCAATTCACAACAATTTATTTTGTTCAGTGATTTTTTCCCCTTATTTAAAAGTAGTCAATTAATTTATTCAGTTAATAAAGCTTTATCTTCATGTATTAGTAATTATAAACATGACTAAATATTAAGTTTAAAATCTGTCTAGTTATTGTGTTTTTTCTTTTCCTGGACCTACATAGTGAATCAATATGCACAAAGTTTATATGTTTAGATACATAAATCATCCAGTCAGGGATTAGAAACAATAATATGTGATTTACATAACTAACACAAGAGGAATTGCAACTTTAACAGTCAAATATTCAGTTAGGCAGATTTAACACACATTTCCTAATAAAACAAAAAGGGAAAGTGGTTTCAGACATTCTACCTCAAATCCTGCTTATCCTGGTATTACTTTGTCACCTAATTCTAGTTTTCCCAAAAGAAATATTCCCTTTCTGCCAATACACACAGTCACCACAGAAGGACAAGAGCACACACAACTTATGCTTACAAAATCTCTTCTAACTATTGTCATCACAATATCTTTCTGGTTAGGAGGATATTCTTTTATTATGCTTTATAAAACCGCAAATATCAGAGATCACTGCCTATGCAGAGTTTGTAACTTTTCTTTGTGTCAATGAAATCATCTCTTCTCCATTTTCACGAGCTGCTAATTACATACAGCATATTAAATCAAGTCCACTCGGGAATAGGTTTCCTTAATTAATTAATTTAATTAGCAATAAGGCAGTAGAGGGAGATGTGGTTCAGGAGATAATCACAGTCTTGGGATGCTGCATTGCAAAGATGAGCTTTGCGCACCTTTGTATGGTAGTGAGGTAACTACTTTTATGTAGTTTTAACAAGTGACACCTGACTCGGCAGTTGAAAAAAAACAAACTTGAAATACTTGAGATCTTCACATACATCTTTTGAGAGAGCCATCTATACAATTTCCTAACTGGGGCACCTGGACATTACAGCTCAGATCTACCAAGGCATTTAAGATCCTAAATACCTTAAGTGACTTCCACAAGGTCATACAAGAAGTCAACAGTGGAGATAGAAATATAGCATAGATATCTTGCTTTCTATTCTTTCAAGAAGGTAGAGGTAGAGGTTCCTAAATTCTGAAAGGAACTTGAGTGATTTATGCAGTTGAGAAATTTCTCAGTGTAACTTAATTTCAGACCCATGCTAGCTCAGACTGCCAAGTTCTGTCCTTCCTTGCAGTTTCCATTTTCCTCATCTACAACTTTTCTCCTTTTTGCAGTGTTTCCATTTCATCCACTCTTCTCTGTCTGTACTGAAAGAGTCACTCTCCTTCCACCTCCTAGGCCTTACTGCCACTAGCTTAATTTACCTTTACAACACTATCCAGAGCCAACTGAGTAAATCTCCAACTGTGCTTTAGTTTGTATCAAATAATTCACAAAAATGTGACAGCACTGTATAATGAATTGTGAGATTTTTGTCACTTGCCAGGTATTTAATAGTGTAGTCACTATATTGTCATCTGAAAGATTTTAAAGTAGGAGTTCCTCTTTCTACTTTTATCCTAGTTAGGCAGATTTTAACCTTTCTTGCTTATTTGCTCCACTGAATCAAGCAATAAGGTGGAAGTATGTGGCCAATCAGTTCATATCATTAGGAGCTTTAGTCTCTTCTTAAAAGCACAGTCCTGCATGTGAGTTTCATTAATATTATTGGGAGATTCAATACTTCATGTGTCTCAGGAAGAGACAAGACCGCAACAGCAGATTGCAGATGCTAGCCAAAACAATATTGTTTTGGTTTCTCCTTTCGAAAAACTGGTATGATTTCTTACTTCAGGAAAGCTATTTAAAAAAGGAATTCAAATAGCAAGCTATATAAAGTTCCCCATAAGCTAACTGAATGTGTGCCTACAGAACTGCAGAAAATGAGAAAGTCCCAGGAATGGCCTCCAACTACCATGAAATTACAATCTTCAGAGCGTTTCAATAATAATCTAGGTCATTATAACTTCTCACTCTACTTACACTCTTGGTTAGGCCAATGAGATGTCAAAATTTTAATGCCTGGTGTATTCTGTGATTGATGCTATTTTGCTTACTCCTTTAAACTTTTTAATATATTGTCCACCCTTCTTGATAAGACAAATAAGTAAGATAAGTAAAGCTACAAGCAAGAAAGAAGCTATACAGAAATTATTTGGACTGGTTCCTTTATATGTGACTATATTTGTGTGTATGGTTCTGAATATTTTTTTTTGTTAGAGAATCAGGTTGAGAGAGCACCTTCATTTCTATTTCCTCCTATTACACATTACTTTAAAGCCTAGAAGATAATCTGAGAATGATCTAAAGATCTTTCAAACTGATCATACTTTAAATAAATATATTTTCTGTTGTAATACATAGTATCATTTCAGTACTTGATGCTGAAAATCCTTATTCCTATGAATGAATATATTATATATATATAAAATTTGCTAATATGTGTTATGGTAGGTATCAGTGGGTGCTGCTGTTTCACATAGTCTTTAGTTTTTTTGTCTTATCTGAGTGAATTTTGACTCTTGGCAATATATGCTGTGATGTTGATTTTGGGAATATGGAAGGTTTGACACAAAGGCAGTTGAAGAAGAGAGAGAGAGAGAGAGTGATCTGTGTGAATATCAGAGTTTATTTGCCTTGGGCACTGCTTCAAGTCACTTACTGAGGCAGAGTTCCTCACTGGAGACTGGTCAAGGATTTTGATCTGAGATTCCTGGAAGAATAGGTTTCCCTGTGTACTGTTTCACCATCTCGTTCAGGACTGGTGTTTATGTGTAAATAAAGTAGGTTATACACACAGCACGTCTAGACTCCTTGTCACTCTTTTACTTCCATTGGGAAGCTCACCTGCAAGGCCCCTGACATATGCAACTCCTCGGCAGAGAAGCAACATTGTCGTCAAAAGTGGACACAATACTTTATAGTAAATAAATCCATTTGTGATGAAATAGCACTGCCATGATGCTTAGGGTCATTAGAGACACCAGGTCAAGTCCCATATTGTATGCAAAGTGAGTGGTTTAGTCCCTTGTGCATTAGTTGACAGTTCCCTGAATAGTACAATACAGACTCTACATTCCTGAACTCATAAATTGCAGAGTACTGTTTGATTTGGGGTCCAGAGCCAACAGCTGCTAGGGTTCTGGTCCTATTGTATCCTATTGATACAACTTGTAGCTGATGCTTGATTGACCATTTAGAAGCACTATTATGATGCCTAAGTGCTTAGAAGTGCTGTGAAAAGTGCATCAGGAAATTAACAGCCACATAGCACAGGCCCATCTCCTGAAAACCTACATCACAGTGCTGTGGGCCACAGGTACCAGCCACAAGCAACAATGTGTTCTGGATACACAGAAGCAAGAAATAACCGTAGCAGCTTCAGCTTCACGTGACTGGAAAGGCAGGATATTCCAATGAATAAGAGAGATGCTGGTTTTATCAAATGGCATCCATTTCTAGCACAGTTTTTAATGGTTTCCCTTATTATTAGACATCAGACCAGATCTTCAGCTGGTGCATGTAAGTGTAACTCAACTCACTTCAATGGAACTGTGCTCACTATCACTAACTGAGCATATGCCCATTCAATTACGCATCACAAAGCCCAAGAGGAATCCATCTCAAGTGTGTACATTTTGCTGTGTCTATGTGTACAGTTCTCCATAGGGATACTACATGATGTTATTGTATACAGCTGGATTTCTTTCCAGCTGCTGCCCAGAGACATGTTGTGTAAGCATCATATCTGCTGATAGAACTAAAGGTCAAGAGTCTGAGAATAGTGATAATGTACTGATTGATTGCATTGTTATTGCAAATTGGTGCTAGTGAACAGACTCAAATGAACCGTTATCACTGCTTGTGGTTTCACAAAACTATTTTCCTCCAAGCTTTCCTAATTCTAAGGGTACAAGTAATGGTTACCTATGGTGCATACTGGACAGGCAGCAAATGGAGACTAGCAGAGTGATTAAAGATTTGGAGGGTTCTTTTGGCACATTCTTAGTCTGGATTAGATTTGTTTTTTATAAATTTAAGCACATGCTTCAATTCATTGACTTCAGAATTTAGCATGTATTTAAATTTAAGCACAGTCTTAAATACTGCTTAATTAGATCCCTGTAGTGTGAAGTATCTGTCTCATTCCTGTTATCAATCAAACATCGTGTATATCCCAACATGAGATGAGAGCCACCGCTTTACAGTAGGCCTTGTACTTCAGAATGGGAAAAGTGTGTAATTCTATTAATACAGTGTGTCTGTGTATTGGGAGGAGCATGATGTTAACTGTTTTCAAGCAAAGACATATTTTGTCACTTTAGATCCTCCACATTGTTTAAACTGGCTTCTTCTCTCCCACCCTTATCCCTAATGGCTCCCTCAGTTCTATATGAAGTTTTTCTTATTCTGAGTTCTTTCCTCTACAATTCTGTTTATTTTTTTTTTACTAACGCAATCAGACATTATGTAGACTAATAATTCACAAGGCCTAATTTTGTTTCAGGCATTAACTCTGGCATCTTTGGTACCCTTCCACTTTCTTAACAAGCCTATCTATCTATTTGAATATGAATTCATTTTGTAAAATTAACACATTAAAATCTACATCAATCATATTAGAAAGCTAGCAAAAATGAAATGTAACATTCATTTTGTCCCAGTTTATAAAGAAAAATGTCTTTCCAGAACAAGGAAATTACATTTTTATATAAACAAAAATCTCAACTAAAGTGAATTACCAAGGTATCTGTGAGATTCTCAGTAACAAAATTTCAGGAAGCAATACATTCTTTATAGCATAATTCCAATTCTGTGAAAAAGTCCAAAATTATTTTAAATATGCTTTTTACTTATACAAAATATAAGATATACCAATGATTAAATGTCAGTCTCTTGAAGAAGAGAAATACCTAAAACATAAATTTTGGACAGTAATTTTCCATATGTTTGTTGTAGGTAGCCATTTTTCAGAAAAAAAATACTTCTGTCGGGTAATATATGCATTAAAACCTTAAGAGAAGCAGTGAAAACATGTTAGAAAAACACACAAACCTAGTCAGATTTCTACCTTGATTCACTTATTAACCTCCAAATCATTTATAAAGACCATCTGTTCCCTGTGTTTTCTTGAGAAACGGATGAGTGGCTGGCTAGAGATAGCAGGACAGTTGTGTGAGAGAATGAGCCTGAATTATTGTTGTAATTTTATAATATTTGTATATGATCCCAGAATATTAATGGATTTACAGGTTTCATTCATAATAAATAGAGGTAACTTTTTGGCTGTGTATGAGGTACCTGCTTTGGGTCAGATAGTAGCTTGGTATTTTAAGTATTAATTTCAAGCAGTAGTCTGTTGTTGTTTTTTTTATATTTTGTCAATGATGTTTAATTTGTGATGAAAGGTAGGGAATACACAGTAGAAACAGTGGAAGATGACAGAGGCTACTTTATATTAGTTGAGAAATATAATCTTGGCAATAAGATCAAGCAGTTAGTGAAAGCCAGATAGGTATAGTTTGCAATAAGATATTATAGAGGACTGGAGGGCAACTCATGATTTTGGGCTACATGCATTTCAAGTTGTTGTGATAATTCTCCACCAGAGTCCTAAATCTAATAACCATTTTTTTTCAGATAAAACCATCTTAAAGATTTGTAGTTGGACAAGACACCTCAACCAACTTAATCACAGAATAGAGGTTTGATAATCTCAGAGAAAACATGACATTCAGCACTAGAACTGTGGACCCCCAATCATATTAATGTCTCCAAAAGTAACTTGTGCAGTCACTTATAGCAATCCTCTGGTTGCATTCCAAGCTTTATGCACAGCATTATATGTCAGTCCTTCTAACGGAAGGAATAAAAATGAAAATCTAAGTAACAAAGTTTAAGATTATATATAGATATAAATCCTTAAGATAATCAGATGAACTGCAGGTCAAGAATGCAATATCTCATTTGCCAGCAGTTCTGGGGAAACTGTCCAATAATTGAACAAAGCAACCCTGTTTATTAAATTGTAACAATGAAAGTTTATTATAGTGAAAGCTATAACAAAGGCTGTATAAGTACTTTCATTATAACCAGGTCTCTTCAGTCACTTATAACTTTCTGGCACTTTTAAGACCTGGTGTCAGCCTGCAGGTGATTATTTACAAAGCTGGAACAAAAATGGTTCTGTCATTTTTTTAAATGTGAAGACTGTAAATAATAATGAAATAAAATTCAAATAAAGTAAAACCCTCCACCCCTTTTCCCCCATGATAATAGGAGAGAGAAAGAGAGATTGAACCTCTGGGGTTAGCCATTTGTAACTTGACAGAACTCATTGATAAAAATGTAGCTCTGAATTTTCTGGTGAAAATTGGTTTGGTGCTTGCTGAGTTATTTGGGTTTAAAAACCAGTCCACATAATCTATTCTCTTCTGAATGACTTAGCCCCATCAGCCAATATTTTAAGCAAAGGAAAACTGCACTGTGGATGTTTGAACGTATGTATCTTAAACTTTTTCAGAAAGCTGTGAGTGATTGTAAATAACTGTTTAAAATGAGATCTTCTTGATTCGCTGCACAGTAAAGGCCTCATACTGCCCCCAGTAAGTCAATGGTTTTGTCATAGACTTGAATGGGAGCAGGATATGGTCCTTTTCAGGATGGGATGCTGTGAGGCTTATTCATTCCACAGGAGATCTGCCTCATTCTCTGAACAATAAGGGCCATATTGTGCCCCCATTGTCAATGAGAGCAGTGAGATCAGGATCATCCCTAAGTCTCATAATATCCCTTTTAGAAAGATAAATATTATTTGCCCCATGCTTGTAAAGATTTGTTCCAATAGTTTTAATTTTGTCTTAAATATTTTCCATTTTGGGACTATGTATCCATCTGTGAGTGCTCTCTAATTGTCTCAGACACTTTGCACCACTTGTGGCTTACAGAAAGACTAATAGTATATAAGCAATTCCATTGTTCAAATAGCAGAATGCATGAGATGCTGCCTATAATCTTAAAGAAACATCCCTGTAATTTGCATTATTTTATGCTGATAAGAGTGGCTGTCATTACTTACCATTTTAATCAATAGAGGTATTTTGGGTAATAGCTTGTTTTCAATGCTGTCATATTCTCTTAGAGGAAAGATGCTAATTCATAAATATTCAGACTTCTGAATTGTTTGCTATCATAAAAGCATCAATGCCTATGGTATTTACAGTGAAAGTAATATCTATAATGATATTATAAGTTATTATAATCTCTAATTATGATAATGATATTACTTTCAAAATGTAAATGCCTGAAATATTTATTAGGACTAAGTTTACAGTATCATAGCCAAACTTTAGTTGTAAGGAGAAAGATTGTCAAGGGGGAAATTTTAAACTATGAGCTGATCTAGTAAATAATATATATGTTTTCACTGATGTGCCCCCTCATGAGAAGGAAAGGGAAAGGAAAAGGAAAAGGAAAAGGAGACAGCCCATGGAGTTCTGCCTCTCAGCTGCTCCTGTCTGAGATCTTCATCTCTTTCTCCCAGCTCCTTCCTGAGAGGGAATCTTCATTACACCAGTCCCCAGCCCAGCTAGCAGTGTGAGTATTTAAAATATCTTTTTAAACAGAAAAGGCTAAACGGTTTAGGAAAGAAACTTGACTTCCCAGCTTTCTTGTCATGTCTCTGAAACATGAAGGGTTTGATTCTCATTTATTCTAAGCCACCTTTACACTGCTTGTACACTCACATTCACCCACACCACACTAAATGGGCCACAGTGTAAATAGAACCAGTATAACAGAACCAAACTGTAACAGCTGTAAGAATTCCTTCTTTCCAGGTAACAAGAAGTTTCTATTTTCAGTGTTTAGGGGGGAAAAAGAACATTTAAAAAATACTGGGCTTCATTTAAACAAAGTATTTGCAGCTACAAACTTAAGGAAGCTCTCAGGACTACCTTTGCTTCAGACCATAAAAGCTAATTATTAGGCATTCCATGCTACCTCTTGTTCTGGAAGCAGAATCTCTGATTGCTCAGGCCATTAGGTTCACAGAAGGTATAGCTGTGGGCACGATTCTTTTTTCTAACATATGGACTCTACATAAAAGTTGTGTCAAAACCAGAATCTTTAAACTAAGCACCTTTTTATATCAAGGTGAGTTAGGAGTTTCAGATTGAAGTCTTCAGATTGAAATTTATGCTTATGGTTTGAAATCTAGTTTGGATTAGATTTATTTTGGGGACTAGATGCAGTCAAAATGTTATAGAAATAGCTCATTGTCACTAGATTTGGGCCCAGGATTGAAGTAAATTTACAATAACACCTAATCTCAATAAGATTACCTAAAATCTCTGCCATTTTTAGCAGAAACTGTTTAACAACAATTTAATCAACATAATATTTTATTTGGACATAAGCTCATACCTAGTTGGGATCCCAACATTTCTTCTTTGTCCAGATCTACTTTTATCTCTCTATCTGTCTAACTTAGATATCTAAACCATAGATTTCCATTTCCATGCTTGGCCTGTGCAAATTTCAACAAAATATCTTCTGCCATTTTGGAGTTAAGGAAAAAATACACTTTTTTCATTATAAAAATAATTCCAGTTACATGAATATTTGAATACGACTAGAAAAATCGCTGAAGCTTAAAATTTGTCAAGCACATGGGATTTTTTGAGTACTTTTTCTGGTTTATAGTGAGGAAAATATAATCAGTTGAAAAATCAGTTCTAAGCATGTTGAAGTTGTATCTGGTAAAATTTGTAGAGAAGCTAAAAAGAAGCCTCAATCCCTTTGTGATGTCACTTCACATTCTCTTAGCCTGAGTACTTAGACTTGGTCATGAGCTGCAGCTAGGGTAACATTTGTAAGGAGTGTTATAAATCAATATGAATCCAGATACTGATCATCACTACAGACTGAGCTAATGTGAGAGAGATCTCTGGATCTACAGATAAGGTTATAGGATGAAACACAAAGTAGGATTTATACAATGAAGGAATGAGAGTGAAGGACTGTAGATGAACAAGGAAGGAGTGTGGAAGGTAAGACTGGAAAGTTCATTCATATGATCTCTCCACTGCTATGTCAACTTCACTGTTTGTTTGTTTTCAAAATTGTTATGGACTTATGAGGCATGCCCATGTAGGTCATCTTTCCACAGAGCCAGAATATGCTACTTTTGAGATGTGAAAAAGTCTGAGCTGGAATGACATGGATATTTACTTCTGAATACAGGCCTACGGATGTTATTTTAATTAAAATAAAGTAAAATAATAAAAAACTTTGTGGAGGAACAGGTCCATTTAAAGTGGGCTTTTTAATTAATCTTTAAGAAAGTAAAATACTGTTTAGTATTATATGTAGCACAGATTGTCTTAAATTATCCAGAATGAGTAATGAATATGATAACTGAGCTATCATTTTTGCATTGTATTTGACATAAAAGCTTTTTTTCCTATCTAAACTCCACAATGGCACCATATTTGATTTGAATATTCATATGCTGCACTCAAATTATTAATTTAAATATAAATTTTCTTCATTTGATATTGTAAGAGGATTCACAGTGGGAAATGATGGAGTATGAAACATAATGAGCAGCATCAGCCTGATAAATTATGTAGGAAGACATCACAAAAGAAAACCCCACATAAATCAGTTCTCTCTTCATTTGGTTTTTATGCCACATTTACCCACATGAGACATAAAATAGCTATGTTATTAGCTAATCTTGATTATCTCTATGTATATAAACTGAAAATATGAGATAAACTATCTTAACTGTCTTTGTTTAGATGTACAGAAAATTCAGTCTGCCTATTTGTTATGCTTCATATCGGTACACCAAAAATTCACAACTGAAAGTGATGCGATTAGTAGTCTTCTGAAGGCAGCATGCAGAGAAGGGCTAGCCGGATGTGAATTTACAATAATATAGCTTGGTAAAGCAGATGCTCAAAGACTGGCATCCTTGAGGGCAAAGATAAGGTTATGATGTATGCTTTGCAGTTTAGCATAGTTGTGGTATAGAGACAGTTAAGATACGTTTCTGGGTGGAAAAGTAGAGGGTATGTACTATAAGATCATTTAACTTTTCTCTTGCTTGTTTTTGTGGCTTTTTGTCAGATATATATACATGATGTGTGCAGCAAGATGTACCCCCACAAGGGCCCTAAATGGGCTAATGTGGGCCTGCAAGGCCAATTAACTTACCAGGCCACACCCAGAGGGGGAGCCAGACTTAATTTATCATGAAGCCCAGTTGGACAGGACCCAGACCTGATGACAGCAATTTTGGGTCCCAGGAGCAGAGTTATCCCTAGGGAGTTGCAGGACCTGGGGCGGAAGTGACGAATCCATCACTTCCAGGACTGACACTTCCGGTACCCGCGGCAGTCACCCTGATGCAATATATCCTAGGATGGCTCTGTGCAGGGCAGAACAGTCAATGAGTGCTCTAGAAAGTTCCACCTGACATTTGGGCAGTGCTGCACCTGTCCTGGCAGCAGCCTGCTGGGCATCTGCCAGCTGTGCTGCTCTACCAGCATGCTCTACTAGCATGGCCAGGGCTACCACATGCTCGCCCAGCTGCCTTCGCTGCCGCTGGTACCACCCTGCATGAGTTGGGAGGTCTGAGTCAATTTAAAAGGGCTTCTGGTTCCTGGCCTTCACTACCAGGGCAGTAGTGGCAGCCAGGGACCCCTGGCCTCCTGGGCCATTGCCCTCTTTCTCCCCTCTCCCCCACATCCCCTGTCAGCAGGCCTGACAGGAGCACACTGATTAGTAGAAAGAGAGGCAGTTTGTAGCATAAAAGAAGCTGCAGGGAGAGAGTCTCTATTTGTGACTAGAGAGATAATGAGGATGAAGCCCATGGGGGAAAGTAAATTGATGAGCTGCAGGAGAAGAGAGCTGCAGGAGAAGAGAACATCCCAGGGCAGAAGGCCCTGATAGAACAGCAGTACTGAGTGAAGGCTTTGAAGAGAGGTAAGTCTAGGAAAGCTGGTCTACAGCAGAAGGCCCAAACTGAAGGGAAAAGGAGCAATAGAGGAGCTTGTAGGAAGGAAGTTATACCCTTGGACTGTCCCTGAAGGAAGAAAGCATGTGAGGAAGAGGAAGACTTCTAAAGCAAGCCTGGGAGAAGAAAGGCTTCAGAGAAGAAGCCCTGATGGTCAATGGCTCAGGAAGAGCTGGACATCAAGGGAGAAGTCACTAGGAAGCAGTCATATGTGATTAAAGTGAGAGAACTCCAGAGATCCTGGGAGTGGAGCAAAAAGCTTGAAAAGGATTGGTACTGGGAAGGCTAGAAGAGGGTTTTTGTTCCTTTGATTTAGGACATTATTATCTCAGAAGGGGACTAAACTGTAGGTGACTTTGCTGGCAGGCTCAGCCATGGAAAACCCAGCAAGAGACAGACAGTAGGAGGTGCTGGAAACGAGGATCCCTTGCAGCATAGAATCTAGACCAGCGGTCTCAAACTTTTTTATTGGCAACCCCTTTCACATCACAAGACACTGAGTGTGACCCCCCCAATCCATTAAACACACTTTAATATATTTACCACCATTATAAATGCTGAAGGCAAGCGGGGTTTGGGGTGGAGGTTGACAGCTTGCAACCCCTATGTAATGATCTCCCAACCCCTAGTTTAAGAACTCCTGACCTAGACAAAAGGGGCCACTATGCATACACTACCTTACACAAGCGTAATTGTTTTACAACTTTGGGTGTGTATGTTTGTATTCATTTAAAATCTATATTATTAGAATCAGAGGGGTAGCCGTGTTAGTCTGGAATAGCAGAAGTGACAGAGTCCTGTGGCACCTTAAAGACTGACTAAAGTATTAGAGCATAAGCTTTTGTGGGTTAATACCCACTTCGTCGGATGCATGCCTTGCATCCAAAGTGGGTATTAACCCATGAAAGCTTGTGCTCTAATACTTTTAGTTAGTCTTTAAGGTCCCACAGAACTCTTTGTCACTTCTATATTATTAGAGACATTTCTTTTTTTTTTTTTTTTTTTACTTTTGAACCTGCATTGTACAATTAATCTATATACATGTATTATAATAGCATTGTAATTAAACCACCATTTTACATCGACTGACAAGTAAGTGTTCTGAATGGAACTTGGAGTGAATAGACTAATAATTCACATATGTTCAGGATCTTTAAAATGTTAGAGAATAAAACAGAAAACACTCTTCATTTAACCCCCCCACCCTACCCTCAACTCCTTGGAAATAATTGACACACAAATTTGCTCTTTTCAATTTCAAAGTTTTCCTGGGGAAACAGCTTAGCTAGATATGTAGAGATCTGTCATAAGTTGCATTTGTGATGGTGGTTGATGTCTGTATTTGAAGAATAGCAGTGAAAAATAACCCTAAAAGTAGTGTGCTCTCTCTAAAGTGGTAATTCGCATACTATTTTTTTTCATTTTAAAATTGATTCTGCACCCCTGCTATATGACAGCAGTCATTTCTCAATGCAGCTAGCCCTCTTAACCTTATTGTTGCATTTGAAGGATAACAGTTAGTTCCCATCAGACCAAAATTGATTGGTGAGTAGTAGTCCAAATATAATGTGGGCTGCACATGAAACAGCATTCTTTAGTCATTATTATACAAGAGAGTCCATACAATTAGTATTAAGAAATTATATTTATTTTGTATATAAAAATGTATGCACATGGAATTCACATAGGCGAAGGCTGCTGAAATGAATTCCTTTGCAGGATATCTAGAGTTTATTTTACATTTGAAATCATGTTGCTAATATTTCTAGGTTTAAAAAAATACCAAACATTTCAGGTGTAATTAATTCCAATAATTATGATGTGTAAATAATCAGCTATTAAATGAACTAGGCCCAGTTATGCTTCCATGTAAACAAATAGCAACAACATCATTAAGATGTTACACTCAGTGAAGCTGAGACTAAGGAAGCAGGAGAGCGCGCAGCAGACCTAACCTTTCTCTTCCCCACAACCTGTGGCCACTGCATGGGCTCTGTGAAGCATCTCATCACTCTTACAGCCCTGGCATTCCCGACGTCTACATCCAACACCTGATAGGGAACAATAAGTGCCTTAAAGCCAACATAAGCTGAGGACTGCCCTGAACAGGAAAATAATGCTGGTTGACAATGTTTTGACATTTTTCATCAGGCGAAATTAAAATAAGACATGGTCAAAATTAGTGTATACGTGGATAGAGAGATCAGATATTGGGAGACAAATTGAAACTTAAATCCAATGTATAGGAGAGCCCCATGAGATAAAAGAAACAAAATTTTTTCCCCTTAACATGATTCAGTTCCTTTCCTTAGTTTAAGGAGTGCATATTGTGTGACAAAGCTCCAAGTCTGTACTTGTGGGTCCTGCGCTTCCTGGCAGATTGAGGGGCCTCGGAAACTCATCTAGGCCCCAGAGTGACCTCCTTTTCTCAGTATAATAGGCAAGAGTCACCACCTAGTGAGTTACCTTCATCACAGGCCAGTATGGAAAATGGAAAAGCAGGGGGAGCCCGGGCCCGCCCTCTACTCCGGACTCCAGCCCAGGGACCCTAATAGTATCAGCTAAGATGGCTGACCTTTTAGGCACAAAACACAATACAATTCCCTGGGCTACTTCCCCACAGCAGTCCCCGCTTCTTCAAACTCCACTTCACCCTTACCTCAGGGCCTCCTTCCTTCAGTATGATATGTTGTCCAACACTCAGTCTCACCAACAGCATAACTTCCTTCCACAGCTCCTGAGACCCACACCCACCTGACTAACTGGGAGGTTTTTATCTGGTTTCAGCCAGTCTCTGATTGGCTTCAGGTGTCCCAATTAGGCTAGCTGTTTCTACTCCTTTCTAGAAGGTTCTTAATTGGCCCCAGGTGTCTTGATTGGCCTGGAGTAGCCTTTGTTTGGCTATCCAGGGAACAGGGACCTGCACATCCTGAGACTAATATACCTGCCTTCCAGCACTCTCCTATATCCTTCTGGTCTGACTCCGTCACAATTGTTAGACATTATTGTCAATTCCTGCCTTTATAAGTTAATGTGAGCTATAATTCATGAGTATATGTTTGTTTAAAAAATGGAATGAGTGACTGGTTTCCTAGGAAATTTACCAAATTTGGATTTGAACACAAATGAACAAAAACAGTGATAGTTTCCATGAGACTTCTCAAAATTAGTAAGCCATATATTAATGTGCTGAAAAATAATTTAGCACATACCATAACTGCCTCTATTCTAACTCTCCAGCAACAAGAACTTTGAAAAATAAACACATTTATGAAAGTTGATCGATATTTTCATAAACCAGCAATCCTCCTTGCAGAATGATAGAAACCAAATCTTTTAACTGAAATAGTTGAGCAAAAATAAAAATGTGGAAGCAAATTCATGATAGGCTGACTACAGTTCAAATAGCAAATGGCTAAGGATATGCTTGGAATAAAAAATTCACAATGAAGCAACAGCCAGAGACCACTTCCATAGCACAACCACAACAAAACCAGCCAATCTGAAACAGCATAAGGATTAAGGGTACTAATCCTATTGAAGTCAATGGCAAAACTTGGCTTCAATGGAACTGGGTGCTATATTTGGGCAAAATTCTCTCTGGCCCTATAGATATAAACAAAGGGAAGGGAAAAGGATTCCCCATTGTTCATGAGTAGACACAATTTTAGCCCTTGAACTCACTGCTGTTACTAAATGTCCTTCTCAGTGAACTGAGAGGGTGGGGGGAAAGGAGAAGGCTGAGGTAGGGAGAAATTATTCCTAAATTTCCCTTATCATAGGCAGGCAAAGATGGCTTTGTGTGGGAGGGAGCACACTACAAATCTCAAACACGCGTATGGGTTTGCCTGGAGCTACATAAGAGTTCTTCCTGGGAGTACATCAACTAATCTAGATAGTTTCATAACAGGCTGCATAAAAAGTACTAGTGAAGTCAGTACAAATTAAAATGTCATACAAAGACTAATTTATACTGCTCTATACACTGAAATATAAGTACTATCTATATATATCTATAGATATATACATGTGTCCATTCCAATTGATTTATTTTACAATTATATAGTAAAAATGAGAAAGTAAGCAAATTTTTCAGTAATAGTGTGCTGTGACACTTATGTTTTTATTTCTGCTTTTGTAAGCAGGTAGTTTAAGTGAGGTATAACTTGGGGGTACACAAGACAAATCAGACTGCTGAGAGGAGTACAGTAGTCTGGAAAGGTTGAGAGCCTCTGTCTTAAAAGACATGTCATGGGGCATTCTTCCCGTGCTCTGAGAGGCATTGCTCTTTCCTGAATGATACCACCTATGAAGGTTCATCTCTGCATTGTCCTTACAGTGGCTGTATCCATAATCCTGTCTTTTATCAGCTACAGAAGGAAAGAATGAGTTTTAAAAATCTAAGAGACTTTTTTTTTTACTTTTTTTTGTAAAATATTCTGAAATCTTGTAGAAAAATTGACAGCTCAATAAACTGGTCAACAATTTTCATACCTTTTTTCCAAAATTAAAAAAAAAAACCCTATTTTTACCAAATTTTAGAGCTTATTTTTTTTCAAAAATTCAGATTTTTGACAAAAAAAATCCCAAAACTGTTGCTGTATTTTTCAGCCAGTTGTCCCCAAGTTAAAATCCTATTAGGGTCAATGGCAGTTTTATCTAAGTAAGAAATGCAGAATCAGTTCCCCTCTGTTTTTAATAACATAATTAATACAACATTTCTGTTTCCTTCCTTTTTCATGCATTGGTATCTCCCATACTGTCAGCACAGTTCTGATGCTGTATGCTAGTTTATTAAGTAACTTGTGTTCCTTCTGCTGTCTGTGGAAGAAAAAACTCTATATATTAGAGTATTGTACTTAAACAAGGACTATGAATTTCTTTTTGTTTAATATCTAAAGGGAAAATAGTTTGCTATTTAAAAGAAGATATATTTACCATCCAAAGTACCTTCCTCACTGGTGTGCAACAAATTTTAAAGACCTTTTGTTTTTAATCATGCAATATTGGTGTGTTTATAAAATAAGCAAAGAATTATGGGAGGAATCACATAGGATCTGTTGTGGAACATTTCCACTGAGGTAAACTTTACATTTCAAGAATGCTTACTGAAGGATTCAAACATAACCACCATAAAAAGATACTGTACACTTTAATAATATTCATGTGAGGATAGCTAATCTTTTTCAGTGGATTAAACCTCTGTAGTTTACTACTGTAGTTAAGTAGTATTACTACTCCTATTTTACAGATAAGGGAATTGAGGCAGAGTGGTTAAAATAGCTAAAACTTTCAAACTTATATGAAAGCAAACAGGAAAAAAAAAAAGAATCAACATGATAGAGGTCTATAAAATCATGAGTCGTGAGGAGAAAGTAAAAAAAGAAGTGTTATTTTCTCCTTCTCATAACACACCAAATGAAATTAATAGGCAGCAGGTTTAAAACAATCAAAAGGAAGTATTTTTTTTTACACAATGCACAGTCAACCTGTGGAACTCTTTGCCAGAGGATGTTGTGAGGCCAAGACTATATCAGGGTTCAAAAGAGAACTAGATAATATCATGGAGGATAGATCCATCAATGGCTATTAGCCAGGATGAGCAGGGATGGTGTCTCTGGCCTTTGTTTGCCAGAATCTGTGAATGGACATGATGATTGCCTGTTCTATTCATTCTGTCTGGGGCACCTGGCATTGGCCACTGTCAAAGACAGGATTCTGGGCTAGATGGGCCATTGGTCTGACTCACTATGACCGTTCTTATGGATGTCAAAAGATAGGCACCTTAATCCATATTTAGGTAGCTTAATCAGTTGCATAACTTTCAGATATGTTCAGCACTCCTACTTGGAAACTTTGTCCTGCACAAAGGTCTCACAGAAAGTCTGTGGGTAGAACAAGGGATTTCCTGATTTCCGTAGTTTAGGCCAGAAGAGACCACCATGATCATCTAGTTTAGCCTCCTGCACATTGTAGACCTCCAAACCTCATTCATCCACTCCTGTAATAGACCTATAACCTCTGGCTCAGTTACTGAAGTCCCCACATCATGATTTAAAGACTTCAAGTAATAAAACTGGGATGAAATTTAATAGTGCAGTCATGCACGTAGGGACTAACAACAAGAATTTTTGCTATAAGCTAGGGACTTATCAGTTGGAAGACACAGAGGAGGAGAAAGACCACAGTATATTGGTTGATCACAGGATAACTATGAGCCACCAATGTGATGCGGCCATGAAAAAGGCTAATGTAGTCCTATGATGTATCAGATGAGGTATTTCCAGAAGAGATAGTGAAGTGTTAGTACTTTTGTACAAGGCATTGTGAGATCTTATCTGGAATACTGCATGCAGTTCTGGTCTCCATGTTTAAGAAAGATGAATTCAAACTGGAACACGTACAGAGAAGAGGAGTGAGGTGGGTAAGGTTTTGTGGCCCAAAATATGCAGGAGGTCAGACTAAATGATCACAGTGGTCTCTTCTGATCTTAAATTCTTTGAGTTTGCAAGGTCCTCCGGGTCTTCTTGTATGATGTCCCAGTCCTCCTCCATTTTGCAATATCTCCCAACTTTGTATCATTGGCAAATTTTATGAGGACACTCCCACTTTTTGTGCCAAGGTCAGTATTAAAAATGTTAAATAAGAGTGATCCCAGACCAATCCCTGAGGAACTCAACTAATAACCTACCTCCAGCTGACATTTCAACTTTCAGTACGATCCATCATAGTCTCTCCTTTAACCAGTTCTTTATTCACCTCTCAATTCTCATTTTCATCCCATATTCTCTAATTTAACTAAATTTCCCATGTGGAACTATATCAAATGCCTTTCTTAAATCCAAGTAAATTAGATCGACTGCATGTTTGTTGCAAAGGTCAGTTATAGTCTCAAAGAAGTAGATCAGGTTGGTCTGGCAGAATCTACCTTTTTTAAATAAACGTTCTGTATTTTCTCCAATTACTCTTCACCTCAATGTGCTTAACTATTTTCTCTTTCAAAATTTGTTCCAAGACCTTGCATACAATTGAGATCAAACTACTTGTAGTTTCTGGATCACTTTCCCCCACCCCTCTTCTTAAAAATAGGAACTATATTTGCAATTCTCCAGTCATAGGGCATGGCCCCTGTTTTTTTCCCCTTTAGCACAAAGGGGTCCCCAATAATGATTGGGCTTCTGGGAACTCTCTCAGTATTAATATTACTAAAATTTTGTAATGATATAACATACCTTAAGGATAAATCAGAGTATCTGCACTAGTCTGTATTTTTCTTTAGCTTTTATCAGCAATAATAAAAGTTAGGCACATGAACTGAAAGGTAAATTGACTTCCAACAAATATAACCAGCAAATGTTTAATGTATAGGAGCTGGCCATAATGTTTTAAATAGTTTGTGAGCCCTCTAGTGGCCTTTATTTTTTTCTGTGTTCCAGAAACCACAAAAAGCAGAGCAGCAATATATGTAAGTAGCTAGCATTGAATGCAGTATATAGTTAGTAAACATTGTCATTTGGACCTTTTGGCCCAGGTGGTTCTTTCATATTGTGTAAAGAGCAAAAGACACAACAACATCTGAGTGAAATCCTTCCAGGTGGCATTGTATTAATTATATTAGTAAGACAGCCAATTCACTTTGGATGTCAGTTGTGTGTATAAAAACCTACGTTGGTAGGCAGGCAGTTTTGACAGTTTCAGCATATGGACTAAGATTCCAAGGAAGTATTTCTCCTAGAGTTAGCCTGACCAATTTGGAGAACATTTCTCTCTCTCTCACACACACACCCCATTCCCCTGAATTTGCTCACCAGATGGGGTTTCCTGAATTCTCACAGTTTTAAGTCACAGGCAGGAGATTAAGTACATGCTTTTAATTTTTACAGTGATTATTCTATTACACTAACAGTTTAATAGCTGCCTGAATATATTGTTTCCCAGTCCTTACGTTTATTTCTCTCAATAATCTTGCCATAGAGTGCAATTCATCTCCTCAGTGAGTTTTTTTCCCCACTGCTTCTTAGTTATTTCCTTTCTTAAAGAAGCCCATTTTCTTTCTACATTTCCTTTGCCATAATTATGGAGCTGTGGTTGTAATGCCATAATTGAACTTGTGACTAACTTCACATTTTAGGTTGTAGTTTGATCCCACATCCTTCTATAATCCTTTGAGAAAGCTAAATGCTACATAAAA
Source organism: Dermatemys mawii (assembly GCA_007922305.1). Classification (NCBI taxonomy): domain Eukaryota; kingdom Metazoa; phylum Chordata; order Testudines; family Dermatemydidae; genus Dermatemys; species Dermatemys mawii. The sequence goes on from ML677326.1 coordinate 75,484,723, forward strand.
TTTCTCATGCATGTTTTCTGGGTGGATACTTTCCCTCCGCATTCTGAAGACATTAGAATTTGAAAAGCAAAGGGTATCTTGTATTTTGAAAAAGTCTTTTTTACAAACATTTTGGAAAAACACATCTCAATAGTGTATTGATCTAGAAATTCCAAATTAAATAGATGCATAGATTTTTAAGGCTAGAAGGAACTATTATGAACATCAACTCTGCATAATACATTCCTAGGTTTAGCTCAGAAAGAGACCTAATGCAGAAGACAATCTGCACTGCAATATTATAGGTCATGGGAAAAAATATGTAATGGGTTTCCCTTGTTATGCTTATCAGATGCCACATTTATATTATTATATAGCTATGGTTGTTTTTTTTAAAATCTAGTAATACTAGATATATATAATCACAAAACATGTTAAAAGAAAACATTTTATAGTAGGATTGAAGGTTGTATAACTTAAATAATATCTCTAAGGATTTGCCTTCTATAAAAGAATGAGCCTTTTTGTATGCTAGATAAAAATAATTTAAATTATAAGTTATATTTAGAAGAATGTTATAATCACACAGATTTAATTTCACTCTTTATAAATATTTCTCCTCTTCTTCTTGTATATGAAAGATAATTCAAATAGGTCTATTAACTATAGTAAATGTCATTATTTAATGATTAAAACTGCAGGAAGTATTTATTGTTAGCATAAAATTATCTTCTAAAAGCTAAATTCATTGGCCAACTCATGGTTCTGGCAAGCAAATGATTTGTGAATCAGGTGCAAAAGTTAATCCTAGCTTTAATATTTCTAATTAACCATGGCTACAGCAACTGTAAACTGCAAAGCAAGGGATTGTGTGACTTATCTGCAAATAAAACACATCCATTATTTGAACTAAACAGTTATTTAAAATTTACTAAAGCTTTTAAATCATGTTTAAATAAAAGTTACTTTAAAGAAGCCTATTTAATTCTTCTTAAAAACCTAAAACCCACTCTTAAGTAATAAAACCAACTTTAAACACTATGAAATCCATTTGTGCCTTTACAGACAAGCATTTGGAGCAATGTTTGGACAGTGGGTTAAAAGGATTTTTTATGCAAAACAGATTTCCATTTTATTTTGCAGCAAATCTCGTATCTGTTTGAAGTAGGTTTGTTGAATAGCTTTATTTTGCTATCAGACTAACTTAGATTACTACTGATCTTTTGCAATCAAGCAATTCCACAAAGAAAGGAGGTGCCTTTGCATATGTAGTTAAATCAAAGAATTTAAATAAATGAACCAGTCATTTGTTAGTGTGACAATTCAAATCAGTAGACAACCTTATACTAAATAGAATAAACTTTGGTTTCCATTAACTTATTTCTCAATGCACTTGCATCTAAACCCACAGGAGTGGATTATTTGCCCATCCTCTATAAATTCTAGCTTCTTCTGATACAATAATTTGTTGGATGGATAGCAACAAAAATATTGATTTTAAGAGTCATAGCAAAGAGACTTCTTCCATGAAATTTTCGGTATTGCTGTTTTCTGTTTATCTTAATAATCATCGAGTACTGTTATTGTCTGTTTTCTGAGCTGCTCTTCCAGAGACAAGCAATCTATGATCTATATATGTAAAAAAAAGTGGCTCAGAAAGAAAGCATAAAACAGATGAAACAAGATCCTAGAGCATTAGACAAGCAGCTCTGACTGATGGTAGGGAAGGTGAATCCTATGTGGTACGTTTCCATTTTTAGATATTCTGGTGAGGATTGCTTTAGAGACTTGTATAGACAGAAGTGGGTGTGCTTTGACAATGGTAATAGGTTGATCAGACTTTTTGCCACAAGAGAAAAATAGGTTAGATTTCCAAAATAACTCTTTAATGTATGAATAAACTCTGTTACAGAGCTTTCTGAAAAATCAGGGACCAACCAACCATCAAAGTTGCAATCACTATCTTGGAAAGATTAGTGACAGAAAATGTTGTGGCTACTCTAAAACTGATTTAAAACAAACAATGTTTACAATGAACTATTTATTCTAAAACTGAGACAAGTGCTTGAAAGAGACGGATTTGACAAAATCATTGGCACTAGAGGAGTTACTGCAATATAAAGCTGATCACTCTGGGTCCAGTGCAACACCCACTTCAATCAAGAGAAAGATCCCAATGGACTTCAGTGAGCAGTGGATTGGGCTTTTTGTAAAATGAAACAGCATATATTAATCAGAATTAGCAACACTTAGAATAGTGCATAGTAATACATTTGCCACAAGAAAATATATTCTAAATGCTGATGCATTCAGATTCTTTATCTGCACTGAAATTGTCTTCAGTGACTATATGATTAATGCATAAAACCATTAAACTGATAAAAATCCTACTTATTACATGCAGAATAATAATTACTGTCAGATGCATTAAATGACTTAAATCTTCTGAGTCAATTTCTGTTATGACTAACTAGATGGTAAAAATATCTTAACAATACTTGATCAAGGAATCTAAAGTATAGTGGGACTAGCAGTTTCAAGTTCAATTCTACCCTGAAAAGTTGTGTAAAAGTAGTATTTCTTTACCTTGCAGACCTTCTCCCTGTATACACTCTGAGTTCTAGCCTCTTACTTCACTGATTAAAAATAAATTATTATTAGTACTGCAGAGACAATGCAACTATTGGAAAATTATCTGGATTCTACTGACTTGTACTTCAGCAACAGAATCAAGTCCAGTTTCTGGGCCAAAATTATGTCCTTAATATAACATGGTTAAGTCTCCTTACAACCATAGGGCTTCAGGTGTTACTGAATTTCACATATCAGAATCTCTTACTGGTGATGAAGCAAGGCATGAACCAGAAAGAACACAGTTTGGCCTTCAGATCCCAGGATGTCTGCTCTCCTATACAATGATATATTAGTGCATCATCCCTTTAATACCTCCTCATACAACTCCGCTTGCTCCCTTTTTAACTTCTAGTAAATCTCCCTTTACTGTCAGGCCCAGAATTATCCTGTGTGGAGTCAGATATCCTATGATATATAGCGGTTTTTGCTGCCTTTAAGCCATTATGAGATTCCCAAATAACAGAGGAATCTCCAGTTGCCCTTTCAGAATAAATTTAAGGCTGAAATCCTGACTTCTTACTGCTGGAGTGATGCAAAAACAATTTGACATGGGTTCACGATCTGATCTTATTTTCATTAATTTTATGCAAATAGTTTGCAAATTAATGATTTCCCCTTTTTAAATACTTTTCAAGAGGGGACTGACTCTCTACTGAAGATTTCTGAAAATGAACAAATGAGTAAACATTCATTTAAAAAAACAGTTTGCACATTTTTAGTCACTATTTGTGAACATACAAGATGACATTTTTTACTCAAAGGAGTGAGGGAACGTCTGTTCTTCATATACATAGGATAGAAATATAGGGCTAGAAGGGACCTTAACAGGTCAACTGATCCATGAGCACATTGCACTGTTGCAGGATTAACAATACCTAGAAATAGTGAATCACAAACTGTTACTCCTGAGGGAGTTCTGTTGCACTGCCCAAGTGCAGAATTCATGTCCCCTGCAGATTACTTTTTTCCTCCACAGAAAATAGATTCTTCTGGGAAGGCACTGCAATTGCATCTCTCATCAACTAGGGGCTGTTGTGCCACCAGAAGAGAAGCAGCCAGCTCAGGGCTGGAGCAGCTAGTTGCAGAGAGGCAGGAGGCAGTGGCTGCCTTCCTCACACCTTGCCCATGAGGCCAAGTGAGGAGGCATGGAATATGGTGAGGGGAAGGGATGGACAAAGTGGAGGAACTGGGGGAACTGTTAGGAGGTCACATAGACTGGGATTTAGGAGGGCTAGTTGGGGAGACAGACTGGGATGGGGGAACGGGTGCTAGTCATGTAATAGCACTAAGGCAGGGGCTGAATGAGAGGACAGAGGGATGGGGAATGCAGTGACATATAGATATAGGGGGGTGGCTGAGTGAGGTGCAGGGGCACATGGGGAGACACTCAGGGATGAGGCAGATGTACCTGACTGAATGGGAGAAGCTAGTAGTCAGCCAGGGTCTGCATGTTTGAGGTTCCCTAACAATCCCTCCCTCCCATGCACACCTCAATAACCCTCCAGGTTTACTCCCAGGCTTCTTCCCAGCAATTACTAACCTCTCCTTCAGCTCCTCTATTACTCTCCCAAGCCTTTGCACTGCTTCTGAGGGATGTGGGAAATATATTTCTATATTATTTTTAAAATAAATTATTATTTAAAATTCTGTATTAATATGCCTATTAAGGAATCAATTTGTCAAAAATATTTCCTAAATCTTTTCTGTTGTCTGTATTGTTACAAACATACTTGTTGACAGGTATTTTGAAATAAATTTCCAAAATAATTGAAAATGGCATGATTATATTATTTTGACAAATAAAATATGCATAATTTTAAAATATTGTGCACAGAATTTTTAATTTTTGGTGCAAATTTCCCCTGGAGGAAACAGTGATGAAAGAAGGCTTTTTTGTTTGTTTGTTTCATAGATGAATACTTTTGTATTCATAGAACAAAGTTATTTTTTTCTTCGCTGTGGACCATGTGCAAAAATTTCCAGTCTTACAGCCAGGGTGCAGAAAACATAATATGTCAATATTAGATGATCATTCACACACCATGAATAACAAGAGCAAATACCCAGTGAACAGTTCAAGAACAAGCTATAGGTTGAAAATCATTAAAACTATTAAGTGAATCTACTGTCTACAAATTCTTTTATTATTCACCAGGATGACTGTAATTATAAAAGTGACAAAGAGTCCTGTGGCACCTTAAAGACTAACTAAACAGTGCCACAGGACTTTGTCACTTCTGCAATTCCAGACTAACACGGCTACCCCTCTGTAATTATAAAATGGGTTTATGTACTCCTTCTAATTAATTTGTAATTAACAATTTGGCCTGCTCTCAGTTCTGTACTAGTGGTTTGCTACTCAGTTTGTTTCTTTTTCTTTCTTCTTGTTTGAAACTGAGAATTCTTTTGTAAAATCAATATAAATTTGTATCAAAGATTTTCAAACATACTACGCAAAATATCAATATGCACTTAACATATTCTCAAAGGGATTGCACTCAATTGTCTCATTGTGGATCCCTGAAGAAATGCAATGTTACCTAGAAAAACCTGTAGAAATGTTTAAGTGAGCCCTGCTTGCTATTTTTTTTTAAATTCACTTAAGAGAGATGATTGAGCATGGATGGAAATTCTAAGACAGTAGCAAAAGAAATAACTGTGGACCCAGTAACTCACAGTCTGTGGAAAGTTGACAATAGTATTCATTAATGCACTCAGAAGTGATGCTTTTGAATGACTATTAGGAGAGATCTTTCTAACAAAGCCCCTGTTGGCTGGAGAGAGAAAGAATGCCAAACATCCATAGTGGGTTGGAGTAAATCTGATAAACAAAAGATGATATAAAAATTGCATGGCTTTTGTTAAGAAGTTTCTGTACTTGATATTAGAAGTAATTTACTTGCATTTTCATTACATAATGATAATGATTTTATCTGTAGACCATAATTAATACATGATGGGGAGATTCCTTTAGTTAAAATGCATTATAAGCCACAAACCCAGCATTTTTTTTTCCATGCAAAGATACTGCCTTCTGGCTATGCATTTCGCAGTTCTTCAAAATAGCTAGAGTTGGAGGTGTCACAGTCAAAAAAGCACATTTCATTAACACAAGACATGCAACACTGATGAAAAGGTTCACTTGGGTGAAGGGCACAAAAGGAAATAGGATATTTTTTATCTCTAGGAAAATCAGAAAATCTACCTCCGGTGCTGCATTAACAAATAATCATTTAAATATCATAATTGTCCATTACTGTTTGAAGCAGTAGTGTGTGTACTTTAAAAGGAACTGACTACTATGAAAAGATTTGTACTTGACCATAGTCTGCTTATCATATGGATAAAATACCCTGAATAGTACAGAGTCAAACATTTACTCCTCTCAATCCGCTGATCGCAGTACATGAATTTGTGTATATGTGTCAGCATGTTTGCTTCTCACTTTAGTGATTGTCAGAAATAATCAGTTCACTGTCTCACATTTACTCAGGTGTAAATACAAGCCATGCTTGCCATGTAAATACCAAGGGATGCATCTACATAGTACTATCCGTTTAATCAAAGTACTATAAAAAGACCTAGCTGAATGCAGATGTGTAAACAAATGCTGTGTTCAGTCAAAACTAGATAAATGCTGCTTTGATAATTGGCAATTATCTCACATATTTCCTATAATTATTAAGAGGAATGTCCCATTCCCAATAATGAATATTGCTTTTTGATCTGAGTGATAAATACCCCAAAATGATCATTATCCATTTAGTAATGGTCAGATACTCCTACATTTTTCTAAACCAAGAGAAAGACTAATTTGCCATAGTCTTGTAGAACTTTAACTAATAGGTTCAGATTGCATGCAGTAGTAATCTCTCTCCATATTTGTTTATCCAAACTGAAGATAATGGGCCAAATTATTATTTGCATGGTAGTGCCTGAAGGTCCCAAACTGGCTCAGGGCCCAGTTCCGCTAGTCTTAAAGTGCTTTCATGCAACACAGACAAGCCAGACAAAGGCTAAGAGAAAAGAATTATCCTTTTCTAATGAAGTTTACAAACCCCATACTGACCATAGGTAGAAGGGAGGAGAGAGCCTTTCTTCCCTGCTTACAAGCAAGCAGCTTGATCATGCTTCACACAGCTGCCAGAATGGCCAGTCATGGAGACAGGAACCTGCAGCTGTGGCCAGTAGAGGAAACAAGACCTCCTATAAATGGGGACAAAGAACAGAGAAGAAGATGGATGAAGAAGAACCTGAAATAAAAGATTGATAGTTTTGTAGTAGCTTGTCTCTAAGAAAGCAACCAGAGGAGACTGCAAGCCCAGGAATTGAAGGGCTGATACCCTCAATTTAAGATGAGTGCTCATGATCTGATTGGACTGAAAACACATTGAGGAGGACCAGTTAAGAGAAACTGGGATTACAAAATTGATTACACCAAGAGGTGTTAACACATCCTCATTTTACAGGATAGGGAATGAGGCACAGAAATGAAGGGTTAGTCCTGCTACTAGCTGAGTATATTGACTCCAATCCAGCAGATTGCTTAGGTATGTCCTTTCTGGTAAATAGGCTAATTTACCTAAACTCCGAAGGTTCTTCTGGTTTGTGTTGCTTGTTTGAAATAAAAATTGGCTCTGCATCCTTTGCATGGATTTTAATAAGATGAGTAAATAAGCAAATATTGAAATCCAACAAACAGATCACTATTGTTAAACTACTATAGAGGTTACTAAAACCAGGAATTAAATAAGACAACTGTCAAATCAAGGTCACAATCGATACTGATTTGTTGATTCAGTGGATTAACAATAATATTGAATTAAATTATCAGTTGGTCACATCACCACATTAATACAGCAGATAATCAAATCATAAAGTTAATGCAACCAATAATCACTTTGTAGCAATCCTACCACCTTTAACCTAGTTAAGTTGTTTTCTTAATAACCAAGTTCTGTGTAGAAGCCAAAACCATGGTAGCTCCTCGGCACTTAGCTGTGTAAAAGTTTTTATATAGAAACCAAATCGTAGTTTATCTTTAGGTTATAACCTTAATTCTAGCTTCCTCCTTAAATCTTGCTGTTGTTATGGTGACTAATATTTATTTTCCTCCTTCCCACACATGTACAAGATACAGGATTTACCAAGATATCATTCTGGAAATAAACTTAACTAGGCAATAACAGCTCATCACATCCTTTCATTAGCAAGAAAATTAGGGCATTAGTCATTGTGGCTTAACTGTGTGAAAGGTTATGGCAGTGGTTCTCAAACTCTTGTATCGGGAAACCCTTTCACATAGCAAGCCTGTGAGTGTAATACCCTCCTGCCCTTATAAACTAAATATATTAAAACATGTGCAAACACCATTATAAATGCTGGAGACAAAGTGAGGGTTTGGCAGAGGCTGCCAGCTCGGGACCCTCCATGTAATACCTTGTGACCCTCTGAGGGGTCCTGACCCCCAGTTTGAGAATACCTGGGTTATGGCTTATTTCTAGTACTGTTGTTTATTGAACTAACAAGCTTCTCAACATTGTCACTGGAGGATTTTAAGAACAAGTTAGAGAAACATCTGTCAGGAATGGTCTATGTATACTTGGTCCTCCCTCAGTATAGGAGAATAAACTAGATGACCTCTTGAGGTTCCTGCTAGCACTACATTTCTAGGATTCTGTGGATTCCATTTAATATAAAACAACTAGCCTTTATACCAAGCCTATGTCCTCATCTAAGCTATTTCTTACACTTATTTTTTTAGCTGGGCTTTGTCAGGTTGAACCCAGAGAGCTCAGTATCTTGAAAGACTGAATCCTAAGTCACACAAGAAGTCTGTTAAGATCTGCATATAGAATCCATCTCTTGTAAGCTGCAGTCCAGTGCCTTAAAAATAAAACTATCCCTTCATATTGCTCATGTAAGGACCACAGAACTTGGCTCATTGTGTTTGGGACCCTACTGTGATAATCTTTGTGATGCTATCCTATGCAAATGTCACATGCATTTCTATTAGATAGAAAAGTAGAAATGTTCCCCTTGATTTTTCGTCTTAATGATATGTATAAAAAGAAAGAGTGAGGAACTTATAAACCAAACACAGATTAGGAACACTAAAAAAGGAACTAAATAATATGAAAACAAAGCAATCCTATTTATAAAGGATTTGGTTTTAATTCCATCTATTTTTCTTTTTTTGAAGAATACCTTCTTGAGGACTGCATTGCCACAGAGCAATTGGTTTAGCATACTGCCTGGCATTGTTCTACAAACTTAATTTCATCCTTCAAAAATTAAAATGGGTTTTTATGATCTTTCCATATAAAGATCCAAGATGTAAAGTAAAGATATCACCCTATCAGAGCTGCTTCTTGTGGATCACACAGTTCTTCATTATTTCTATTCCAGTCAAGGAAAGAAAACAGGCTACCTGAGTTTTTTAAAGAACCATTATATGTTAACAGAATTTTTTATCTAGATCACCTCTACCAGCTGGATGATATGCCTATCTCACTTCTCTTACTGTCCACCACCGAGAAGCAAACATAGAAGAGAGGAAAAATGTGGTGTTTTATCTCACATACAACACAGGAACAACACAGCAGTGCTGACACTAGGAATGGAAATGCTAAGTGGTATGTGTGTGTTTTTAAGGTTGGCTCTGTATGTGCTTCGGGGGGGGGGGGGGTGGAAAAAAAATTAGTCTCTTTCATGATGATGATTTACATTGTATTGTAAATCAACCTTTTGGTAATTGTTTAACTCCTAAACTAATTAATCTAAAATCCTAATATTTAATATATTAAGTTCTTTAATATAAACAGATTTTTAAGAACTGTTTTGAGCATATGGATTTTTCCATCTGATTCACATGTGCATATATGCACATACAAAGCTCCTTGTTCAAATCACCTTCCATCTGTGACTTGCAGATAGACAAATTAAACAGATTTTTTTTTTAAAGGATAAAATGTGACCTCTGACCCACACAGATGGATAAACCCAAATATATCTCATTATCTTATAGCTAGACCTGAGGCTTGTCTACACTGTCCTGCAGTTTGGGATAGAGGGTGTGAATAACTGTGCTCATCAAAGTGCTGTGAACTTAATGGAGTAAATGAATTACCACTTTAATTGCAAGGGCAGCTGGACTAATAGAAAA
>ML677326.1:75494600-75602880 GCA_007922305.1 Dermatemys mawii
AGCCCACGAAAGCTTATGCTTTAATACTTTTAGTTAGTCTTTAAGGTGCCACAGGACTCTTTGTCACTTCTGCAATTCCAGACTAACACGGCTACCCCTCTGATTCCAGAAAAGCAGTCATTGCCCTTTTAAGACTTCCCTTCTCCCTCTACCCCCAAAGAAGGTTTACCTGCTCCATACAGGAAGCAGGGAAGACTGGACCTGGTGAACAAGGAGACTCCTTCCCATGCTCTCACTGCAGGTGAACCGAAAGGATGGTATTATTTCTACTAGGGCTGTGCCAGCAAAGCCTCCTTTTTATGAAGCTGGGGAGCAGCAACCATTCTTCTATCCAGGGAAGTAGTTAAAATAACAGGTTTCACCATGATCTACTGTGGTCATCATGGTAGTCACCCTTTTCTTGGGGAACTGGGAAGGATTTTCTTTGTTACCACCAGACTGGCTGAGATGAAGAAGGTTAAGAGACTAGTGGGATAAGAAAGGGTGGTTACGCTACAGTGTTCCCATGCATTATGTAAATGTGAGGTGAATGCCAAGTCCAGGTACTCCATGGGGAAGGAGTACTTTGGTAAAATGGATTGCTAAAGCTTTTAAAGGAAGCATTCTTACAATGAGTGGGGATCGGTGGTTCAGGGCTCCTACAATTGATATGGAGGGGAGTTAATGCCTCTTCCTTTACAGCACACTTTTAATCCTCATGAGAGGGAGGTGGCTGGGTCACAGCAGCGGGTTGGCTAGGCCCAGATGTGTAAAGAGGCAGCCCAGCAAGCATTATGGAAAGAATTATGTAATCACTGGCACTGTACCCATTTATCATCTAGATATTAAAGAAAAAGAAATATGGTTTTATGAACTAGGTTCAGTTTGTGACTCTCCCATGTACTGGTTTGGACATCTTTTAATCTCTCTTGTACCTAAGGTGTCCATCTGTAAAATGGGAATAATAATTCTTCAACCATTTGTCTCTCTTTTAAGAGTATAAGGTGTTTAAGGCAAGATGTTCACTTCATATGTGTGAGAACATCATATAGCACAAAGGGTGCTGATTTCAGTTGGGCATGTGGACACCACTGTAATGCAAATAAATATTTATAAAGTGCACAAAATACTTTGATTTTGCTATTTTACAAGGCATTCAAATCTATGACGGACAGCTGTACACAAGTGTAAGATGCATGATTAGTATGAAAATTTAATAGGTACAATAATAGTGAACAGAAATTAGGAGAAAAAAGTGTATGTGTGAGAGACAGAAGACCTCAGACAGATATATTTTATCTGATACATCATTATTACACATATTAATTAATAACTGCTTGAAGTAACAAGATTAAAACTTGACAAAATCATCCCAAGTAAATTTCAAGCCATATTACTGGTGATACTTATCCATCATATTTCTGCCTTATTAAGCAGAAAGGTAGCATGGAAGTGTAATTATTTATGTGCATATGTAACTATATTTACACCATTGGACAGAATTAGATGGAGATATTGCACAGCAGGGCACTTCAATAAAGGGTATGAAAAAGAAGAGGACAGAGAGCAGGAGGGAAATGGAGGTGAAAGACACTAGTGAGGTAATTGACTTCACTGAAAGTGAAAACAGGCCGTAATTAAGCCATGATCCATCAGACACAGGCACATATATAACTTCAAGCACAGGAGTAGTTCTATAGCCTTTATCGGTTTCAGATTACACAGCCGCTGATCTGTTTCTGACCCTCATGGTACTAAGTTTAGAACTGAACCTAGGAAAAAAGTTCCAAAGAACTTTCACACACATCTTCCAAAATTGCTGTTTCTCTGTTCAGGATTCTTGGCAAGTTTGTAACCTCACGGGAATTGAACATAAAAGTACAAATAATTAAAATATCATGTGATTAATATAGAGTTTAATTAAATGTGTGTATCATAAAAGTTGCCACATGATTTAACAATGTGGCGGACTCTAGGATAATCTCTGTTGAATCAACCTGATGTTAGGTCTTTGCATACTGCAAATATTTACATTGTATTGATGGGTGTAGTTGAATTTTGCTAGTTCCTATCAATAGGAGAGGTTGGACTATCTCTCTTGGCAAAGGCAATGGGGGTTTGGGATACAGGCAAACTGCATGGAAAACCTTCAGATCAGCCAAGCTGAGGAAGAAAGATTGATATCTGGTTATTTGGTTTACTAGGAAAGAGGAGCAAAGTTGAGTTTTATTTTATTTGAGTGTGTTTGTACTAAGTACAGAGCAGGATAGAAAACACCAGTTTAACCTATGAATATGAAGATCAATTCAGAAGTTGCAAATGTGAAAAAACATGATTGATTGTTTGAGGTATACGACACTAAGACATACTGAATGTGCTTTAGTATAATACCTCATAGTAGTTTGATTTTTCACTGGCATTTATTTTGACATTTTAATTCTGAATCTTTCATAAAAAAGAGTGAATTCATCCTTTCTTTTCTTTTTTTTAACAGCGAAATAAAAATCCATTGTATGTTTCAGTCAGGGATTTTGTCACTATTTTGCTCCTAATTTTTGTGACATGTTATCTTTTCTAGTATGACATTCTTTTTAAAGGCGTGAATTAGCATATGGCTTTTATAGAATCAAAAGTTCAAGATTTTCCCTGTAGATTCAGGATACATAGGGCAATGTAGTGGGGAGTTTAATATTCTGAGCTGGGAAAAATCTGACACTGTCTTGGCTGTAAATAAATATAAATTTTTAAAATCCACATTATTTCATAGCTCTGAAAAACAAACATTTGAAAGCAGGAAATCTAGAAACAAGCCACTCAAAGCCTCCTTATTTCATTACATGGATGAGGGATGTTTCAAGGTTTCTTGGAAAAGAAGCAGCTAATTGGTTTCTTAATATATTGGTGAGGGGAGGCTCAATTGAAGTTCATCAAAATTTAAGGAGCAAATGAGACTTGCCAAGGTTATTAATCTTCAAGATGACCAGATAGCATAATTTTCCAAAAAAAAAAAAATCTTATCACTCCCAGTTTACTAGGAAACTTTGTCCTTTCATCTAATATGAGCATCTGACCATAGTAGTCTTTGCACAAGTTGCCTCCAGGTTAGATTACTGCAATACATTGTATCTGAAACTGAAGGTGAAGATGATGCACATACTCGAACTGCATGCCTTCTCCATGGCTTAGGCCACTGAAAGTACATCAGGCCTTTTCTCAAGTCACTCCACTGACTCTTACTCAATTTCCTATGACAGTTCAAGGCCACAGGTGAACGCTGGAGGCAAAACACAATTGGTGAAGAGGATCTAGCTATGAAACAGTCTTGTAGAGGAGACCAGGTAAATATGAAGTCTGATCATATTGTGGAATATTACAAAGCCTTCCTCTAAGAAATCTTCTACCATCAATGACTCTCACAATATAAACACCCTTTCTGTTTCTAAAACCCTATGGAAAAAACAACACTGCAAACCCCTACCTCACACAGAGCTTTAATCACAAAAAGGCAGAAGAGCCAGAGACTTCTTGGGACTTTACTAATGTTGTTGATTTTGTGTAGAACGCACTTACATATTACAGTGATGGGTTTCAGTATTGAAACCTGAGATAAATAGGGACTGAGAAATACATTAAAGTCCTTCAGAAAGTACATACATACAGTATTATAAAATAGTTGTCTCGCAGCCATATCATTCATCTTATTTCTAAGTAAATATCCCCTTACCATAGGTTGGCAGGAGGAAAAAAAAAGCAGAATAGCCATATTTTTGTGTCTGTTGTTGTCATTGATAGCGAGCTATATTCTGGTTGAAACTTCTATCTGCCTTTAAAGAGACAGGGCATACATTTTCCTTATTTCTTCCTTATTGCACCTGAGATGATGATGATTGTATTATTGGCAGATAAATGTAGACCTGCCACACAAGACAATGCTGGACTATTTATGGAAAAAGGCCTGAATTTAGTATATCACCTTCAAGAAAGAAAGAATTAGAAATGAATTAAAAACACGCATGAAATGTCTCAGCAGGTATGGCAGTTATATGGATGTCAGCATGCTGCTGAGCTCCATTAGATTATGATGATTTTAATTTACATTAGAATTTCTGTAGAAGGACCTCATCTGTCATTCTCTTAAGAACATAAACATTATTTTAAAAGTAAAGCTGTGAGAAAGAGATTGTCCACAGAGCAAACTGAAAAGGCAAATTTTAACAATTGCTTTTGAGACTTCAGAGGGAAAAGTATCACATTTTTCTAAGTGCTATTCCACTGGCATGTAAACAGCTCATCATCACCTATCAGAAGTGGGAGCTGGAATTGAAGTGAAAATCCTAGTTTTCTCTGTTACGTGGCCTCCAGTCTTCCACAGGGGGTTATTTAGCACACGTACTAAACAGTGTTGTATTTTATACACACATTCAGAAAAAAAAAAAATCTTGGGGGGTCGGGAGGAAAGTCAATCAACTACTAATGTGTGTGTGTGTGTATATATATATAATATAAAAATCCTTCCTGTTTATAAATAATATTTATATGATGTCTTTTAATCTAGATTTTCAATGATCTTCACATATGTTAATTGTATTAGCCTTCTAATACTTCCATAAAATAAGTATTTTTATATCCATATTTTACAGATGATGAAACTGCTACTCGAGAAGTAATATGGTTGAGGTCACCCAGGGAGCTGCAGTAGGGCCAGGAATCCTACCCAGTTCACCTGGCTCTGTTCCCTTTTTTTTTCTAAATGAACAACCTTATCACTCTTTTCTGTTGTTATAACTTTAAGTTAGATTTATAAGATTCTTTCTTAACAAAAACAAGGTGGTAAGAAATTAGAAAGCAAGATGGGTTTAGAGTCTTTGAATGGAGAGGTACAGCAAGAGAAGAAAATAGACCCTGAAATGGGCCATATTCCTCACCCCATTCAGTGTTGTTAAACATAAAACTGTGCAATAGTTCAAGGGGAAAATATTGATTGTTATAGAGTTGCAAAACATCACAGCATGGTTGGGAAAACACAGAATCCTCAAGGGAACTTCTGCAATATTCAGGCAGGATTAAATATATCTAGACAATTTATGATGAGACACCCATATTTTGGTACAAGGGATTCCATGTGCAGAGCTGTGATTAACAAATATAGACTGAGGGTAGAATATGAACCATTATATACTTGCTAATCGTAAGTTTAGTAATAATATCATACCTATAATATATGTTGTAGGTATCTTTCTTCATGTTTAATGTGAACATTTTCAGAGACATCTCCATGTGTACTGGAGTTCAGGAGAAGAAGAGGTGAACGGAAATTTCACATAGCTACATAGAACAAAACACTCGAAACTTTGAGGAAAATGGAAGATGAAGGATAGCCTGTTTTTGCTACCTAGATTACAAGGAAGAAAATCAATAGTTCACCACAAACAGACCTTTAGGTGCATATGAATACATGTAACAGATGACCAATACCACCAGCATGTGTAATGCAACCCTGACATTTCACAATAAATGCAAGTGTCAAGTGCCATGCTCCTTTATTAATTACCTCCAGAGGAAATGGTGCTAAACCAGTTTACCTTCCCTGGATATTAGGGGAATTTCATTTATAATAATATTAGAATGTCACAATTCTCTGAATTGAAATGAGTTCTCTATTGTCTCACATTTGAAGTGTGGTACCTTTAGATATCACTGTCTAAAACTTTCTGTTGAATCCACTTTTGTTGCCCCAAATGTTCCAGTAGTGGGAGTTACTGAATTTAATTTAATATTAATTTAATATTAATACATTGTATTTTAAACATTTCAGCACATTTATTTTCAACCTGTATTGACATCTCAAGTACCATGTGCTCTTGCTGACATACTGTAATTCAAGATATTCTAACAGTACTATATTCTCCAGTGGTGAAGTGTGAAAAATTTAGTTCTGATTGATTCAACTGGTCATGACAGTCACACTGATTTAGATAGACTTTATTTACTTGCTGGTATCCCAATGAGCAATTTCTCAGGAATAACTGTTGCTAATTCCACAAACATGTTTAACAATGCTTAGTTTAATCTGTCAAAATGCTCACTACTAACAAAGGTCTACTTTTATCACCTCATCACTTAATATCATATTGGGTTTGATTTTCATTGATTCCAGTGTATGTTCCTAATCTTGTAAACATATATATGAATAGCTTTATTTACATAAGCAGACCCAATTAGAGCTTCTACCTTAAAAAAAAATCAGTTTTTTCCAATTTCAAAAAGCTATTGTGTGTGTTACAAAATATAATTTATAAAAGAACATGTGTGAAAAACAAATTCTAGCTAGCGCTGGTCCTAATACAATAGAACAACATATGCATAAATATTTGCAGAATTGAGACTTTAGTTAGGAACTGCTAGCTTTTATTTTTTTAAAGTAATAAATATGATTTGAACATGTACAGAAATGAAATTGTGAGGCCCTAAGATATAACCCCTCTTACAAATGAGTCATTGGCAGTGTTTGTTTAAAGAAAAAAATAAAAGAGGGACAGCTCTATTCTAGTGAATCTTGCACTGAAAGATGTCCTAGCCTCCCAGATTTATTTTTTATGCTATGTCCTCTTTCATCAACTAACTGGTTATGTAATCTCTGTACCCACAGTTCCTTGGCAGCCAGTGCCTGCTGCATTCTTACAAAGTAAGGTAAAAGTAAAAAACTCCAAATACTTTGTCCAGTGCACAATTAATAATGCAGTAGTCTTTTGCTAATCGAGTATAAAATCAGGAGGTGTTTGAGTAAGAACAATAGGGCTACATAGCAAAAGTAAATTGAAACACAAGTAAATTCAAACAAAAAATCATTTTTCTCCAAATGAATTTTCATAAGCTCTGCTCTGTCCTCCTTCAAATCCTTTCTGAGGAACTACCTCTACAGCAGGTCTGCACAACATGTGGACCGGGGGCCACATGCGGCCCACATGGGCTCACTGTACAGCCCGCGGGGGGTAAGTAGGGGTGGGGCAAGCCAAGCAGTGGGGTGGGGAGAAGCAGATAGGGGCGGGGCTTTTCGGCCCGCAGCTGTTTTTTTGCAGCAATATGGCCCTCGCTGCTTTCTGAGTTGTGCGGGCCTGCTCTACAGTGATTCCCATGGTTGGGTGCCTAATGATAATTAGTAGGCAGACGGCTTATTAAGTTTCATTAATATTTCTTGTCCATTTATGTTAACAGTTCTCCCCTTCTTTCTTTTTTAAATCTCTTAATTGAAATTTTAGTTAGAAATAAATGCAACCTTGTGTATTTATTACTGTACCCTTCGTCTTCCTTCTCCTGCTCTGTTGTTTGATGCTCCCTACTGCATCTTGACCCAATTATGGTCCCAATCCTGAAAATGCTGTGCCCGTTCAAAGCCCCATTGACTTTAGCTGGACTCCACACAAGCACAACACAGTGCCCATATGGAATAACTTGCAAGGTATGGGCCTATGACCATAAGCTACTCATGGCAGGAAGTCTCTTTTTTAAAAAAAATATTTTATTTTTCATTGTGTATTTCTACAGTGCCCAGCACAATTAAGCCCTGATTCTGATTGCAGCATCTGGCTGCTACTGTAGTAGTAATAATGATTAATGCATTTACTAATGTCTGAGATCTGTGCATGGATGCCACTATAGGAAATGCAAAGTACTTTTATTATTAGGTTATTATAAATTGTTCAATCTTAGGTAAAGCAAAAGGGTATATATTGGTATCTAGGAATTCAGCCATCCCTCAGATCTAATTTTCTTCATTGTACAGTATGATCTCTCTATATTTAGTTTGGATAAAAGTCAGACATTTCCTTAGTAAGAAAAGTAGGATGTGGGTCACTTTAGACTTACCCTCAAATCTCTCACAGGGGGAGTGCTAAAGCCTTTCTCGGATTAACTTTCGAATAGCTGGTCCTGTGAAGGAATTTCAGGGCCACTATTCCAAAACTGTACTAAGGTATTTAGCATGAGTGAAATAGGAAATGAATTATAAATATATAGGCCCCTTCTGATCTCAGGCTAATATATTCAGAAGTTCCTCTGTCATGTTAATGAAAAGAAAATCTGCTGTCAGCTTTAACATGTTGCCAAACATAGGCAAAAGTAAATCTACTGTGTGACATATACTCTACATAGAAAGAAGCCAGAGTTGTTCTTCTGCTCCTGTCTTCTCTTCTGTTGATGAGATGTTACATCTGTGACCCAAAAACCTCCTGCTTATGTCTTTGTTCATCCACAGGGCTTTGCCTTTGGCATTTCAGGGTGTGTCTGTTTCAGTTTATTAAAAAAATGTAGAACTCTTGAAGCTATCAACCATATGTGTCTTTTGTAGTGTGTTGTACTCTGGGGCTGCCATGTTGGGCTGGTCTTTTATTATGCAGTTACAAGACAAATAAGGTACTCTCATCACTAGAGGGAGCACTTGTCCCAAAATACAAGAACTTCATATTGCATAGATTTACATTTCCTGTTTGAGAATCAATCTGATAATGTTATCAAAACTGTTTGGAGTGACCAAAACCAGGAATGAAATGTCAAGAAAATGGGTCCCAGAGAAGATAAGGATCGCAGATCAGGAATGAAAGGGGACAGAGAGAGAGAGAAGTTTATGGGAAGATGGCAGGGAAGAAGTACAGCTTAATGCAGTTGGCTCAACTTGCTGACATTCCATTCAGCAGTACCATGGGGAGCTGAGGGTTGTGATGGGTGTGTGTATGTGGTAGGAGCATAGGGGAATGTGAGTTGCAGGGAAACTAAGCAGGGCTAAAGTGAGTGAGCAGAGCTTTATGGCAGTGTGAGAGGGACATCAGGAAGCTGAGCAGACATGTGCGGGGAGAGGGTTGGAATATGGGATTTGAGGCTGTGAAGGTGGTTTAAGACTGCAGGAGCAAATTTCTTCAGTGCTAAGACTTGAAAACTGAAGTGGCTCCTCAAGGACATCTGTTTCAGATCTCTGGTGTACTGAGGTAGCAGCACTACCTGGGTGTTCTTGATGCACTAGTGCTTCCCTGCGCAGACACTCTGTCCCCTCCCACTTCACCTCAAATCATCTTCCTTTCTCCCACATCACCGCACAACGCTAGCTGCCTCCCTCATTTCTCTCATCCCAGGGGGTGACAAGCTCTGGGGAAGGGAGATGTCTAATTAGATGGATGTCTAATTTTACCTTTGATTAAAATAGCTATCTTGACTAGTCAACATACATATGTTTTTTAAAAAAATTCTATTACACATTACATAACAGCAATAACTAGTAAATCACCAGCACTGTCAATTGGATTTGCCCAGATTACCTGTTAACCTATCTGTGCATGTGAGGTCCTGCTCCTGAATTCAGTGGCTACAGGTTCAGGCCCTTGTGTACCCATCTGCATACCTTTCTGGTGAAAATCACTGGTGAGGACTTGGATGAGCATTTAAAGTGTGCATCCCTAGAGAACTAGTCAGACATTTCAAGAAATGTCATTTATCTTTGCTAGTGTCTCATACCATCACTTTATATTCATTCAATTTTACAAGATCCTTTTTTACAGGAAGGCCTTCATATTTATGTACTTAGTTTAAATGTAGATAATTTCTCCTTCTGATGAAAGTTAAAATCCATTTATTTCTATTTTGGTCTCAAACTTCCTTATTAGTAAAATTGTTTTAAAACTTTTTTTTTTCAATTTAAAGTCCCCATATAACAGGAAAATTTATGCATAGATTAAGGTTCATTGCTCCCTTATTGGTAGTTTATTCTTCATATTAAAAAAGAGAACACTGCTGAGGGTTGGCCTAAGGGGAAAACGGAGCAGATCAATTTAAGAACAACTCTATTTTCTGCCCTGGGCTGCATTATCTTTTCCAAAGAAGCTCTGTAAGATCAGAGAGTGTGTACCACTTCCATCCCCAACACCATTCCCACTCCTTTTCCCTGCTAACATCCAGGCCTTCTCTCTGTGCAGATCCCAGATATTAGAATAGGCTTCTGTGGGATCCAGAGGGGGAGACAGACACCTCTGCTCACTTACATATAATAGGGGGAAAGACACACACAATGGGTCTCTCTGATTGCAGGTATGAGGGGAGGCACAACTGGAGCTGATGATGTGTTTGTTTTAAAATATTTTGAAATAGGCTGTAGTTCTTTCCTGTTTGAAGGAGTTGGGGGTGTCTATGCTAAACATACTGAAGTGGTGGTAAAAACATAATCTCTAGCAGCAAAATAGTGATTCCTTGTGGGACATTCTATTTATGTACATTAAATCTTTGCCAGTTGATTTATCCCTTTAACATTTGCAAAGTTTTTGTTTCTGTCCTCACGAGTGCAGCTGTTTTCTTCTTCGAAGCTGGGATGGGTAAATGTTGGTGCAAACTCATTTACATCAAAAATACCAAGTTGATCAGAAAGTAATCTGAGAGCAAATACTCCAGGCTCCAGAACATATACTGGGCTATATTCTCTTTTAATGCATATTAAATGAGAGTCAAGGTCTTGTCCTAGTAATTAAGAGACCACTAAGCCCCTCATGTTTGATGTTAAACTGTGAAGTTTTTATGTTGTTAAGGGGTTGAAGGTATTTTTAACTACTCATTATTAACTGCTGAAAGTTTACCTCTGGCCCACCATTAAGGCTAACTCTGAATACTGGAAAATAGACAAAGCTAGTAGTTTATTCTAGGTATCAAATATATAGCACTGAGGTATAACGAGAATATTTTTTTTAGTAAGAGACACACAGTAGGATTGATTATTACACTCTCTTTTTAGATATTTTTCCTCCACCCTAGATTACCTAAGAAATGAGAATAAATTACCTCACTTCAGAAAGAAAAGAAAAAAGAAAACCTCATCAGGGCTTTGAGTCACATTAATTTAAAAATATGTTGTGAGAAAAGATGTAGTTAGTGATACATTGACTATGTGCGTGGATTTTACTCTAAATCCACTCTGAAAGTATTTCTCTCTGACTTATTAAAATAGCAAATATTTTTAAATGGTAATGTATGGCATGACTGTACATGCAATTGAAACAAATCATTATACATTCTAAGTGTAAGGAATAAAGTTTTGTGTCCTTGTTGGAATAACTTGTTAATGACAAAGGTGCTTTTGGAGTAATCAGTAATAAATTACACATAATCTGCTATTTATTATTTGTATTATGGTAGTATAATATACAGATCCCAACTGGGATAAGGGCCCCATGCCAGGTCCTGTACAAACGCTTTATAAGTACTCTAGGGAGCTTGCAATCTGAATGGACAAGACAGATAAAGAATGAGAGAAAAGATATATTGTTTTCTTCATTTTACAGATGGGGAATTGAGGAATTAAATGAGTTGCACAAGGTCCCAGAGGGGGACTAGTTGGGTCAAACATGAAATGAAGGTTAGGCTATGATATCACAACTCATTATGTAAGTATGGGGCAGATGTCCAGTGCAGATACTCCATAGGGAAGAGATATGGTGATCACATAAAATGAATTTAGTAAAGCATTTAAGGGAGATATTATTTAAAGTTGTGAAAGCTGGGAGTGTTCAGAGCTTCTATGTGGCCCAGCAGGGCATTGCTCCCCCTAGCTCTCATTTGAGATGAGAGGAAATTGGTGAGGTCCTAGCGGTGGCCTAGCTGAGGATCAGGATGGGTAAAGGGAAGAGCAGCCATCAGTGCCTCCACCCTAGTATATGTAAATGATTATGAAATTACTTGCACTGTACACCTTTACCTTCTGGGTACTCCCTGATATTTAGGAATATAGTTGTGGCCCAATTAAACCTCATCTTCTGGCATGAACCTTGCCTGGCAGATCACAGTCAATGAACTCCAGCGCTCAACTCCACAGAAATGTCTCTTAGGGTGAAAGATAAAGATGGCGTTTCTCTCTGTTCCTCATACTCATTTCCAAAGATATATTTTTGTCTTACAACACAGGAAGACATCCTGTGGATTCAAGGGGGTGCAGGAGTTATGTTAATTCTCTCTCTTTCCCGAGTTCAAGATAAACCCTGCTGGTTTATCTTGGTGGTTTTGTTTACAACTAATATGTAAATTGAGCTAAACCTTGGTCAGAAATGTGCCTGTTTATCACCTTAATCTCTGTGAGATTGTCTGGTCTGAAACATGTTATAGTAACATTTTACAGAGGGCAGTGGACTACCGACACCAATGGGAGAAATCCATCTGCAGACAAGGGTAACATCTTCACTGATGTGCTGCAGTGGCGCAGCTGCACCACTGAAGCGTTTTAAGAATTTATAGCCAAAATGTGAATGTGTTACAAAATATGACTTCACACCAGTTTGAACTTACTGAATTATATCCTTCCATTTACAACATATATATTATATATATAATGTTATGGGTGATCTCCAAAAATATGCATATTCCTAGATGATCATCTAAGCCACAATTATCATCTCCCACTAGTAGGATGACTCCCAAACTCAGAGACAACTTTCACAGTTGTTGATGTGAATACTTCTGTGGCAAGTAGAGTGTTTGGCATGAGTATTTCCTTTTTTTGAACTTCATTGCAAGCCAAATTTTGCTAACATGAATATTCATGGAAAATGAATAAAAAGAGTCAGAAATTCTTTTGAAGTAAACTCATGGCTTTTATTCAAATGAACGTTATTAATACATTTTTGCAGCATTTGCCCAGCTCATCTCATGATTCAAAGTATTCATACAAATAGTACCATATAAAAATAGGTGTTTCTACTTTGCAAATGTTGTATGAATGTGAAAGGCTGAATTTGTAGAAATTGCAAATCATGAAAAAGGATGAAATTGTGCCATTTACACCAGTAAACACCACTAATCACTCTTGAAATACGTAAAACTGACTTTATTTTACACCCAAACACATTTTGAATCCTGCAGGTTGGGTCACTAGAGGCCTGGTCCACAATCCATTGAAATCAATAAAGCTTTCCCTCTCACTTAAGTGGGCTTTGAATAAAGTTTAAGATACTATATTTGTGATCTTCTCTTTCTATTCTGCCAGTTCAGTGTTTTACATAGAAGATGTGTCTGCTTTTTTTGCTTTCTCTGCCAGGCACATGCTTTCTTTTATCTGTATTATCACACAGTTGGGTAAACTGAAGTCCTGTAGCGTGTGACCAAGACTCCTGGGTAAACAGGGCTGTGGCTGGGAGCAAGCAGCTCCCAGGCTTATTGGGCATAGCAGCCTCAGTTGTGGCTGGGTTAATTAGGGCCCAGATGGCCCTTATAAGACGGCTGTGAGCAAGGGCCAGGTAGTCTCCTCTAACTGTAGAGGCAGACAGGCCTGGCTGCTGGGGAGCTTGACAGGGTAGCTGGAGTGGAGCAGGGCTGGGGGAAGTCCAGAGGAGCTGGGGAGCTCTGCCCTGAAACCCCCTCAGGCTGCTGGCCTAATAGACTGCTGAAAGGGGTACTGGGGTTGCAGGGGCAGCCCATGGGTAGGCAAAGGCAGCAGGACAAAAACCTCCCTTGCTTATGATGACTGGCTTATACAGACTGCAGTCAGCCCCAGTGAAAGGGGGCTTTATGCTGACTGGCAGTAGCCCATAGGCTGAGGCAAGGTGGCTATAGTGGGTCGGGGTTCTCAGAGGAGGGGAGACCCAGCGACACTGTGCGGGTACTGGAGGATGGCAGCCCCCAGGTAAAAGGGCACCGGGGTCCAGGAGGGACATGGGGCCAATGGCAAGCAAGACATTGGCCTGCTCCAGAGGCTGGAAAGCTAATTCCCTGGACGTACCAGGAGGAGGTGCTGCAGGGGTGAGTCATCACCCTGCTACAGTAACTTACTAAAAAAAAATATTTTAATACAGCTAATACAAAGTTATACATCTAGGAATGAGACCAATACTGGAACACTACATCCAGTTCTGGTGTCCACATTTTTTTAAAAAAATAAGTACAAATTAGGGTACAGAAAAGAGCCAAACAATGATTTGAGGCTGTAGAAAATGCCTTAAAATGAGAGTCTTAGAGTTCATTCTGTTTAGTTTGTCAAAATGAAGTTTTGAGATGTGATTTAATTATAGTGTATGAATACCGTTACCGGGATAAAATACTGGGTACAAAAGAGCTGTTTATTTGAGTAGACAAAGGCATAACAAGCACCAATGGCTGGAAGCTGGAGTCAGGAAAATTCAAATTAGAAAAAAAAAAAGATAATGTTTCAGCAGTAAGTGATTATTAATTGGAACAGACTATCAAAGAAAGTGGTGGATTCTCTATCACTTAATTCCTACAAATCAAGACTGGATGCTTTGACAGCACTAATTATTGGGTTCAATACTGAGGTAACTGAGTGAAATTTAAGGTCTGTGAAATATATATGAAGTCATACCCAGTAATCTAATGGTCCCTTCTGGAGCTAAATTCAATCTAAGAAGAGCTAGTTAGGGCTAGATTGTGCCATTAAATTGCAGTTTTGTATTCAAGTCAGCCTCTCTGGGGTCCTAGGTCCACAGAGTAAATGTTCATCCTTTTAAGTAGTCCACCAGACTTCGCACATGTAGTTGGCCAGCACATGTTGTGAAGCGGAGCCATGGCTTTGCCACTTTTCCATTTCATTCTGCTCTTCCCTACACCCTTTGGTTTGAGTACAGTAGTTAGGGATCAGTGTGCTTATTATAGAATGAAGGCTCCTTACACCTGTCCATCCCCCAATTAGGGTTAAGCAGAGTTTGGCTCTTCATGTGTACCCATGCTAATGTAAATATCAATCTCCCTTGTTCTTATTACAAGAATTCATAGTCCCTTAACATAGAAGCATGACTAGCATCTTGTAGAGAGGTAGAAAATATCAATTTGATAGGGTAGAGATTCCACCTGCCTCTGGCATCCAGGGCTACTTCACACCATCATGGAATTTACTGGACCAACTAAAAATTACTGTAGAATGTCTGAAGACTGGGAAGAAGCTAAACTGCTAGGCACAGTTGATAAAGAACCAGAAATAATTTAAAACTATAATTCATCCGCTCCTTAATCAAGCCTCAGTAAGTTTGCATTTCTGCTATTACAAATAATTATAAAAGGCTGTGAGAGGCATAATGCATCATGCAGGCCTTGTCTGTCTGATTTATTACACTGATACTTTATCAATACATCATAAAAACAATGCCACTCCCACAAAATACTGTTACTCAGCAAGATCGTCAAAAGTCATTAGTCAAGCCAAGCATACTCTGATGTAGAGGGACTGAGTTTCATATCTGCGAATGCTGCAGTGCAATGCCTTGCCTCCAATCCCCAGACAAAGTCATTGAGGGACTGGCAGTAGTAAACATAACATGATAGTACAGAGGGAGAGCCATCTCTAAGGTTGAAACTTCTGTGCACATCTTCATAATATTAGTATATTAAATTGGATGAATATCTAGAAGAAAAGACAAACAATTTACCTCTAACAGTCTCAGTTATTCATGAGATGGCACAGAAATGGCACTAGTTGAATGGGTAGACAGCTATGGAAATGGACAAATGTTCTTATTCATGCTGCTAGGTCTCTACTTAATTCCACAACTCTTACTCATGTTAAGGAGTATTTATTCACATGAGTTAATCCTTTTGGAGTCAGTTGGGACTACTGGTATGAGCAAGTACTACTTAACAGCCTAGGAATGTTTGATAGAATCATCATTGTGTCTGCGGAGAATATTAGGATATGTGCTTGCATATATTTTAGTTATGTGGAAAGTAAGATATGTGGGTGAAAGTCAGGTTACAAACCACTGTCTAAGGACTCTAAGTCCTAGAAGTCATCCTAGAATGTTTGCTTGAAAGTTTGGCAGTGAGAAAACTACCACTGCTGGAGGGAGTAGGGAGACTTGCTAGGTGCGGATAGCTTGCTCCAGGCTTGTTGATGTTGTCAAGAAAGGTCACTCCAGAGATGGGTCCATCCAGTCAGGGCTGTAAAGAGGAGGTGGCAGTGAGACTAGATTGAAAGACCATCAGACTCCCTAGGGACATGAAATAAGATTTTTCAGAGCTTGAATAGGACACTGGGAGCTTCCAGATCATAGCACCAAAGTTCATTCATAGTTTTTACTTCTTAATAATTGTAAATTCATTTTTTCAGTCCATTTCAGTTGGGGTATAGTGAGTGAAATTTTGTACAGCAGCCTTCTCAGAACCTACCAGACATCTCAAGGGACTCTTCCTGCTGGGGATGGATCCTCATCACTAGGGAGCAGAGTGAGGGATGCCTTGAGGTAAATCTTTCAAGTGAGAAGCTTGGTGGAGGCAACAGTTATCCAAGACTGTGTCGTAAGGAAACCAGAGTCATATATTGTACCATTAAATTTCATTAAACCCTGTGACAAGAATTTTAAATGGATTCCAAGGCCAGGAGGACCACTGAGATCTTCTGGTCAAATCTCTTCTTCTATAACACAGAGCTATAGAACTTCACCAAAATAAGTCCTAGAGTGTATATTTCAAAACAAAACACAACTTTGATTTCAAAAATCAGTGCTGAATCCTCTGTGACGCTTGATAAATTCTTCCAATGGTTAATTACACTCACTTAAAAATGTATTCCTTATTTTCAGTCTGAATTTATCTAACTTCAATTTACAGCCAGTGTATCTTAATCTTGTTCCTCTTTCTGACTGAAGAATCCATTATTAAATATTTGTTCTCCGTGTACATACTTATAAACTGATCAAGTCACCCCTTAATTTTTTCTGTTAAGCTAAATTGAGTGATCTCACTATAAGGCACATTTTCTAATGATTTGTTTAGGTCTTCTCTGAACTCTCTCTAATTTATCAATATCCTCCTTGAATATTTGACACCAGAAGAACATAGTATTCCAGCAGCAGTCACATCAGTGCCAAAGGTACAAATCTCTGGAGATTCCCCTGTTTATGCATCAAAGGATCTCTTTAGCCCTTTTGGCCAGTATCTCATTGGGAGCTCATCTTTAGTGGAGTTTCTACCATGATTCTCAAATCTCTTTCACAGCTTCCCAGAATAGCTTACCAAATGATCCAAATTGGTCAGTATCAGCGACCTTTTCCTCATTATTTATTGTTCCCTGTCAGAGTTCCCAGGCTTAACTAAGAGAGGCAAATAGAGGTGTGACCTGGGATCAGTACAGGGACCAGTGGTATTCAACATACTCATAAATGATCTGGAAAAAAGGGGTAAATAGTGAGGTGGCAAATTTTTCAGACTATACAAAATTACTTGGGATAGTTAAGTCTAAAGCCGACTGTGAAGAATTATAAAGGGATCTCACAAAATTGGATGACTGGGCAACAAATTGGTATTTTAAATTCAATATTGATAAATGGGAAGTAATGCACATTGGAAAACATAATCTCAACTACATATACAAAATGTTGGGGTAAATTGGCTGTTAACATTTGTGGCAAATTTGCCTGTACTATTATAATGGGTCCTATACTTTGTCTTTTTGTGGGGGGGTTCAGGGCACCATTTCTTGCCCCTGAACAGGGTATTAACTACCCAGTAGTATCTTGGAGTAGGGGTGTGGAGAGGGAGGGACCCGGGCCCGCCCTCTACTCTGGGTCCCAGCCCACGGGCCCTGAGGATAGCAGGAAACTACTTGAACTAGCTATTCTTTCCCCTGGGCTGCTTCCCTCTCCTACCCGTCAGCTTGTGGGGCCTCCTGCCCTCTCTCTTGCACAAGCCAGGTGTCCCTTTACCTATGGTTTGGGTCTTCTTAGCTCACCACAGCACTTCTTCAAACTCTCCTCTGCTTTCCTCCAAACTTCTCATTGCTCCAACTCCTACCAACTGCTCTCTTCTCCAACTCCTCCAAACTGCTCTCCGCTCCAACTCCCTTCAACTGACTGATTGAAGCAGAGGGGTTTTATCATGTGCCTGGTTTCAGTTACTCTAATTGGCTTCAAGTGCCTTAATTGGTTCCAGGTGCTCCAACCAACTTTAGTAAACTTGCTTCCCACTACAGGGAACAAGGCTTCCCTCTAACACTCTCCTGCTGCCCTCTGCCATGCTGTATCACACATTGAAGAAAAGAGATCTTGGAGTCATTGTGGATAGTTCTCTGAAAACATCCACCCAATGTGCAGCAGCAGTCAAAAAAGCTAACAAGGTTAGGAATCATTAGGATAATTAAGACAGAAAATACCGTAATGCCACTATATAAATCCATGGTATGCATACACTTTGAACGCAGCTTGAATCTCTGGTTGCTACATTTCCAAAAAGATATATTAGAATTTGAAAAGATATAGTTAAGGAAAACAATAATCACTAGAAGTATGGAAGAGCTGTCATATGAGGAGAGTTTGAAAGGACTGTTCATCTTGGAAAAGAGATGACTTGGGGGATGACAGAAGTCTAAAAAATCATGAATGGTGTGGAGCAAGTGAATAGAGAAGTGCTATTTACCCCCTAACACAAGAATGAGAGGTCACCCAATCAGATTAGTAGGCAGCAGGTTTAAAACAAATAAAGGTAAGTACTATTTCACACAATACACAGTCAACCTGTGGAACTTGTTTCCAAAGGGTGTTGTGAATGGCAAAAATATAACTGGATTGCAAAATTAATTTGATAAGTTCATGGAGGATAGGTTCATCAATGGCTATAGCCAAGATGGTCAGAGTTGCAACCCTATTCTCTGGGTATCCTAAGCCACTAACTGCCAGAAACTGGATGTTTTGGACAGGGGATGAATCACTTGATGATAATTGCCTAGTTCAATTCATTCCCTCTGATGTGGCATTGGTCATTGCCAGAAGCCCAGATTCTGGGCTAGATGGACTATTAGCCTGACTCTGTATGGACATTCTTATGCTAAGGGTTGCCTCCTATGGGACAGGTATTGACAAGTTCTTAGGCAGAAGGAGGTGCCCTAATTAGGAGTCCCTATGACACAAAATGGGTTAGATAGTCTGTGTTGTTGGGAACGGGGCTCTTGGCTCCTATTCCTGGAGTCCCTTTTGTCTATTTTCAGATTTATAACTCCAAAACAGATAGAGGTTAGCAGCACCAACCACTTTATTGGCTCATCTTGGGGCTTGCTGTACCTATCTTACTCAGCCAGTATACCAGGGTCACTGTCTCCTTGTAAGCATGGACGGGGAGGCTGGTAAATGGTCTTCCTTAGGGAAGTTTCCCTGAAGGCTTCCGAAAGCTGTGGAGCCACCAGTCACTCTCTGCCAGACTTGCCCAGCAATTGATGGAACTTCTTCTTGATAAGCCTTTATTCCACCCTTGACATGTTTGACAGCACCAGAGGTTCAGGGTCAGCCTTGTCCACAGCAACTCCTTAACTCCTTCATGTCCTCTGAGGAGGTTATACACCCATCACACTCCCCCAGTTCATCAGTAATGATTTTCTTTTCCCTTCCAGGTCACTGATACAAATATTTAATAACATGGGGTCAAGGACTGATTCCTCCTTGACCCCACTAGAAACATACACACTTATGATTCCCATTTATTGTTACATCAGTGAGGCAGTATTTCAACCATTTCATGTGTGCCATGTTAGTATTTACTGTTCCAGTTTTCTAACCAAAATGTTGTGCAGTACCAAGTCAAATACCTTTCAGAAGTCTAAGTATATCACATAACACTTACTCTGATCATTATCAAGTGTGAAATTCTAAATGTTAATACGTCTGTATAATCTTTAACATATTTCAGATTTTTTTGGACAAATATAATTTGGCATTTTCTTTTGTGTTGTTCCAGAAAGCAAACATACAGGCTTTATATATCTCTTTTATGGATAAAGAATTCATTGACACCACACAGGAAAGCCTAAAGTAATATCAGGAAAAGTATTAGCAATAACAATGTAAGTAAAAAGACAGGCAGAGAGGTGCATTCAGAAATAAAAGTGATCAATACTATTGTGATGAACTTGGGATAAAATGCTCAGAGTCTAGATGCAAATATAGAGTGAGATTCCGTTGGGATATGAAATAGAGGCTGCAGAATGGTACCAAAAAAAAAAAAAAGACACCAATGGATTTCATGGACTTTCTTTTGCCCTGGAAAACTCCAATATTGACCACTCACCAAATCCAAATGTGCTTAGCTGATTGAATCTGATAAGATCACAATGAGTATGGCTGCAGGCCAGGTATTTTTATTATTATTATTATTATTATTCTTGTCAGGCATACTCAATGGGTAAGAACAGATTTCCAGCAATTAGATACTCCCCTTTCAATTGTAAGGTACGATGAGTCACGTAATTTAGTTATCCCAGGATGACTATATACATTTGCAATAATGTGGAAATTGGGCCAGTTGAACCTGGCTCAGGAAAATGCAATGATTTCACCTATCTTCTGTTCACTGCAATCCCCAGCAGCACAGCTAAATGACCATTCTGAACACTCATGTTTTCCCATCCCTCTTCCAGTGCATAGGGACTAGTGTGCACAATGGAAAGTTGATATGGCTCACTTTGATGGGAAGCTAACCAGACCCATGAAAAACTGGCATAAAGCTGTGTGCTAGTTGCAAAAGGTTTAATCACAGCTCATTTCAGATGTAAGGTGTTGATCCTAGGTTCTACAGAAACTTGGCAGCAGTGGGAAGAAATGAGTGTTTAGATACAGTTAAGTTGTTGTGATGACTGGCCTCATTCTTAATCTAATTACATTTCCCATTAATTTGACTTTCATCTCTTTTTCTCTGCTATTCTCTGTACTCCTAAAATTATCCTCTATAATATATTTGAGGTTTTTTTGTGCCATTAGTCCCCTGTGCTTTCTTCAGGAATTTGAAAGATGGTCAGAAACTTTGGTGACGGAGGAGTACCTGAAGTGATTACATTGTATAATGATGTACATGCTTAATACTGGGGCCAAGTTTTCAAAAATTGGCATCTATGTTGTATTTGAATAATTTTGAATGCTCCCACAATGCCTGTGAAAAAGCATCTGTGCATGAAACATAGTAATTTCATGTAAGTATATGATGTGACTTTTAGCTAAAAACGCAATTTGCTACAAGGACTATTTTAATGCAGCTGAAGATACATCTGAAGTAGAACCCGAATCCCAAACCCATGTAGTTTGAAGAAGTCTGACACAAACCCAAATCTAATCTGAATTGTGCAGCTGCCCATTATCTCTGTAATGTCTGAATCAAACCTTGTATCTGAGCATCCTTGCAGTTTGGAGAAGCTCAGAACCAGATAACTTGCCTACTTTCGCCATTCTCAGATCCATTTAGAGCTCACATTCTGTGAAAATTTGTGTGATCAAATTTTACTGGTTAAAATATTCATGGAATGAATGTTGAAATCAAATATTAAATTTTAATTTACAAATATTTTTTGCAGGAAATATTATCTAAATAGGACCTACAGAGGGCTTATCTCACTAATCAGAATTAAGCATAACTCTTCAAATAGGACTGGGGTCCCTTCTGGAAGAAACTAAATATAGCTGAAGTCAGTCTGCCAGATCCTCAGAGGGTATCGGCATAGCTCCACTGAAATCCATGGAATTATGACAAGTGATAGTACAAACTGGAGACTATATTTCTGACTATACCTACCACTGTATTATTTCAGAGACAAATAAAAGCTTGTGTGTGTCCTGTCTTATGTAAAAAATGCATTTCTCAACAATACTATTAACAGGGACAGTAATTGTGAAGATTACACAATTATAGATGTACATGTGTGATGAAGATTTACTATAGTAGCCTACAGAGAATTTTAAAGAAAAGAAATAGAATATGTAGTCTTAGTGCATCATTTTCCGTCTGTTCAAAAGTTAGATGTTGATGTTAATTCCATAGGCTCATGAGTTAACACTCTCTCGCACCTGATGCTTTGAATGCACCCTCAGGCAACCATCAATTGCAGTGGAGACTGGAATTTGCCTTGCTTTTGGTGAAACAGTGATATTTACTGAAATATTAAACAGGAGAACAGATTGCAAAACCCCAGGCTAGACATCATGAGGAACTTCAGAGATATCTTAAAGGCATTTTTTCTACCTCCCTTCAGAAGTAGGATAAGGTAAACATCTATCCTTTATGAGCAAACATTGTTTCACAGAAACTCAAAGGCAAGATACTTACAAAAGAAAGGTAAACCTTAATAGAGATGTGATGCATATTGGAGAATTACACTAGTTTACTTAAAGTAAATTAGTTCATTTTCAAGGTATTCAGTGAGCTTGCTTCCTATGCCTCACTTTGAAATATATTCCATTTAAAACTTCCAGTAAAAAATGATTTCTGGTTACAACCTAAAATGGTTTACTGCTGTAATCTTAAATATTAACAATATGATAACATTTTTAGGCTGAGAATGGTTAACGTGTGTGTGTGTGTGTGTGTGTGTGTGTGTGTGAATAAAACTACTTACCTTTCCGATTGTCTTCCTCCGTGTCATCTCTCATTTTGAACACTTATGATACATGGACCATTAATCTGAGACCAAGGATGAAGTTTTGAAAAATCTTAATCAGCCTTCCCTATCCCTTCTCTTTTCCTTCATTACATTAGCTTATCAATTCTTATAGGAATGAGAAAGAATTCTAAGATGATGAATAGTACTTAGAGGTAGGGCTAGCTGGAAAAGAAAAATCCCATTTCATGAAAAAATTAGAGATATCTGAACTTGATTTTGTTCTGCATCGCAACACAAGTCCCATTTTCAAAAGTGTCCCTAATAATATAACTCCATCTACAGTTGAGAACAATCCTTATGTTGCTTGTTATACTGTTTCTCCAGCTGGACATCCCATGTGCCTTTCATCTACATAATAGCTTGATTCTGGATTCAATACAAGCTAGTCCTCTTTATTGAATATTTTCATGTTTACAGCACATGCCAAATTCGTTTTTCTGATGTTATCTGAGTGTGATTTTTTTGGCAGGTCTGCTTCTTTGTACATCTCTACCTTGCTCTTCTTTTCCACCATTGGCATTTGTTTTACATTTGTTTCATAAATGGCCTAAAATTAGAAAAGGCCTCAAACTAGAATATCCATTCTGAAACACATTCTATTATCTCCAATCTCTGTGGAAGTTCTTATCTGATCTAAATGTCATGGTTCACTCATTCTTTGTAATGACCATGGTCTGAAGCCCCAAAATCAAACACCTCAGTTATGGGAGTTCAGATCCAGAGAAGCCATCTACAGCTGAACTTTGCATCTCAGATCCAACTCTATCCCAAAAGAGAATTGAGATACGAACTTGATCTTACAAAGTACTTATCACCCCTGTGAGTTACCTCAACACCCTCTGACTTCAACAGAAATTTAAAGTACTCAGAGCTTCACAAGATGGACCTCACAATGGACAATCCTGTACCTCATGTCCCCCCTCCCCCCCTCAAAAAAAGCAGAACAATTAAAAAAAACCCAATCTATGTCAGTATTTCTTGCCTGTGGTTGAAAAAAATATATTTTAAAAGCAATGTTAGTGGTCCTAAAGAAAATGCTGTTTAAATATCTGGAATTTTATTAAAGTATTGGAAGAATTACTATACCAAGTGCATAGTATTTTACACTCATGATTGACTGTGCCATCTGGAATTTCTTCAGCAATGTGTGACAAAGTACACCTGCAAAATCTCTTATACATCCTTCAGTTCAGAAAACAACCAAAGGTGAGTTAAACCACAACAGATAAAATGTACTAGTAATCAGAGATGTATAAATTAAACCAATAATAATAATAATTAATAATAATGTTGGAGAAAGACAGAAACAGATAGTGGTTTTAAGAAAGACTTATGAGTTAAGGGAAAACAATGAGGAGTCCTTGTGGCACTTCAGAAAATCTATATACATATATATTACAGAACATGAAAAGATGTGCTGTAAAATATATGTACTGCTTACTATATTTTTTCACTCCATGTATCTAATGAACTGTGTTTTAGCCCACAGAAGCTTATGCCCAAATACATTTGTTAGTCTCTAAGGTGCCACAAGGACTCCTCATTGTTTTTGAAGATACAGACTAACATGGCTACCGCTCTGAAACCTGGGTGAAGGAAGGCTTACAAAAATCAAACTGAAAGGTAATTAGGATTTGGCTTGCTTTTTATCAAAATGCCCTGTTTTAACTCCAGAAATGGCTGATCTGGATTTAGCCCCATCTTCTTTCAAATAGTAATAAGGGGAAGGGGGACCAGCAAGGTGACTTGAGTTGTTTTTTTTCCAAAAATCTCTGTGAGAGATGTTATTTAAAAAGGTAATTTGGTTCCACATGCCACAGTATGAAGGTCATAAAACGCACACAACTCCCACAGGCTCTTTGCCCTTGTCCAGAACTAGCCCTGAAATCTAGTGGAATTTGCATAATTTTTATTGTGGGCTCATCTCTAAATTATAATCATATTACATTGCGGGGTGAAAATTAACTTAAAAGAACATTAAATCAAGCACTTTAAATTTAGGAAATGCCAGAATTAAGGGTGCCTGTGCAAACTTGTGAGTATGCAGATGATGCATGAGGACATACTGAATGAGCCCTTACAATTTTTTTCCACAGGACCCCATCTCAGCCAGGACCCAGGATAAGTGGTGTTCACTGAATGGGTAGTAGTTATTTAGTATTTCTTTTCATCATCATCAACATCATCCAGGGCATGCCCCCAGGCCTTCCTATCTTACTCTGAATACAGGATTATTAATTTCATTGTAGGGTTGTTGGTTTTTTGTTTTTTTTTTAAATGCTCTTCACCCTAGTATCTGAGTGGCTCACAAACATGAATTAATTTAGCTTTGCAACTCCTCTGTGAAGCAAGATATTATTATTATCCTCATATCTCAGATGGGGACTGAGGCACAGAGATATTGAAGTCAAAATTGTCAAGCGTTAAAAACGCATTACGTAGCATATTTTTAAAAGTAATATATCCATATAATTGGATGGATGAAAGATAAAGATTTTTAGAGGTTTCAAGACAGATATTCTAGCACATTTATTTATATACATAGTATTTCCTGCTCTCATTCTTTCATGTTAGAAGTAAGAAGATATTTTCCTTGTACCAAATGGGAGCTATCAAAACATCTCTACCTTACTGTAACTACTAAAATATCATGACTTCTGCTATGAACATTTATGTACTGCAAATACATTTGATTAAATGAAACCCATCATTCAGGTAAGTCATGGCAAGGCTGTCATTCTTCATTTTACAGATGACCGACTAATTTATTTCCGCTTCTACCTGTGGTAAAGGTGCATTGTCCAGATCTGGCTTTGACTGTGC
The DNA here is from genome assembly GCA_007922305.1 of Dermatemys mawii. Taxonomy (NCBI): domain Eukaryota; kingdom Metazoa; phylum Chordata; order Testudines; family Dermatemydidae; genus Dermatemys; species Dermatemys mawii. Next base: position 75,519,781 of record ML677326.1, read on the forward strand.
TATGTGGAGAAGGGTGATTGCTTTGCCTGTGATTAAATATAATGATTCTGGAAAGTTAGCTATTTTATCTTCTTCAAGGTCCAAAGTGAAAAATACTCACCCCCCCTTTTGACATTTTTTCCACATGATAGTGAGACAAACTACTATTCAAGATAAAGGAAATTGCGCAAATTGAGGCATTTACTTTTAATATCAGCAGTCAAAAAGGATTCACATTATGCAAATTTAAATGTTATCCCTTTTGCATGAATAACAGAGGAAACCTGAATACTGACTGGTTTGAAGTGCCAACTATTGACAGTGGAAATGGGAGAGTGGTTCATACATTTTGGAACCATTTGTCATTTCAGAAGACTAGGCCCACACTTTCGCTACTTTACAATAAAGAGGGATGTCTGAAAATTAGTTCAATAGACACCAACTACATAGATTCTGAAGATTTCAATTATAGTTTTGATGAGTGAATAATTTAATTAACCATTATAATAAGCTTATCTAAGACTTTTTTGAAACCTTTTTTTTCATTTATTGTGAATGTTTGTTTTACTTGTGAAATGCCATCAATATTAATTGGGCTAAGATCAAGCCCTGCAACAGTCTCCCTGAAAACAAGAACACAATAAGTGTTTGGTTGCATAATTAGGAACCCATATCCTCATTGCTCATGGTTCCACACAAAGCCCAGCACAGAGATTATACCTACTAAAAAGAAGAAGTGTGTAAAATGTAGCATAGCTAAATGTTCTATTCTGGTTGTTATACAATGTCTGTGTGGGGCAGATCCCCACCCCAGTCAGGCAGGAGTTGAAATGCTCCTTTGGCCACAATCAGTCTCATCTGGGAGACTTGTCAAACTTGGAGATTGATAAGTATTTAAAATGGAGGATCTCATCTCATTGCAGCGCAGCTTTCTGAAAGAGTAGGATTGCAACTAGAGCTCTGGAGAAGTGTGGGTTGCTGACCAGGGAAATGACTTCAGAGCCTTGGCTGCTCAGGCACTCTCAGAGAGGAGGTCTGTTATCCTCCCTCCCACTCTCACCTTTTTGGCTTCTTGAATGCCTATAACTCTGTTTTTTGTAGGCTACAGAAGTGTACTAATTTTGTTGAGCTACTTTAGCTCCCCCTGAAAGAATTCAAATGCTTGGAATAGCATGCCCAGAGGGTTCTTATCTGGACTTTGAGACAGGAACAGTGTTTGCTCTCTTCAAGGGATCAATAGAGAGGTGTAGCCTACTACAATGGCTGGCATCTGTTGCTTGCTCAAGACCATATAGCAAGACACTCATGTGGCTGCTCATTTAAATGCCTTCAAACTTAATATTTAATATACACGTCTGCCACACCAATGTGTATCCTCAATCAGGCTATGACTTTCAACAATGCTAAGCCTTAGCTTAACTACTCCTTTATTTTTGTAATCAATGGAAGATAAGTTGGGCCAATGATTCATTCCTTTTTGAGTGTCACATCTTAAATATTTTCAATAGTTATATTAAATAGTTCTATTTATAGATAGGTCTATTTTTTCATTCAACTGTGGTTGGTGTAATGTAGATAGCATAGCACTATCTTGTCTACAACCACTCCTTATAAACTCAAACACATACTGTATATGATGTCTTTATCTGAGAAGAACAATCTTTTCTAGAACACTGAAGTATGTTACATATTTTTTCAAGACTCTTTAATGAAATATTTACCAAGTACAACTACCAGATGTGGATTTCAGCTTTGTTTCCCCATCTAGCAAATATGAGTGTTGTTATAGCTGTGTCAGTAATGGGATTTTAGAAAGACAAGTGAGTGAAGTAATATATTTTTCCCTTGTCTCTTTCATAGGTAGTAAAGCATAATAGTTTCAAAGGAGTACCTTTCCCTTCTGGCTTATAAAGACCAAATTCATTCTTGGTATAATCAAGCACAACTTCATGGATTTGTTCAATCGAAGAATTAATAAATGGTAAAATCCCTGGTAGAGACTGTCTTCTTTACTGTTTGTACAGTATGCACAGTGCAGCTTCTATCCTAATTCTCACATCTGGTTGCTTCTGCAATATATGTTCACTACAGCAACTACTAGTAGTTTAGCATTGTCTCCAATTACTCTTTGGATGAGATCCTGACTCCTAATCCACCCCCTTTTACTAGGGCTACATGACATAAATACGTTCTAAAGGACAGTGTGGTGCTATAAAAGACAGCCATAAAGGGACATGCAGATTTTGGGGCACAGCTGGAAACAGGATAAGTCTGTTATGGAGAGCAGGTTCTAATTGATTCCAGGCAGCCTGGGGTAATTTAGACCGGTCCCCAGAACTGGTGGCCAGTAGTCTCATTAACTCTTATATAAGTGCAAAATATTTTAATTATTGTGAAGATTACGTGGTTCCTTCACATTCCACAATAGTTCTATATAATGAAGTCTGGTCCTTCTGTCTGGAAGGCATTTCTTATGAATGGCAAAGCAGAGAGACTTCTGTTCAGTTCTGAGCATATTTCCCTGTCAGCAGGGTAGGTATGCTTCTTAACTATGGTGCTATCAAATACAGAATAATAACACTGAGAAGCCCTGTGAAAGCTCACTGAACTTCTGTGGAGTTTGTTTGTTTAGAACCTCTGTAATTGTTCACACATTTTGAGGATCATGAAGCCCAGTGCCTGAAAAAATAATCAGTATTTTATCTAAATTAAAATCTAAATTAAATCTGCTGTTCCTTATGATCCAACTCTTTTTTAGTCTATTTCATTATTGCAGTGAATTCACTGTTTCAAAAAGGTGTAGAAACATTAAAATCTCTGAAGGAATCACTCAAAACAAAGACATCCCATTCAATGGAGGAATTGGAAAAAAAATTGGGGGGAGCATGCTGAGGATATCATATTAGCCTGGTTTTATCATGTGAGCTCCTTTTAATTGACAATATGACATGACAGGAATACTGAATACCCATTTCTAGAGGTTTTTAAAAAATAACATCAGAAACAGATGTTGCTCCTTCCTGCCAATTTATTAAATTTGAAAGGGTCACCGAAAGAGTGTAAGTAGCTTCCATTTATCAGGTGTTTGCCCTTTTGAATGGAAAAAATAAAAGATCAGTTTTGAATTTGAAGGTGATCCTCCTACAGATATGTTGATAGAAAAGAACCTCTAACTTGCAGACTTCAGACTTCAGTACAATGAATGAAATGTAAAAGAAAATGTGAGCAACATTACTTGGAGCAAAGGAATAGATGCCATTGGTAATATTTAAACATCTGGGTCAAGATTCTGATCTCTTTTATACTGGTTTAGACTGATGTAGATCTGTTAGGTCAGGTCCCAGGGGGTCTGTCCAAAGAGCCTTAATGCAAATTGGGAGGGGTTGGACGCAGTTGTGTGATTCCTGGTTTCTCCAAGTGTCCATTACAGCAAGCAGCTAGGGATTACTAGAGCACAGGAATGCCTAGTCATACCCCCTTTCCTCTGGCTCTGCTTCCTGTGCTGGCTAAAGTAGCTCAAAGAACACAAGAAGCTGACTACATTGGGGGCTCCTTGTGTGGCTTGTTAAATCAGCTTTATAGTAGCTTCATGACATTGACGTGATGCAAAGCTGCTGGAGGATCTGTGTCATTGACTTATAGGCTTATTCCAACGTGAAAGCAGAACCCTGCTCTTAGTTGTTCCCACAGTATAGTCAATAATATAGATCACTCAATTTAGTATCCTAATAGTGTGTGTTCTTAGCATTCAATATTCACTGAAATGTGAGGTGTAATAAAAGAAAAGGCTTCTTTTTCTCCCCATTTTATATATGTTTCCATGTATAATGGATCCAGCTTATCATGAATTTAGATCTAATGAGTCTCTCTTTATAGAAGAGTATAATGAAAGCACCACATTGTCTCAGTACTTTGCAACGTGCTATTAGGTTGCAGTAACCCTCAGTTTCTGGTGATTTTTTTTTTGTCAAGTATTTATAGATGAATAAAAAAATAAACAAGCAACCCCAAACAGAATACCACAGATAGTTCAAGGGGGCGGGGGAGAGAGAAAGAAAGAAAGAAAACCTTTAGCGAAGTCTGGGCAGCCAGTATTCCTGCATGGTTTATGTTACAGCCTTCAGTAAAAAAATAAAATAAAATAAAAAAAAGACTACTGCAACAAACTTTGCATTGATCTACTGTTCAACTGTTCAAAAATAAATGTTCAGAAGCCCTCAGAAGTTTTCAATTTTAAGCCATACTAGAACACTCTAGTAATTGCACTATAGAACTCTGTATACAATCTATAGAGAGGGAATAAACCTTGGCTCATAACTTTTTGAGATCCTTTTTCACACTGTGTTGATGTACAAATTCAATACATAGTTTTGAGTTTATATTTTTGAGCCTTTAGGGGTAAAACAAGTTTTCAGAATACATTGCTACATTAAAACCACACAAATTAGACACAGTTTCAAGAAGAAAGAAAAATGCAGTAGACCACCCATGGCACTGAGGATTATTGTTGAAACTCAGCAGTAAAGCATATTCAAACAGCTGAAAATATGATTGTAATCCGTAATATACATTATGATTAGATCTAGAATGATATGAATAAATGTGCTTTTTCCCCATCAAAAACATAATGCAGGAAAAGTTAGCTATTAAAAGAACAATCAGATAGTGTGGCAAAAATGGTTTTACAGCTGGAGATATATCCCAAGAAAAGGATTGCAGACATTTAAAAGGTTATAATATTACTGGGAAACGCTGACTGTTAGTATAAGGAAGTGCAGCTCCTCTGAAGTCAGCAGAATTGAGACCAATTCTATCAAGAGTGTATTTGACCAACTCTCTCAGACCTTCCAATTCATATTTCAAAAGTGCAATGTTGTCTATTAGGTTTACTTTCACACTGGACTTTGAATATATATATATTCTCTTTTTACTTTATGGAAATGAATTTTATTTAACCAAGTTAACTGTGAAGGCTTTGGAAACTTGGTTCTAAACATGCACTTTTTACTGTCTGCAGATGATATTGCAGAAAAGTTATTCCTTGGTTTAGTGAAAATGTCACATATAGCAGCAGTCTAATATTTTTATATTGCTTTATGTTATGTGGTTATGCTGGCATAAAATGACTCAAATTTGAGCTGTTTTCATTCTGTACTTAAAAAGTTTGAATAACTTAAGTGAGCTAAAGACTGATTTCTATGCAATTTGAGAGTTAGAAATCCAAGTGGATATTCAGCAAGAGGATTAGAGAAGGAACTTGAAAAGAGTGTTCTGTTCCATGGCCAATCAAGAATCACTACATAATATCCCCTCATTTACATTTGCAGGTAATAAAACATCCAAGGAGTGGGGCTGAGAAAATATTTTAGAAGGATTCAAGTCACAGAGGGACAAATTCTGTTACCCTCTATTCATGTTGAGTATTTATATTATGCTTTGAAACGTCCTATGCACTGACTGCTGGAGTTACAATGCTGCTCAGTTTGAGTAGTGTATGAGAGTCTGACCCAGACAGAATTAGATGGTGAAAACTTATAAGGAATATACTAAGAATCTAGGAGGAAGATCACACAGATTATGATCTGCCTTGAATTGGTTTCAGAAAATTAAATGCTGCTTCTGTTCCTAAAATTCAGTTTATCATTGGAGCTAGGTCCAGGCTGAAGCAAGTCCTTCTATCACCATCTTCTAAACAAATGAGTAATAGCTGAACAAAAACTGAGTCACTGGAAGATAAATTATGACGAAATGTCTCATGTGCCCATCACCCTAATATCTAGTTAACTCTTAAAACAAGATTTGCAACAACTTCTCTTAAAAACAGGACATAAGCTTTCCTAAGCATCATTCCCATATTTTAACTATTAGCAACTGTTAACCTGTTCTTTCCCTTGCTCTGTTATTGGGGGAAAGCTACACAAAAAGTTGAGTTTTGCTGCATGAATTAAATGTAGCAAGGCTTGTATTCATATGATCTTCAGTGATGAACTCAGTATGCTTTATATAAGGCTTTTTGCTTATTTAACATCTAAATTATTTTTTGACTATTAAAGTTCAAGTTGAAATGGCTACATTTTGCAAAGGAAGTGAGTGCACTTTGGGAACTTAAATCTTAAAACTAGCAAAAATAATGCACAGTTCATTTAACAAACTGGAATGTAAAACTGTATGAACAAGAACTAGCCTGTCAGTAATTAGACCTTTCATTTATTACAGGGACATGTGAAAGCTACCTAATATGTATGTGATGCCTATTAATTATAATTTTGTTTAGCATTCTAGCCAAATACCAGCCCTATATACTGTGTTAGTTGGCTGCTAGGAAATCTTATGAAATTTCCAACAGCCTAATCGTGGCCTGTTAAAAGACCAGTCTGCCATCATGACTGAGAGGGATGGGGAAAGTAGGAGGAGGCTGAAATCATTTGCTCTTTCAGTGGGGCAGTATTTATTGATTTGTGGATGAGAAACTAGTTTGGAAAACTAGTTGGCTGTTTCGGTCTGCCTTGTGATCATACATTTTGCCATAGGTATTAATTTCATGATTGATTTCAAGCACAGCACACTAAGTATAACTAGTACTAGTACTAGTATAACTAGTATGTACTAGTACCAATATAACTAGTACTATTACTAGTTCTACTAGTATGCAACTATAATTAAGCCATGCTAATTGGAGCTGGCAAAAACTGGGAATTTTTCACACTCAGATTTTCAGGGAAAATCCCCATTTGAAGTTTTCCTGTGATGGAAAAAAAAAAATATTATATACATAAAAAGAAAGGTGGGGGGGTGTTACATTTCCCTTTTTTTAAAAAAAAAAATTCCAACTTTTGTCAGTTTCTCAGGTTTTCTCTATACTCCTACTTTCTGACTTTTCTAACTGGAAAATGTCAGTGTTAATTTCTCTCAGTTAAGAAGAAAGAGAGTGTTAAAAAGTGAGAGAAAGTGTGACTTTTAAGAGTGAAAGTATTACTTTGTCTTTTAAAGAGCTATTCAGTACTTACCACTATTAAACAGTGGAAGATTTCCTTTTAAAAAGTGAAAAGTAACACTTTTAAAGAATGAAGTTATTTCTCTATTTTACTTTTGTTTAATCCTTCCCCCACTGTTCTATTCCAGTGAGACTGTCTTCTTTCCCATTTCTACTTTCTAAAAGGAGCTATAAGAAAGTGGATGCATTATCTTTCGTTCCTCTTCCCCATCCCCCACCTGCCCCATAGTTTTATCTTGTTTTCCTGGTGTTTTTCACAGTAGTAAGTGTACCAAGTTAACTGTTCTTGCCCACTTGGTCTCTCTTATAGCAGAGTGAGTAATTGGTTTTGTGGGTCAGTGGCTGAACTGACAAAAACAGTGTTTCCCTAGCTCAAAATGTTTTCTTGGGGAGGGCAGTTCTTCACTGAAACAGAAGAGCTGAAAAAGTGATTCTGATCAAATGAAGCATTTTGAGTATTGATTCAAAATGACTGACATGGCATATCAGTTCAAACAAAAAGGGTCAAAACAGTTCTTTTCAAAATTTCAAAACAACATTCTGATTTTTTTAAGTATTTTTTTTTTGCACTGAAACTATTTGCCAGATTCATCCCAAATGAATACATAGTTTTGGTGACCCAAAATACAATTTTTGGTGAATTTACCATTTGTTGGGGACAAGGGGTGAATGGTAGCCCAAATCAGCTCTGCTCCTTTTGGTGCTCAGACGTTTATCTGGTATTGAGTTCTGCTTGGTGCAGAATCGTCACTCCTGAGGGCAGGCAGTGACCGATGTGACCTTCAGGGTAAGTTAACACGTCTTGAAAACATTTATAAATTTTGTTGGGGGATGGGGGCGGTCAGCCAGAGTGCACTCTGATTAGAGCCATGCCTGGTATGTGCTGACCCCAGCTCTATACCAAGTGGAAATGCCTATGTGACCTATTATGGCAGCTTTACATCCATTCTACTTCTTTCTTAGAGAAATTCTCCAAGTGTCCCTACACTGTTATTATTGCAGATTTATGCTCAAATAGCACAATCAAATATTCCCTTTCTATGAATTTTTCCTTTTTCACTCCTGCACACATTGTATATAGTTACTACTAAATTAACATTTAAATCAGTCAACCAATTTTACCAGTTCATGTGTTCCATGTACTAACTTGGTCAGGGCTTAATTACAGGACTGGGCAAGTAAGCAACTCCAGCAGTCCAAATAGAAAATTAAAGTAGGATTCAGAGATGTTTTTTTCTTGATAAACTTTGGTGGGAGTATCAGAAGCTGAATATAAAATGTGAAAGAATTTTGCTGAGAAATCTGGGTTAAAGAGAGGAAACTAACACAAATACTTGGACCCATGCACATCACAGTCACAGGACATTAGCTTTGGTAAAGTAAAGAGGGGAATCCTTATCCTCCCCCCTCACTTTTCCAATAATAATGATGTTGCTATATGTAGATAATAAAATAAACACAGTAATCATTTCCCCTCCTCATTTTACCAATCCAACACACACACACATCCCAGAAGTATTAACAACAGTAGAGGAAGTTTCAGCTTTTGGGATGGGAAATTAAGCTTTTATAATTTAGGACCAGATGTGCCTGATTATTACATGGGTCTTCACTGGGCATCACGAGGGTCATTCACAAAGATATCTCTCTCCTTCTGTGGCCTGCATAATGGCCAGATAGAATTCTCCATGCCCAAGGCAGAGCAGGGACTACTCTGCCCCTAATCCCCCCAGAGGCATATGGCACCCAACAAGAGCTAAAGTGCATCTCCCATACATGCCGATGGATTAAGACTGACATCAGTGAAGAGCAGAAGTTGGTGTATTCCCTATGAACGTTGGGGAGTTCAGACTCAGCGCACCCAGGAGTTCTGTGCAATTTTGCACCACCGCTTACTGTGGGTTGTGCCTCAGATTCGATGTAGATGTTTTAGGGACAAGAAAATTAAAATCTCACTCAGGACCAGGTTGTGATTCTCTCACTCACATCTGTGAATAGTTGCACCCATGAGCAGTCTATTGAAATGAACAGTGAGTCAAAGGCAAGTAACGAGGTCACAAACTGGCTCCAAGCAAGTAAACCGTTCTTTTAAAATGCATTGTAAACCAAACTGTTCCATTATTCTAAATCAAAGTGAGGATTATGCAGCCAGTTAAGAAAAAGTGAAAATTAACTTCTGTGCTAATTGGACTAATGTAGAAATACCATACACTATTGTAAGGGGAATGGCATGTATTGGAGTACAATGTCTATGTATAATTTTCAGCTGCATTTGTGGTGTTATTTGTTTGAAGTGGCTTGTTCAGACACTAACATCTGTACTACACTTGAGAACAGCTAATGATAAAAAGATTTCCTGGCAAGCTAGGTTTTTTCTGTTAAATGGGGAATGTGATGTGTTTGGCATGTATAATTTAGCTAATTCGTACAAGAAACACATTACTTAACCAGCTGTAGATTCTACTGTTGTATGATAAAAATTGCAACCCATTAATCAATTTATAGACATAAATACATTATCACTCAAGAAAAAAATATCACAAGGATTTAAACACCATTGAATCAATGAGTATAATTAAAACAATGGTGTGTTGAAGTCATTTATTTGATTGTCCTACAGCTGTCTGGTGAGATTATTGAAGCGCAGAGCCAAACAGCTAACACTACATTTAGTTTCCTTTATTGAAATAATGAAAGTGTATTAATGATAAAGTAGAAACGTGTGTAATAGAAATTAATGTAGTGTGAAATAAAATTGTGTTTGTAAATCAAGGAGAGTACAGTAAAAGTTTAAAAGTCTTTAAATGAACATTGGATAAAATACATTTGGAAACAGCTTTTTATAGTTTTAATAAAATGGTGACTGCAAGTTACATTCCATGAAAAAATAGGAATATGTTCTAGATAAAAGCCAAATTAAATCAAATTAGTTTCATGAAAAAAAATTTCTAATCTTGCTTCTTGCAATCATAGCTGTAGAGCAAGAGCGTAGATGTGTCTATTGACTTGGATATGCATTTCAGTTTTTTGTGAGCAAATTCTACACACTACTCATTAGGAGTCTCATCTTGAAAAGTCTTTTCAGTCACTTTCGGTGGGTTTTTGTGCATGAATGGTTACTGACTAGTAAATTAAAGGCATCCTAAAATAAATACACATTTTAACTTAATTTATGAGCAGATATAAATAAGTCAGAAGAACAACCAATCAAACTGTTCAGTTTCTTTCAAAGTAATAATGAACAAATAAAAGAGTTTGTGATAAAAAGGGTTTATAACTCAACAAAAAGAATACAATGACATTAAATTATTGGCTGATTTTCAAGAAGATTATAGTTTACCAATTAACAAGTACAATAAAAAAGATGCTGTCCGTTTGTCATCTAATTTACTCCATAATGCATATTAAACATCATCAAAGAAAGAATATGCCAGGGTGTGCAAATATGTAAGATAATTATAACAATGCTATTGGACATGTCATATTCAGAGTAAACTCTTAAGAGCTTGTAATCATCAGTTCATCTTATCTTTCTTTTGTTTTGTTTTGTATGGTTTTGTTACTAACCATAAATATTAAGATAGTATATAAACCTCGGCTAAAGACAGGCCTGAAATAGGCTCCTAATGCCATATTCCATATGAAGGAACAGAATGCAATTATTCTTATTTTTCAAGCTCATGTATAAAATGTGCTGCACAATGCATGCACTGGGCTACTAAGGCCTTCTGCAGCCAAAAGTGGATTTGCATTAATGACACAAAGGAATGTTTGTACCATTAAATTCCAATGTGAGGTTCCTCTGAAGAAGGATCACTTTAATTTTGTGGGCGGAGCATGATAGGAATCCTGCTAATACAAACTGCTTGGGAGGATGTGCTACTTCAATATTAGCAATGACCACTCTGGGGCACTGCACAGGTTGGTTCCTTGGTAGAGTCATGGTTTTGAAAACATTAGATCACAAAAAATATGTGTCTCAGAGGATGTTCCAACACTCCTAAATTATGCTGATTGTCATTAACATGAGTTGGAATCTACTGGAGGCCCACTTGTTCAACTGAATAAGCCTATTTTGAATTAAAAATAAATGAAATACAAAATAAAATACTTAAGAGTTTTGAAACTAAGATAAGACGAAATAAAAAGAAAAATTAAAATTAGGACAAAAATAAATGAGAATGGAAGCTAACTCTATCATGTTTACATGACATAATTTATTATTATTTATTATTTGCATTTTAATAGCACCCTAAGACACAAATCAAGATAGGAACCCTCTACCCCCAGTAGTACTGTACACATTCACATAGGTAAAGACACAATTTGCACCCTCCCTATCCCCCCCACAAACAATTATATTGTCATGTTATGAGATTGCAGGAATACTAATTGTGGTATGTAATCTATTGCTGAAACAAGTCTCTGTATCAGATGACTGGAACATAGCTAATGTAACACCAATTTTTAAAAACAAGCTCTCTAGAGATCCTGGGAATTTCAGTACCAGGTGTAGTAGAAACTATAATAATAAAGAACCTCTATCAGACAGATAATTTTAATTTGTTGGGGAAGAAGCAACACAACTTTTGTAAAGGGAAGTCATGCCTATTACAATCTACTATAATTCTGACTTAGAGAGTGTCAACAAGCATGTGAATAAGACTGATCCAGACAATATAGCATACCTGGATGTTCAGAAAGCACTTGACAAGGTCCCTCATCCAACTTTCTTCAGTAAACTAAGTAGTCATGAGAAGGTCTTCTCATGGATCAGTAACTGGCTAAAAGGTAGGAAATAGAGAGAAGGAATAAATGGTCAGTTTTCCCAATGGAGAATGTAAAATAGTGGGGTCCTCCAAGGATCTGTATTAGGTCCTGTGCTGTTGAACAGGTTCATTAATGATATGGACAAAGGATTGAATAGTGCAGTGGCAAAGTTTGCAGATGATAAAGTTATTCAAGATACTTAAGTCCAAAGCTGACAGCAAAGAGTTACAGGGGATCTCAGAAAACTGGGTAACAAAATAATATGAAATTCAACATTGATAAGTGCATAGTAATTCACATGAGAGACAATAATCCCATCATACAAACACATACATAGATACATACATACATATATATGGAGGGCTTGTCTACACTACCAAGTTTTGTTGACAAAACTTATGTTGACACCCAAAAGTCGACAAAACAAAAATCACACTTGCTCCTTCTGTCGACAGATCATGTCCACATTGGGGACACCATCATTGACAAAGTGATCAATGCACCATGGATATGTATTCTACAGTACAGTGCTGTGGGAAGGAAGAGCTGATTGCTGTGCATCTTGGGATTCTCTCCGAATTCTCCCATAGCCCCCTCAGCTGCTGAGAGCAGAATCACGAGTAGTTCTGTGAGCTCTCCATGCTAAGGAATGGGAAAGCAGCACAGCAGCCTGCCTCCGTTCCCCTGCAGCAGCAGTCTGCCTGCTACTGTGTTCCTAGTGCAGGGCAGAACTGGAGCATTCCAATGATTTGCTCTTTGTTCCCCAAAGGGAGCAGCACACAGATACTTCTGGGAGCTTTGAAAGGGAGGGGCACATGCCTGCAGGGTAGCAGAGATCAAAACTCTGAGCAGAACAATGAGGGCAGGCATTGTTGGATACTTGCAAAAGTTAGTTCTGTTGACAGAACAATCAGCAATGTTTACACTGGCTCTTTGTCGACAATAAAAGGAGGGGAAAAGACAAAAGTTTCTCTGTAGGGGTGGAAGTTTTTTGTCACCAAAACTGGTCACTTTTGTGACAGAAGTCTCACTGTAGTGTGTAGGCTTTTGCTGTTTTGTCACCAAAAGGCAGTTTTTGTTGACAAAACTTGGTTGTGTAGACAAGGCTTAAAAGTCTGCTACTGTCCGAGTTACTGGTCACTAACTGGAGTTAGTTGATTCACAACTCAATGGCTCCTGATCGTTTTTGCATAGTTTTGCGTAGTTTTATATAGCAATAAATGGCAAAAATGACAAAATGTTGTTAGTGAAATATTTGAGCTGCTCAGATGCCACAGTGGTGACTGAAAAAAAAGCACCTGTGTAGAATAGAACTGTAAATGTAAATATGCACAAAAATGAAAAATTAAGCTTGAATCTTTTTCAACTTATCTTCCTTGTTGGATATGCAGTAAACATGTGTTCTCTCACTATTTTATATCTTTTTCATGGAAGTTTTGGGTAGAGAATAATTGATTTGTTTTTTGTCTCAGGGTTTATCACTGTTTTTCACATTGGAATTCCCTTACCAGAACCCTACAAAACTCTAAAGGGACCACCTACCATTTAGCAATTTTGGAAATACAGAACAGTTGAAACTCCCTAATACTTGTTTGCAATCTCTGGGTTGAAAGCCCCAGTTTTACCTAAATATAATGTGAACCTGATAAAAAATTTGGCACTCATTAAATAACTGCAGGGCGTGCAAGCACCTCTCTGTTTTTTTCAGTAGAATGGACAAGAGATCCTGAATGTACCCTTACACTTCTTCAAGAACGTATGGAGGACATTGAGGTCTCAGAAGACTGGGGAAAGGCAGACAGTACTATCTTTTTAAAAGAGGAACAAAGAGGACCTGGGGAATTATAGACAATTCAGCTTAATTACCTGGGAAGATACTGGAACAAATTAAAAAACCATTAATTTGTAAGTACCTAGAGGATACTAGAGTGATAAATAATAGGCAACATGGATTTGTCAAGAACAAATCACGCCAAACAAACCTAATTTCTTTTTTGACAGGATGATTGGTCTAGAGGACTAGGGAAAACTATATATGTATACATCTTGATTTCAATAAAATGTTTGACTGTCTCCCATGACACACTCATAAGCAAACTAAGGAAATGTGGTCTAGATTAAGTTGCTATAAGGTGGTGCATAAGTCGCTGAAAAAACATACTCAAAGAGGACAGCAACAAATAGGATGGAAGTGTGATGGGATTCCTGGGGTGCAGCCTGGGACTATTGGACCACTGTCCCTCCTTAACTCTTTCCAGCCTGAGCTGTCACTAGGAAAACATTGTAAGGGACAAGCAGCAAGCCCCTCTAGGCACTGTTATCACTCAGCACAACCACATGTGGACCCTCACACCTATCTAGATTGAATGATTGCTCCCTGAATCATGAACCACAGAGAGAAAGACACTAGCAAAATCCTCCCAGCTTTGTATTCAGGAATATACCATTTTGCACTGCTCAAGATGAACAGTGCTAATTTATTAACTGGTTCATAACTTCATCAATGGAAAGTGGATATACACCAGCCTTTGAAAACCTGAGTGGTTTTGCTACACACTTCAGGTAAACTCCCTAGTAAAGATAAACAGTAAAACAAATTTATTGACTAAAAAAGATTGATTTTAAGTGATTATAAATTATAGGCAAAAAGTCACAGTTAGTTACCAAAAGAAAAGAAAATATAAGCTTTAGTCTAAACTCTCAACCCTATTAGACTGGGCAACAAGTAGATTAAGAAGTTTTTTCTCACCCCACTGGATATTGCAGTTCTTAATATACAGGTTTGTCCTTTAAACCTGGGCAGTCTCCTCTGTTGGAGTCTTCAGTCTTCTTTTGAGTGTCTTTGTTTCTTGCATCATAGGTGGGGAGAGGAGAAAGGTTCAGCATGGGCCCTTTGAGTTCAGTTTTATTCCTTCAGTTCTCCATGTTTGGAGAACACAAGTCCAGGAATGTCTGGTGAGCATTGCTGAGACCCCAAGCAATTCCCTTGGAGTGGCCGTATGCAGGTGAGTCATTGAATTGTAGCTCCCTTACTGGACAATGGTTGTTGATGGTTTTTGACACCCTGCCCCGACACTGATTACTTTCCTTGCTGTTGTCTCTGGAGAGCTAATATCTGACTGATTCCCCAACTTGCAGCATGTTTTAATTACAACTATAAAACAATCTCATAACTTAATATGTACTAATATATATATAGATAGATAGATAGATAGTACAGTGACTTTCAGCCAATCATAACCTTTTCCCTGATATCTTACATGGAATGCTTTCTATGCAATATCACAATTATATACAAATGAGGAATGTCAGGGTTACATTGTGCTTCCCCAATGTATAGAATGTCACAAGAAGGTTTAGAACATCTTATCTTATGAGGAAGATTTAAAAAAAAAATAATGAGAAATTATAAGAAAAGAATACTGAGGAGGGACCAAGTAGCAGTCTTCAAATGTCTTTGAAACAGTTATAAAAAAGACAGTGATCAATTGTCTCCATCTCCTCTGAAGGTAGGATAAGAAGTAATAAGCTTGTTTTGCAGCAAGAGGGATTTGGGGTAGATGTTATGAAAACTCTATAAAGGTAGTTAGGTACTGAAACAAGTTACCAAGAGAGACTGTAAAATGCCCCATCATTGGAGGTTTTTACAAACAGTTTAGACAAACACCTGTGAGGAATGGTCTAGGTATACTTGGCCCTGCCTCAGGGTAGGGAGAATATACTAGATGACCTCTGCAGGTCCCCTTTCCAATGCTACATTTCTATGATTCTATGATGGATTTTAACAGCCATTGTCTGGCTACATTCAGTACAGCTCTTTGGAGAGTAAATGTTACAAAAATATTGTTTAATGTTTAAAATAAGGTCACTTTTTGATTGTTAAACAGAAAAATGGAAACCAATTTTCATCTCTGAGTCTATGCCCATCTGGTTCTAGTGCCACAAATGATGCCCCCTTCCTCAGTATAGCAATAAGATAATCCCTAGCAGCTTCACAGAAAGCATATGTTAATCAAAAGCTTCTCTTTTCATATGATTTATCATTTCTACATGGCAAAGAAGTGCTTCCACTTATGTGAACTTTCACAGCATTGCACTGAACATAATGTTGTGTGCCATTGCAATGCAGTAGAGGAAAATACCAGGTTTTTTGTTTGTCTGCTGCACTGCTGTATGAGTGCTGATTTTGTGAAGGGAAGAGGGTGTTTTTGTTTATTTTTATTTATTTGTTTGTTTGTTTGTTTTTTGTTGCAGGCCTTCCAAGATAAGCAGACCATGAAAATCTGAGAAATAACTTGCAATGAGACTTATTATGTTTGCATAAATCTGATTTGTATGGTGCCCTAACCGTGACTTTCATTTCTGAAAGTAACTGTAAGAAGCTAAAGTGAAATTGCAGGTGACAGAAGGCTGTTGCTGTAAAGTATGTTATAGTCTTTACTTCTGAGGAGGGTGCTGAAGACTTCGGCCTTTAAGGTGTATCAATGTTATGGCACTAGTATTCATTTTCAGAAGGCTGGTTAAAAGATATATGGAGCTCCAGAAAGCTTGAAAAATAGAAAGATAATTCTTCATTAGAATAGCAAGTGATTTGTTAGAGGATGTCATAGAATCATAGAAGATTAGGGTTGGAAGAGACCTCAGGATGTCATCTAGTCCAACCCCATCCTCAAAGTAGGACCAACACCAACTTAAATTATCCCAACCAGGGCTTTGTCAAGATGGGTCTTAAAAACCTCTAAGGTTAGAAATTCCACCACCTCCTGAGGTAACCTATTACAGTGCTTCACTACCTTCCTATGAAATAATTTCTCTTAATAGCCAACCTAGACCTCCCCCACGGCAATTTGAGATTATTGTTTGTTGTTGTGTCATCTGCTGCCACTGAGAACAGCCGAGCTCCATCTTCTTTGGAACCCCCTTTCAGGTAGTTGAAGGCTACTATCAAATCCCCCTCACTCTTCTCTTCTGCAGATTAAATAAGTCCAGCTCCCTCATCCTCTTCTCATAAGTCATGTGCCCCGGCCCCTTCATCATTTTTGTTGGACTCTCTCCAATTTCTTCACATCCTTCCTCTAGTGGGGAGACCAAAACTGGACAAAGTACTCCAGTTTTGGCCTCACCAGTGCCAAATAGTGGAGAATAATCACTTTCCTTGATCTGCTGGCAATTCTCCTACTAATGCAGCCCAATATGCCATTAGCCTTCTTGGCATCAAGGGCACACTGTTGACTCATATCCAGCTTCTCGTCCACTATAATCCCCAGGTTCTTTTCTGCAGAACTGTTGCTTAACCAGTCAGTCCCCAGTCTGTAGCAGTGCATGGGATTCTTCCGTTCTAAGTCCAGGACTCTGCACTAGTCCTTGTTAAACCTTATCAGCTTTCTTTTGGTCCAATCCTCCAAGTTGTCTTGGTACCTCTGAACCCTATTTCTACCTTCCAATATACCTACTGCTCTGCCCATCCCCCTCGGTTTAGTGTGATCTGTGAACTTGTTGAAGATGCAATCCGTCCCCTCATCCAGTAAAGGGAAAACCTGGAGATTAGTTCCATCCATCTCTAACAGACAAGAGCCAATACTGTGAGAGCTGCGTAGGAGATATGGGTGTTCTTTTGAACTCCAAACTGACACTGGCACACTTAAATAGAAATAGGAAAGCACATTATAACTATGAGGAGAAACAATGAAATAGCTTCCAAATATGTTCCTAAAAGGTCATTTATTTCTATACATTTTGAATATTTGTAGTCAAGTTTTGTCTTTAGATACACATACACATCTCCCATGAAAGTCAGTCATAGTTGCACATATACCCAGGATATGAGTTTGACCTGTGAAGTTGAAAGGATATATAACTTACCTTCTGAACTGAGA
This sequence comes from Dermatemys mawii, assembly GCA_007922305.1. Classification (NCBI taxonomy): domain Eukaryota; kingdom Metazoa; phylum Chordata; order Testudines; family Dermatemydidae; genus Dermatemys; species Dermatemys mawii. The sequence goes on from ML677326.1 coordinate 75,537,400, forward strand.
TCTGCCATTTTCATTAAGTTGGCTCCTTTAAAGTGGATCTCTACATGGATGTAGCTCGGGCACAAATTCTTGATCCTAGTAATTCAGTGTGCATAGCTCCTATTATGGTCAATAGGATAAGTGCATGGGAAAAGTCTTCAGCATTTGGCTACAGCAATATATCGCATAGCTGCTAAAGTTCAATGTCATAGCACTACACTTAAAATTATGAGCAAGTCTTTCCACACTATGCCTGAGCTTTCTAGAATAGATATTTTGCTGACAGAAGTGGTAGGAGGCTGAGAAAGGCAGAGCTAAGACACCTCTGCTGACAGTCATCATCATAGGATAGATTTTGTTTGATTTTATTTTTAAATCCTTTAACAGTATATTCTTGAGAGATATAAAAAAGTGCTTGACTTATAACAGATTTAAAATCAGAATATGGTTTGATTCAACATGGGTGAATTAGAAGGGAAACAGGGAAGGGTCCCTTTGCTCTTATTAATTCCCCTATATATCAATTCAGGAGACAACCATTTGTTCACTAAAAAGTACAATAATGAAAGTGGTGTCACAGCTGCTACACCTACTGGGGAGTGTGATGGTAAAAGCAGTCTATACCTTTTGTGTACATGTAACAAGGCCTGCTACTCATCTGTTACTCTTCGTGCCTCTGACAACATTATTCTTAAACTTGAGGTACTGGTATGCAGGGTTTTTTTGTTTTTTTTTTTAACTAAATGTATTACAAACCTCAAGGGTCAATGCACTTCCCACTACTATATAAAGGCTTCTAAATATTAGTATTTCTCTTTATTTGAAGGGAATAATGCCCCCAATTCTGCATCTGGGTTATTCATCTGTCCCTTAAAGTGTTGTTAGACAAACGTCTATAGAACCCTCTGTCAGGGACCAGGCTGTGGATGGCCGGGCCCAGTGGTTGTAGCAGAAGTCAATAGCCAAGAATAGGAAGCAAGGGTCAGGAACTGTAGCCAAGGGTCAGAGTTGAGTTACCTGGAGTGAGGCAAGGCTGATCAAGACTGGAACAGAGTGGGAGCAATGCTGGGAACAATTAGACACAGGAGTTAAAAAAGCCAAGGACAAATGTTCTGAGCAGTTTTTGGCCTAATGTTACTTCTGGGCTTAAGGATATGCCTGTTGATTCCTCCAGCCACTTGAGTGGTCAGGTGAATCTGCTGCAAGCCAACTGTGGTTCATCTGCCAGTCTTCTGTTGCTCACTAGGGAGTGGAACTAGCTAGTCCCAGGCTCAGATGCAAGCCCTATTTCTTGACACCTTCATGCCAAACTCTGACTCCACCTCTCCCTATGAAAATGTTCTACTTTGTACAATTTAAATCAGATACATACATGAAACATATACTAAGGAAAATGCAAATCACAAGGGACCAAATTCACACCTAACATAACTGCAGAGATGTCAGTGAAACTACACTGAGTGCTTAATTTTGTAGCTTGGGGACATTATCAGTATTTGAATCCCTGGATTTGATCATTTTGTTCTTGTTCCTTAAATTTTGCACAGTTAAGAAGGGTAAACAGGGGGCTAATGCACACTCCTCCTATATGTGTGAAGGAAGGGGGAATGTTGCTTCTTCATCACCCCATTGACTCTCAGGGACGAATGCCTGCAGGAGGTCCTTACAGCAAGAGATCTGTAAAGCTCAGGGGATATGGGACTGGAATGGGAGGGTTGTGGAAGGAGTTGACATTGTCTCCCTGAATCCACTTGTGGAATACACTTCAGAGTGTCAGGGATGTAGTGAAGGTCCTCTCTTCACAGTTCTGTATTGCAGACTTTAGATTACTCAGGAAACATGTAGGATTTTATTTTGTTCTCCAATTTTCAGCCAGTGGAAAACAATGATGTGAGAAATATTCTAGAGGGGATGACACCACATGAGCATATGGTGTGCTTTTTCAATGAAAATAATATATTTTAGAAATTCATCTTAGATATTATGCTTATCAGTTTTTCTCAAGAATTCTTCTGTATGGGTGCCCTCTACTCCTTAGGGGATTTCTAGTAGTCATCTTGTATTGTGGTGTGATCTATTCTTGAGGTTAAGTTTTTCCCTGAGGAAGTTTGTTTCCTTTCCCAATTTGGTGTTAACATTTTTCTTTTTTAACCTGCTTTTCTGTTTCATTGATTCTATGTTCCACTTCAGATACTCTGCCCACAAATCCTCGGTGTATGCATGCACGTGTGCACACATGCACAGATACACATATAGCACAAGTTATTTAAATTCTCTTTTATCTCTCCATTTTTTTTTACTTTCTATATTTATGTTCCTCAGACTGCATTTACTATTTTTCTCCTAGGTGATGGATTGTTTGATTTCACTTCCATTTTATTCACTGCTGGCTTCTTAGACCATGGCCTATTAGAGAACATAGCTATGAGTTGTGAACTATCCTTTGGCACTAGAAGTGATGGAGTGTGGCTGCACAAGGAGAAACAGGATGTAGTGAGTCATGCAGGGAAGTGCACACGATGCATGGCATGGACCTTTGTTCTGTAGTAGCACCCTCTGTGGGAGTGCCAAGGAATTAGACAGGGTGTTATCGAGACCTTGTGGCCTCTTTGTGCATATACACAGAGATGGAATAATAAAGCCTCAGAGTCTCATGGCTGGATAACTCCAGAGCCCCTTTGTGTACTACTACGATGGATTCCCTCCCTTCCTAAGCACTAGCTTCTCTGCAGATCACCTTAGCACAGCTGCTCAGGCTGGGCTTTAAAAAGAGGATTTAACTGGGCTTTAAAAAGAGGATTTAACCACCTGCCTGCCAATATTTTGGGTCATAATTGTCTTTTCTTCCTCCTCAAAGCCTCATGATGGTAACTCACTTCAGTGAATTATTACCACACAACAGTGACAGCATTAACACAGGTAGAGATAAATAGTTACTGTGCTGTCAGATAAAGCTGTCCTCTGGGTCACAAGGACTGTGCCATCTTTGTTTTGTTCACATAGCTAAAGAGACTGACCACACTTAAAAAATAATTAATTTTGGTTTAAGAGATTCTCTGGCTTTGTTTCAGAATGTTAGTATTTGTCCAGCCTACTTAATAATAAGAAAATGGTTTGGATTTGGATTCTGAAAATACTCATTCATTTGAGTCATTTAACTTATATGAGTGTTTTCAATGAAGTTAGTGAGGCAATTTACAGTAGTAAGCACTGTGCCTGGTGATATTTGTGAGAGTGGGTCCTTATTAAGAAGAATTTGCATGGAACTCACTCAGAAACATTTGCTGTTATTAATGAACTCCTCACTCGGGCTTCAGGGTAAATCAATTACAATAAAAACTAATAATACTAATACTCTGAGGTTCATCTATATGTGATGTTCTAACTATTTCTTATGTCCTGAACTGAGTTAATATTTTTATTCAGCAAATTTGTCTGACATCAGACTTGTACATTCTACAACCTGTTGCATATTCATTGGATTGATTTGAGAGAAATTAAGGAAAATTTGCATAGAAGTTTAGGAAGAACTCAGATTCAAACAAGAATTCTATGGATGTGAGCGATGTGCCTGAGCCATGAAGTTATAATTTGATTCAGTACATTTCATAAAAGATCCAGTAATTTTGATTTGTTTTCTGATCTTCTCACTGCCCACAAAGTTTGGGATGCTACATCTCAGATTTTGTTTCAGCCCATCTCCTCTAAAAATTAAATATTCAGGAGCCAAAACCCAGACTAGATTTTTCTTGCCACACTGAAAGATATAAAGTAAGTCAAATATGACATTTTCTCCTACAAAAAAAAAATATTAAAGACTTACAATCGTGAAAATCTCAACATCAACCCCCAGTTCATGATACCTTTCAGTTGCAGATGACCATTCCTCAGAAAGGTCAGATATTTAATTTTGTCATAATAAGCCCCAAATATACAGTTTCTTCACAGAATAGTTCATATTAGTAGCAGCCATTGCGAACAAGTGTCCCTGAAGGGCGCCACCAGTGTGGTTTAGCATAGGAGGGGAGGGAAAACAGGAAAGCCCACTTCCCTCTCTCCCTGGCTGACTGCTAGCTTAACATCATTCACTTCTTTTAAAACTATTTGTCCAAAGACCATCGCAATTTTTTTCCTGATACTTAAATCCCTGTTTTGGTGGCATTCCATTTTCTATCTCATACAAATAGATGATCTCTAGCATTAATGCAGTGAATACTATTGTTTTTCCACCTCTGAACCACCCATCCCTTCAACCTCCAGCATGCCCCAGCCATGGATAGTAGATTGTCTTTCTTTTCTATTCTAGAGTGGGCTTGGGGTCTGGCCTCTGCATCCAAAAATATTGTTACTAACTCTGCTATTACACATAAGAGACAAAAAACAGCTCACCCTAATGGAACTATAGCTTTCATTATTACTAGACATTCACAAACCCTTAATTTAAAAAAAAACCTCTTTTTTCCAAACACTCGGCACATCTCATCTTTAATTGCAGGGATGCAATAGGTACATGTATAAATATGCTTTTAATATGCAGAACTATGTAATTCAAAACAAATGTGTGTCTGAATTTGTGTGTCTTTTTCTATATTGCTTACCATATACAAGTATTTATTTCCAATTGACATTCATAGTTGAAAACTGAATGCTTAGTGCACAACAGACTGCATGGTATTGCTGAATATAATTATATGCTTCAGGTGCAAAGTGAGGCACAAAATGATGCGGGGCTCTTCCAGCATGCTGAAGAAGTACTGTGTTATTATTCAGCCTGGCTGCACTGTCGAGAGAGTTTTAATGTGACTGTAAATGGAGAAAATGTTGAACGTAAATTAAGAAGAACAAAAAAAAAGAAAGAAAGAAAAAAAATTAAAGGGGAACTGTCAAGATAAAATTATGTGCCAGATACTCAGTATAAATTAGCATAGCACCATGAGGTCGTACTTTGGTTACGAGTGCCTTATAAACACTGAGAATAGGATAGTCAGCTTCTGATGTTTTGTTATGAAAGCAGATCATTTCTGTAACTCGAAATAATGGGCCCGTTCTCTCAGCCCTTCTAATGAAAATAATTCCACTGATAACGATGTGAGCACTCACAGGGGTAAGGAATGCAAGATCAGTCTTGAGAGACCAATAGAATAGCATTATGTACTGAACACTGTAGCATTTAATTTCAGAAAGGGGAATTACACAGAAATAGGGAGGTTAGTTAAACAGAAATTAAAGGGTACAATGCCAAAAGTGAAATCTCTGCAAGCTGCGTGGAAACTTTTTAAAGACCATAATAGAGGCTCAACTTAAATGTATACCCCAATTAAAAAAAACAAAACAAAACCATAGTAAGAGAACCAGAAAAGAGCCACCATAGCTAAACAACAAAGTAAAAGCAGAAGTGAGAGGCAAAAAGGCATCCTTTATAAAGTGGAAGTTAAATCCTAGTGATGAAAATAGAAAGGAACATAAACACTAGCAAATGAAGTGTAAAAATATAATTAGGAAGGCCAAAAAAGAATTTGAGGAACAGTTAGCCAAAAACTCAAAAAGTAATAGCAATTTTTTTTAAAAGTACATCAGAAGCAGAAAGCATTCTAAACAAACAGTGGGGCCACTGGACAATTGTGGTGGTAAAGGAGCACTCAAGGACTTTAAAGCCATTGCGCAGAAACTAAATGAATTCATGGCTAAGGATGTGAGGGAGATTCCCAAACCTGAGACATTCTTTTTAGGTGACAGATCTGAGGAACTGTCCCAGATTCAGGTGTCATTAGAGGAGGTTTTGGAACAAACTGATAAATTAAAGATTAATGGATCACCAGGGCCAGAGAATATTCACCCAAGATTTCTGAAGGAACTCAAATGTGAAATTGCAGAACTACTAAGTGTAGTCTGTAACCTATCATTTAAATCAGCTTCTGTACCAGATGACTGGAGGATAACTAATGTGACACCAATTTTTTAAAAGGGCTCCAGAGGTGATCCCGGCAATTACAGGCCTATAAGCCTGACTTCAGTACTGAGCAAACTGGTTCAAACTAATAAAGAACAATATTGTCAAACATATAGATGAACAACATTTTTTGAGGAAGAGTCAACATGGTTTTAATAAAGGGAAATCATGACTCACCAATCTAATAGAATTCTTTGAGGAGGGGTCAACAAGCATGTGTACTAAGGGGATCCAGTGGATAAAGTGTACTTAGATTTTCAGAAAGCCTTTGACAATGTCCCTCACTAAAGGCTCTTAAGCAAAGTAAGCTGCCATGGGATAAGACGGGAGGTGCTTTCTTGGATTGGTAACTGGTTAAAAGATTGGAAACAAAGGATAGGTATAAATGATCAGCTTTCAGAATGGAGAGAGGTAAATAGTGGTGTTCCCCAGGGGTCTGTTCTGGGACCAGTCCTATTCAACATATTTATAAATGATCTGGGAAAAGGGGTAAAAAGTGAGGTGGCAAAATTTGTGGATGATACAAAATTACTAAACATAGTTAAGTACTAACTTAATTAACAAATTAACAAAGTAACAAAATTACTAAAGATAGGCAGACTGTGAAGAGCTACAAAAGGATCTCACAGAATTGGGTGACTGGCAACAAAATGGCTGATGAAATTTAATGTTGATAAATGCAAAATAATGCCCACTGTAAAGCATAATCCTAACTATATGTATAATTATGAAATGATGGAGTCTAAATTAGCTATTACCACACAAGGAAGAGATCTTGGAGTCATTGTGAATAGTTTTCTGAAAAACTCCACTAGCTAAAAATTTGTCCCTATATATGAAACATCCCAAATAGTATCATTGCTGTAAATGTTTTAGACTACTAAAAGCAAAACTAAAATTCAATTTACCTTTTAAATGCATATTTTTTGTTTATCTTCTGTATATCATTCATCTTGTGTGATATGCTGGTTCTTAAATATTAGACCTATCATGTTATACTTGAGTTTCTAACACCATAGAGAAAAGTTGAAGTTAAACAAGAAAACATAATTCTATTTATTTAGATTCAAAGAACAATTGTGAACATACTACTATTTACACTAAATGTTATACCTTTTTGAATGGGTGTTTGAAATGTCAACACAACTGAAATATAAAATACAGCAAAATATTTTTTTATATTAAAAAATAAGTAAATAAGTTGTATTTCAATATAATTGATACAGTATTGTTTCTATCTGTGTTTCCAATGAGGCCCTGTTTTCTGATAGGAATGCTTGCTTTATTAATTCAGCTGAGAAAGAATACAGAAAGTGAAATTGTCAAAGAAAGAAAATTAAGATAAATGGTGAAATTTGAATAGAGGCCTTTGGTGTAGTGAAAACCTGCATTTTCACATTCAGAAAACATAACAGATATCTCAGAATCCATGATTTATATTTAATACATATTTCCATAGTAATAGGAATTATAGGTATACCATAAGTATTGTGATGGGAGTCAGACCAGAAGGGTATAGGAGAGTGCTGGAAGGCAGGTATATCAGCCTCAGGATGTGTAGGTCCCTGTTCCCTGGATAGCCAAACAAAGGCCATTCCAGGCCAATCAAGACACCTGGGGCCAATTAAGAACCTTCTAGAAAGGAGCAGAAATAGCTAGCCTGATTGGGACACCTGAAGCCAATCAGGGACTGGCTGAAACCAGATAAAAACCTCCCAGTTAGTCAGGTGGGCTGTGGGTGTCAGGAGCTGTGGAAGGAAGTTATGCTATTGGTGAGACTGAGTGTTGGACAACATATCGTACAGAAGGAAGGAGGCCCTGAGGTAAGGGTGAAGTGGAGTTTGAAGAAGCGGAGACTGCTGTGAGGAAGTAGCCCAGGGATTTGTATTGCGTTTTGTGCCTAAAAGGTCAGCCATCTTAGCTGATACTATTAGGGTCCCTGGGCTGGAGTCTGGAGTAGAGGGCAGGCCCGGGCTCCCCCCCTTTCTGTCTCCCCTAATTACTTACTGAAAAAGGGAGGTCACTCTGGGGCCTGGATGAGTTTCTGGGGCCCCTAAATCTGCCAGGAAGCGCAGGACCCACAAATACAGACTCGGAACTTTGTCACAGTATATATTCTTTTCTGGGTTCTTTCCAGCTATTAGTCGTACCCTGAACATGGGGAGATGAAAAGAGTTTAAAAATAAGGGACCAAATTTTGTATTGGGGTGCACATATACACAGACCATGAAAGTTGTGCCCAGGAATGGAATAACAAGGCCAAAATGTACAGTCACAATTCAGACTCACCTATGGCCGTATGGAAATGCCACACTCTGAAAATCAGCTGAAGTCTGTGCTGTGTTCTAGAGCAGATTATAGGGATCGGAAGCATTCTTTGCCTCTAGAGTTATGCATATTTCTATTAAAAGAAATATGCTTGCAGAGGGATATGAAAAGGCCCACAGCCAGAGGGAAGAGGTGGAGAGCCCAGCAGCTGCTTCAATGTGCTACTCCTTGAGCTATTCTGACTCATTCAACCTATATGCCTCAAGGGACGCCTACTGTTGCAGAAGCTTCCTTTTCCTCACTCTCTTCTCAGTATAACCCTCCAATTTATTCAGACAGGGCTCCTGTTGGGATCAATTGGTGTAGGTATGCTCAGAAGAATTTAGCCCAAAGACAGACAAGTTATGCACGCAGCATGCTACTTTAAACTTCAGTCTCTCCAGCTTACATTTAGTGAGACAGGTTGGCACTATGTGCTGGGAGTTGATGTCCGAGTGCCCACTGCATGGTGCCTTCATATAATTCTTTTTCATATATATTCTCCTATTGGATAAAGAACACAGAGGGTTAAAATGAACAAATATTACATGTTGCCTTTCTTCTCATGGGATAAAAGTGTGTAGTTGTGTTTACAGCAGCAACAAACTAACACAAACTATAAATGAATTTTCTTTTTCATCCCCAGTTTTTATTGAGTTTCATCTTCTTGTTCGCTGCCATGGGATATTATTCTGTACACTTGCACTCAACCAGAAATGTAATGAAAAAGAATCAATCTCAGAAGAGAAAGTTATCATCAGCCAATTATATTGTGTCACTTTCATGGACTTTACAATATTTCAACCAATTGTGAAACACCTTACTATTATAAAATCTAGATAGGATACTTAACTGCTCTTGCAAGTGTGTGATGTGTGTGTGTGCATGTGTAATCACAGTTGTGCTACCCAGAAGATCTAGAGTTTGAGGTTTCAAAATAGAGGATTTATCAGGACAGCATGTGAGAATATCTGTATGTGTGTGACCAGGATAATTTGTCTAAATGTTGATGGAAAGGGGAAGAGAACAGTCATTAGTTCTTGTACAGTTGGGTACAAATTCATAACACATTCATATTCATAAAAAATGTATTCTATGAATTTTTCCGCCTTTTCTTATTCAAAATTGTCTATGATCAGATTGTGATTTTTCTCAGATTGAGTTGTTTTAAAAATACATAATCATTGGGACAGAGAAAGACAGATTGACTCTGTAGCCCAGTAGTTGGGACAATTACCTAGAGATGGGAGATCTACATTCAAGTCCTTGGACTAGGAGTGGCTGGGTCATTACATAAATTGACTCTAATTCCCCATGTTAAGTATCCTCACACCTTCTTGTCAACTGTCATAAATGAGCCATCTTGATTATCACTACAAAAGTTTTTTTCTCTCCTGATGATAATAGCTCATCTAAATTAATTAGCCTCTTAGAGATAGTATGGCAACTTCCACCTTTTCATGTTCTCTGTGTGTGTATATATCTTCATACCGTATGTTCCATTCTATACGTCTGAAGAAGTAGGCTGTAGCCCATGAAAGCTTATGCTCAAATGAATGTGTTAGTCTCCAGGGTGCCACAAGTACTCCTGTTCTTTTATTTAAGTCCTTGCTCCTTGCAGCTGTAATGTGGATTGAATCTGGCATTCTCAGCTGAGTGCTCTAGCCACTAAGCTATTGGATACAAGATATCACATCCCCCTGTTCTCTCTTTAGAAAAGGCTGACCTGGGCTAAATGTTTAACTCCAGGAGATGGTTCATGGCTGTGAATTGGAAATGGAGGGAGGTGCTCCTTCTGGCTTGGAGTTAGGTGCCTAATTTCCTTTGATCCAGTACTGCTTCTTCCTTTGCTTGGTCTCTGTTGTGGGGTCTGTAAATACCGCAGAATGGAATTCACAGAAGCCATCATGCTAGGTGCTTCACTGCCTATCGTAGCCAGTGGGAGGAATGTGTCCTAAGCCCTCCTTTTGTAAAGGAATCTGACACCTAAATCTGGGCTAGAGGGAGGTTGAGATTCACTCAGTGGAGAAACTCTACTTTACACTTGCTTAACTAGAACAGAATGATGTCCAGTATGTGTGCAGATATTTTACAGCAATCTTTTAAGTTGAGAGCTTCCCTCTTGTAAAAGTTTCCTTGTAAAATCAATGTGGGTAGCTGGCTGTTTTGTCCCAAATTCAATGATTATTTACTAGAGGTATGAGATCCAGGAACACAGAATTATTATTATTTTTTATCTTCATTGACTTCCCAGCGGCTTTGGTATTTTAGGGTCTTTGCCAGAACATGATTTCTTTTCTTCTCACATCACCTCCCATTCTATTCTTCCTCTTCTAAAAGCAACATCACCAATCCAGTGACAATGTGTTCCAGCAAGAGACAGGACTTACATTGCATTTTAGACAGCAGATGGTGATAGTGGCATAATGCTAAGAATGAGGGATAGTTGAGAGGCTTGTCCAGAAATATAGGACAATGAAACCTGACATTTACATATGCATTTTGCTCTTTTGAAATGCCTGACAATGTTTCCTGATTTAGTTTCAACAGAAAAACATGATCTTTTTAAGATCACAAAGAATTACACCAAGTATTGATTATAATTGTAGCTTCATTAGTATAGCATGTCCTTCCTGGTGCAAGCCCTACAGCAAATTGTGTACCAAATACCGCTTATACAGCACACTCCTGAAATCTTCTTTACATAACATAGTTTATCTGGGATAGAGAAATTTCTGCAGGACACACAATAAAATGGTGTCCAAAACAGCATATCTGCTTAATGTAATGTACTTCTTTACTTTATGAAATAAGTTGCTGCTATAAGATTTTTTTTTGTGTGTGCGATATTATTAACAGATAAACAGCATTCTCCAAATCGCCATCAAAAAAGAGGCTGAAATAGCAAAGGCACATATATGCACTTTGATTAGTCATTTCTCTTTCTCAGTCTCTGTCTGTTGTGTCTTTTACTCTTTCAAGTTTTTTAACTGGATCAATACTTGGTCTAATTCCCTCTGTTTTTTTAAAATACTGTTCTTTTGAAATAAAATCAGGAAACACAGTTAAGTATATCAAAAAGTATCATTAATATGTAAATTTCAGGTGTTACTTTTGAAATTGTCCATGTTTTAGTCTACAATACAGCAGATGATTTCCCCATATGTGTTTATTATTAAAAACTCAATTTTCACATGCCGATACATATTCCATTTAGTGTTCTCTGTTATCCAGTCTTCATTGACTTGGATACGGGAGAAAAAATGTCACCTTGTTGCAATTATGGCAAGCCCTTGCTTGTAGAAACAGGAGAAAAATCAGTAGGCAAGAGAATAGCAGGGTTTCTTGAAATCTTTGTAATACTGAAAATGTTATCCAAGACAACTCAGTAATGTGCTTCAGTAATGTGCTCCACTTTTTTAATTAAGACAGTAAATGCTTTCTGATTCACATCTTATTCTCATCCCATATTCCTTTCTGAGGCTACTTAGTGATGCCTTCAGCTTAATGAGCTACCATTTGGCAACCACTAAGCAACTTTGATTTAGTGATGTGCCACTCTCAAAAGGATCTGCAGTAAATATGTTCAGAGATGGCTGTCTGCTTTCTGGAATGATTGAAGGTACAGTCTTCAAACAAAAGCAGTTGCTTTGTTACTGTCATGAAACTACACATTATTTTGTATTAGCTATATTGTATGTCAGCCTCTGTCAGTGTGGAATATTTTGCCATTATCACACAAAATTGATCTAATATGCTGGACTCCATCCAAAATTTTAAAAGATATTTCTTAGAGAGGGTTACCTGGAATGCAGTTCAAGATTATTGCGGATGTTTAATCATGAAACCAGAGTTATCTCTAGAAATAATTTTCCTGTAAGTACCACTTAGGCACTTCACATCTCAATATATTGAATAAACAGCTTCACCATATGAGATACAGTTAAAGCAGGTAGAGACATAAGTGTTGGAAGCATCTTGAGTTATTTAAGTGGTTGAAAATTCACCAAACTACAGTATTTCAAATTTGCAAACTTTTCTTAATTTAAATCTATACCTCTTTTCTGTAACAGTGATGCAATGTAAAACAAAACAATTCTCTCTCTCTCTCTCTCTCTCTCTCTCTCTCTCTCTCTCTCTGTGTGTGTGTGTGTTTTAGTTATTGGAAAACTGGAAACTGTGTCCTGTGTGTGAAGGATAGAATAAGTCATTCCAAATGCTGAATACTGACATATGGTACATATGAACTATTTCTATCAGGAGTTTTCTGTCTTTCCTTTTCTGTATATTTTTTCTGTCTCTTATTTTTCACTCTGTCCTCTCATCTTAACTTTTCAGTTTCTGTGTTCTTTCCCCTATTTTCAGTCTTTCCTAATTAAAAAAAAATGCAAACTTCATAATGTTCAAGTCAAACCTTTAAAACTTTGGCTTTTGTGTAAGTTCAAAATGAAACAAAATAAGTGTGCCTATTCCTAATTTTAGAAATAACTATTTTAATAAAGATGAACAGTGATTAGAATGCAGACAACAGCCATGAAAAGGTAAATTCCGTGCCTTTGTTCCCGCCTATGGAGCAACCCATGGGAAAGGGATTAGAAGGAAGAAAATGAGGTGAAAGTTTCTTCCCAGTTGTTATGTGTGTGGAATGTGAGCGGTGGGAGGGGTGTGGAAACATAATTTGTTCCTCATGAAACAGACCTCGGGTCCCTTCACAACTCCCTTCACATGTGATCAGTGAGAGGCCATGGCAATTATCATGGAGATCCTAAGTCTCTGGGCAAGGTCTGGTTTTCTGGCAGCCTGCCCACTTGGCTCTAAGTGGTCACGGTGCCGCTACATGGGAGAGAACACCACACCCAGAAGGTGCGTGGGTTACACTAGCATAATAAATTTACTTCTTTTAGAATAGATTCATCTGAGGGCTTTCCTATATTACCAGTTGTAATGTACCAGCTGGATTGATGGGCAGTGACCAATACAGTGAGGGCTGATTTATCACATCTAGTGTAGATGCGATAAATTGACCGCCGAGTGCTCTCCTGTTGACTCTGGTACTCCACCAGGACGAGAGGTGCGGGCAGAGTTGACTGGGCAATGTCAGCCGCTGACTTACCACAGTGAGGATGCCCTTGGAAAATAGATCTAAGTATGTCTACTTCAGCTATGTTATTCACATAGTTCAAGTTGTGTAACTTAGGCCAGGTCTACTAATAGCATAGCTGAAGCTGATGTATCTGAGGTCGACTTACCTCGGCACCTTCACAGCGGCGAGTCGACTGCTGCTGCTCCCCCTTCAACTCTACTTCCACATCTCGTGGCAGTGGAGTTCCAGAGTCAACTGGGAGACCGCTTGGGCATCAATTTATCGTGTCTAGAACCCCAATAGATCGATCAGTACCCGCCAATCTGGTCAGAAGTGTAGACCTGGCCTGAGATTGTTTTCCCACCCCACTACCCACCCACCCCAGTGTAGACCAGACCTTAGAATGCAGAAATTGTGCATTCCTTCTCTCTCTAGTAGGTGTATATAAATAAAAGCATTTCCTTCTCATTTTGGAATTAGCCATGTACATACTCAGAGACAGACCGTTAGCAATATTACATCTTGTACGTAGCTTATCCCAGATAAAAAGTGAAACTTTATCTAAAAGGTAATGTTTTGTTTTGTCCTGTCTAGAAGAAGAAATTTCACTGGATTTTGAACATCTCTTCCAGATCATGTGGCTACTGTAGTTCTCAAAGTGAGTGACTTTGCACAGTGGAACCAGCTCAGCAAAGTAGAGTGCTGCAGCCCATGACTACTGATAAGACTGGTGCAGTTGAGATCCCTCCCTGCCCAGACCATGATCCCCAGCCCCATTAGAGCCAACTTAACATCAAAGATCAACTCATAAGCAGAACAGCTCCTTAAGATTCCTTTGAGACAGTCAGCATTTTCTTTACCACCCGCTGTACCCATCAGGCAGAGTTGTTCATGAAATGCTAAAAAAAGAAAAGAACAGATTGAATACATTCTAGACAACAGAAAAAAACATACATAGTATCTGCACCAGAGGGATGAAAGTAGTTCACCGTATCCCTTGTTGTGTCCCACAGGCAGAGGTGTTCATAATTTTTTTAAAAAAAGTTTTTATCTCGGAAGATGCCAATTCATCTAAACCAACATTTTTCATCTAAATGTATTTGTTTTGATAAACCTTTTATTACAAAGTTTTCTCAGGTCCAGAATGGAATTTCTAGTCAAATCTAGTGGAAAAAGAGAGACACCCACTCCAGAATAGCTTAGTGGTTAGCGAATACGGAACAAAAACAAATTCTGAAACTTGACATTTTTTGCAAACTAAATTTTTTTGTTCTGGCCAGCCCTTCTCACACTGCCCCCAGTGCAGTCATATAGCGATACTATCCATCTTTGCAACTGAAAACTTTGTGCTATATTATGCCTTACTTATTATTAGGCTGTGAGTAGATTGCTGGTTTGATAACAAAATTTTATATTTCCTTTTCTTAAATATTTTCTTCTGTTTTGCTATACTGTTATATTTAATGCTCTTTTATTAATGAGAACATTGTGGGTCCTGCAGTCTGATCACTAATCCATACTCAGTACAGTATAATTATTTTGTTCTTATTTTTCATCCTCTGCTCTTTGTTTCCTGCTTTTCTGCCCTCATGTAACAAAGATTCACCATAATCGAAAGCAGACTCTGCAATAATTGCCTGTTATGTTTTTGCTTAATGTAGTGTACAAAATTAGACAAGGGTGAATGTTCCTAGATGTAGCAAAAATCACAATGTGTCATTATTTCCAGTAGTTGTATCTTTATATAAAATAACAGTAAAAAATGTTACACAAAGGTAGAAAATAAGCTGAACGTCTAACCTCAGAGGCTTTAACTGCTTTCCTCCCTTCACCCCTTCCTAAAGAGGTCAAGAAAGAAAACAAAGAATAATGAAGCCCCAAAACCTGGAGCACTTTTTGTTTTCAGAAGTATTAATTTATTAAACAGATTTCTGAATATTCATGACGGAAATAACTTCCTGAATATACATAAAGAAATAATTCCTATACATGAGATATTTAATATTTATCTTCCTATCTAGCCATTTTAGTCAGAGGCACAAATAACTAAACTAAGGAAGGGAACATCTTCAGTGTTAATTTTAAACATTTCTTGCAATCCCTATTCCTTCTATTAATGGAATATTTGCATGCATGCTGAAATCTATAATCACTGTGAAATCCGCATTTTAATTTGTACATTGCTAGCATTTTGACAGAATGAAAATGAGTGTTACACTTTTAGCCTGTGTCATAAGTGTGAAGTAGCCTAGAATTATTGTTTACCTGTAAGGGGTTAAGCTAAAGGTAACCTGAGAGGTGGACAACTGACCATTGAGAAATTCCTCAGGAGACAAAGGATTTTAAGTTTCAGTTTCTCTCTGGCTCTCTCTCTGTTCACTTCAGCTATGGGATGAACACAACTATGTCTTTCACTGTAACTATAAGATTCTATCAGCTACTGTAGTCAGTAAGTTTACCTTCTTTTTATCACTTGGGGGGTTCTCAGTGGTGAGTGTTGGCTGGGTGCTTCTTGATATTGTAAGCTTCAGCAGAGATATCAACAGTGGGAGAAAGTTGCCTCGGGGGAGAGGTTTGGTTTCTGAATCCTTTTGTTGATTATGGTAGATGCTGTTCTATTGATGGTTATAAGGAATTTATTCCTTTCTTTTTTGTATATATTAAAATCTTTCTTTTAAGAATCCGGCTGCTTGTTTTCCATTGTGTAAGATCCTGGTTTTGGATCGGGCACGTCTCGCAGGATCAGGCGAGGTTTGGTTTTTTTATTCTCTCAAGCTTCCCAGGGAAGGAAGAAGTTTGGGGGGTTAGTGGAAAGGGAAAGAAGGGTCCCAAACTACCCTAGACCTAGTTTGGTGGTAGCAGCGTACCAGGTCCAGATACAGAAAAAGTTGTGTTCTGGGGAAAAACATTTTAACCCAAGCTGGTAAAATAAGCTTGGGGGGGTTATTTCTTTTTTCATGCGGGTCCCCACATCTGTACCCTAGAGTTCAGAGTGGGGAGGCAATCCTGACAGCCTGTATGTAAAATCTTTAAATCTATTACTTTCATTCTTATAGTCGTGTAATCCAGATTTAGCTGTGATAGCTTTGATCCATAAATATACTTTAGTAGTATCTGCATGCCAACTGGCATTGCATTGCTAGTCTGAATGTAAAGAAATCCTGTCTAGGTTTATTAATTGTCCAGTGCTAGCTATCTTTAGTATTCAAAGGCAAGATGCAGAATAGTGTGTATTGATTTTTCCAATTTCTGCAACTATATTTGTTTACTGTAAATCATTATATTTCAATCCTTAAACCGAGATATGTGTTAAATGTAAATAAAAGTCATTTTTTTTGTCTTATACTATGACAACAAATTCTAGGTTTTGTTGAAAACCTAGCTTCAGAATATACTCTGAAGAGAAAATGTCTCTCTAGGTCTGAAAGCTACAAATATACTAGAAAAGCAGGTAGGTAGGCTGATGTTTAAATCATCAAGTGTGAATTGAATATAGGAGTGGAGAAATACTTGCAGTATATTTAAATTAGACTTCAAGCACCTACTTTTCAAACCTTCAGAAGCTCGTGGTGGTACAATTATCATCACTGCATACACCTCAAGTAAGGAATAGGTTCATACCTTGGATTTATAACAATTCTTTAGACTTCATGAAAGGTGTGTAAATTGCTGCATGCATTAATCTCACTGATAATGTCTTGATCACAAGACAACTTAGGTTTTTGCTTTGTAACTGTAAAAAATGTTCTGAAACTGGAAACCCAGTCAGCAGGGATCATCTTCTAACCATCAAGAAGGCCTATCAAAACTAAATGGGCTATTATGAGGCATCAGAATACAATGATTTTGTTAATTGGCCCCTTAAACTCTTGAAGAAGCTGCATGCAAAGCTTGAATTCTGGAAGAAGGACATCAAAATAGTTGACAAGATAATTTTTCACATTTTGTTGTTTGGACGTGCACAGGAAACAGCTAAGAAACAGAAGGAGAGATCACAAGGGCTAAACTGGGTTTGCCCTAAAAGAAAATTAGACCTGACAGATTACTAAAATTCTGTTACCTCTTAAAGCCATAGACTCATTTCTCTATGTATGTTGTCAAGAATCAGAGGGGTAGCCGTGTTAGTCTGGAATTGCAGAAGTGACAGAGAGTTTCCCACTTGGTTCTTGCCTACCTATTTATACCCGCCCCTGGATACTTCCACTGCATGCATCCGACGAAGTGGGTATTAACCCATGAAAGCTTATGCTCTAAAATTTTAGTTAGTCTTTAAGGTGCCACAGGACTCTGTCACTTTTCTATGTATGTTTGCCTGCTTTAACCTTGTAATAACTCTCATTTCTTTTCTTAATTTATAAATCATTAGATAGTTTTCTATAGGATTGCTACAAGCATTGTCTTTTGTGTGAGAGCTAAGATACAAATTGACCTGGTCTCTTGGGACTGGAAGCAACCTGAATATTATGTGATCTTTGGTATATAGCAACCACTTACCATTAAGTCCAGTTTGCCTGGTGGCAAGACAGACTGGCGTGTCCCTTGTACAACTGTAATAGTGTTTTAGGAGTTCACACATTTTACTGGATTGGTGAAATCTAATTATAGACCATACCAAGAGTTTGGATTTTCTGCCCTGCTTTTTGACAGTCTGCGCTGAGGCTGGTACTCATGGTCATGAGCCACTTCAGAGAGCATGACAGATAAAAGGAGACAAGTATGACTCCTTGATTCTGGGGTGACCCACAGCCTTAATGTTACTCAGAACTGTTTTCTGGCAGCTTTAAATTGTGCCACTGATGTAGGATTTATAATGTACCCAAAGACAGTGGAAGATTAGCATAATTCTGCACAATGCTACCATTCCCACTCTCCATCCCTGACATGCTCCTACAACAAAGGTGTAGGTACTGATCTGGCATAGGTATTCTTTGTAGAAAGCTTTTTACATCAGGAATTTTCTGGTGAGAATTTGCTGATTAATTACAGCTCTATTATGACTCCTGAACACAACAAAAGGCCTGGATCAAATTAAGAAACCTAGACTTAAATGATTATTATTCCTTCCTCTGGATGTTTCCCTTACAGAAAGTTCAGTTACTTTTGGATCCCAGCACTTTCAACATCCTTACTAATGACCAGCTTCTTCCTTCCAAGCCATGCCCAGGAATTCCAATGGGAGGGTGAGGTACTCAGTATACAGCAGAATTGAGCCCTACAAATTTGCTTTGGTGTTTTTCGCACATATAAAAGGCAACAGCCATATTGACAATCCCTTTTAAACTTTACAGAGTTCCTCAATATTTAATATTTCAACATGAGGGAAGAATAACAGTTAATATAGTTAACTCAGAATCTTAAAATTCTTTCAACAGAAGGAAAAGAAACTCTATCCTCCTAACAGAACAATAAAATTAGCTACATAAGTGGAATATTTTAGGCTATATACCAATGCTACTGCTCAGTGCTGAATTTTAACATTTCTTTTAAAGGTTTTCTCCTGAGATGCTGTTAATGAGCTATACCCTCTCGCCAGCTCTTCAAGGAGATGAGATTGTAAGATGTAAAATGTACTACTTATATAGGAAAATGTTCTGTGAAGTACTTACAGAATATTTTATTCTGATTCTTCAAGATTTTTGGTCATAGCAACTTTTTTTGAAAACCCAAATATATTTCAACCTATGAAACATTTCCCAAGCTTCTTATCAGACATTTATAATTAATAGGTAATCTTATGATCTATCTTCTAATTTATAACCCTTGCTGTAGGTTATTTGGAGAAAGAAGTAGCTTGTTCTAGGCATGCATGCAGGAGTGAGGTAGTGGCAGAAACCAATGGAGTGTGGTTACTTCCATCAGACGAAACTAGTGATGTAAGCAGGCCTTCCCTGGAGAATTGTGATAGATTGTTGGTCTGGAAATACCTCTCTCCTCCACCATCTGCAGCAAAAAAGGTAAGAGAGCTGTGTCTGGGCCAGCAGGGAAAGGAAAACCTTTGGCCCATTTAAGAAGTATCTTTCCTTCCCCCCTCATGGGCACTGATAAGTCCTTTCCCTTGCTTGGGGCACCATTCTGTGCAGGGATGAAAAGCTGTATGTAAGCAGGAGGCACTAAAGGAGCCTGCCATGGTAGTATGCAACTATGCCTCCTCCACCCAGTATTGGGTTAGGCTATCCCCAAAAGCAACTGGGTGACAATCAGGATCCCAGCAAAATTGCTACTAGAGGCTCAGCAGAAAGAGCCAGGATAGCAGTAAAGAATATGTGCAATGGGTGGGCAGCCCAGTGGCAGCTGTGACAGCCCAATGTCTGGATCTCTAATATATATCAGGAACTGGAGCTTTAAATTTGTGGTGATGACAAAGAATCCTATTTGCCCCTGGCAGAAGCAGAGGAGGATGGCAGCAAGTGCAGGTGTTTTTGACTGGTGGAGGATTCTTCTTGGCTGTGGGTGGATGAATAAGGCCTTGAGAGGTATGATTGCTGTACCCTACCTGAGTCCTCCCCAGTAGCCTTCCCTCCCAAACCTGGGAGCAGGACAGGAAGTGGGAGAGACTTGTGGACATTCCTACAGGTTGAAATTATTGACTTGTTGCCAGGGTGCAGGGAGGAAGAGCTAGAAGATCTCATCTCAGGGACCTTGGTGGGAGTTCCTGAAGCTGTGGTAACCATAACATTTCCTTTGGGGTTAGGAACATCTCTACAGAAAGAGTGGGTATTGGCTGGTTTCCCCTTTTCCCTGGATTCTGCAGGAGTTAGTAGTAGCCTGCAATGCTTGCTATGATGCCAGCAGCTGCACTGCCAGACTAGGATGTGTAACCCCCACTTAGAGTTTACCAGCTCCTGGAACTCTGGACTGACCCTATAGGTGTTTCTACCATATGGAAAAAAAAATAATGACTACCAGAGCCCTTTGACACTATTTCTCAGAATGTTTTGAATCAGGGGTGGGGACAAAATGGACTAAAAATGCATGCAGAGTCCAGTAGGGAGACTTTTGCATGATATGGACAAGCAGTTTTGTGGGCCAGGGCTGCTTAGTCCTCTCAGTGGGAGGGGACTCAGAGCCAAAGACTAGTTTTAGAACAGCTCAGGAAGTCTCTAACTCCCACTCCACACACAGGGAGTCTTTGAACTGCTGTGAGATGTAGTGCATTGGTCAGTCCTGTTGATACCAGTGTCCAGAGAGGCAGAGGTTTGACCCACCTCTGGTTATTGAAAGCCAGCAGAGACTTCCTTGGGTAGTTTGTTCCATTGTCCTACTGTTCCTAACTGTAAGAGCAGTAGGACAGTGAAACAAATTGCCTTGGGAAGTCATGGAAGCTTCTTCATTGGAGCTTCATTCAAAAGAGAGGCTGGACTAATAGATTTTGGGGTTCACAGACAATTCCAGATGATACACACACAACACCACACCTAGCTGATCAGCTTGAAATGAAAATTTCCATATTTTTTTGTGAATTGAAATGTACAAAAAATCATTTTGGATTGAACCAAACATTTTGTTTTGACAAAATTGACACATTTCATTTTGATTTCTGCCATAAAAGATTATGGTGTTTTCCACTGGGTTTAGTTACTGGGGACTCAAAAGGGAAACTGAGACAAGGGACTCTTGTCTAAAGTAGCTCTTTACGAATACTTCATTTTGTTTAATACTTCAGTTCTTTACAGGGGACATGTTCAAAGTATGGCCTCTTTGTGAATGCATAACTTCATAGTAAATTACATACATTACTAAGCTTTTCAGTTCTGAGTGAAAATGAGGTTTGTGTGAGTAAATTTTATCCTGTGAATATACAAATGATACTGCACAAATTGTGTGCAAAAGAAAAGTAATTTATTCAAGTGATCATAACTTTATACTAATATATATGAAATTTGAAAAAAATCAAAGACAGAGTTTTTTCTCACATGAAATGTTATTAACTTTCTCTGTCTCTAGCTGGAGCTTTTCTAAACATCTCCCAGACTTCCCTGAGGCCACATATTTACTAACCAGTACTTTTTTCAGCATTTGGTAATTTCTATAGACTGAGCTGAACTTTTGTTACCTTGGACACCTTGGGCTATGTCTGCACTTGGAGCTAAGGGTAGGATTCCCAGCTGGAGAAGATATACTCATGTTAGCTTTCACTGAGCTAGCATGCTAAAAAGAGTAGTGTACTGCAGTAGCACAGGCAGTGGCGAATGGCAGCACAGACTAACTGCCCCAAGTGCAAACATGCCCAGATGCAATGGGTACATATTAGATTTAGCTAACCTGTATCACCACTTGTCACTGTCTATGCTATTGCACCTACACTACTGTTTATAGTGAGCTTTCAATGAAAGCTAGGACGAGTATGCTTATTCAATCTGAGAAACACTCTACCAGCTGCAAGTTTAGATGTAGCCTTTGAATGTAGAATTCAGCATAGCACTACACTTTAATGGTTATCATGTCTCCCTTAGTCATTGCATGACCAATCCATATTTAGTTATTTAAATCCTTTGACACATTCTATCTGTTCCAGACCCTTAATCATTTCTGTTGTTCTTCTCTTTGATCCCCTACAATATGCTGACATCTTTTGGCAGTTAGGCCATTATGCTTAATAAAGGACTGCAGATAAATAGAAATGGACAGCTCTGAATGTACTATAAGTGCAAATAAATAAAGAGGGACAGCTCTCAGTATATGATAACGAATGGATCCATATGGCCTAAAGTATGTATTTTTACTGGCATATTTTAAAAGTAGCCTCAAGCTGGCCCATATTTGTGCTTACACAACTAGAGGTGTAATAATCACTTGCACACACAATTTGTGCAGTATCATTTGTATATTCACAGGATAAAATTTACTCATACAAACCTTATTTTCACTCAGAACTGAAATGCTTAGTAATGTATGCAATTTACTATGAAGTTATGCATTCACAAAGAGGCCATACTTTGAACATGTCCCCTGTAAAGAATTGAAGTATTAAACAAAATGAAGTATTTGTTAAGAGCATGTCCCCTGTAAAGAATTGAAAATGTCCCCTGTAAAGAATTGAAGTATTAAACAAAATGAAGTATTTGTTAAGAGCATGTCCCCTGTAAAGAATTGAAAATGTCCCCTGTAAAGAATTGAAATATTAAACAAAATGAAGTATTTGTTAAGAGCTACTTTAGACATTGTTTATGATGGTCTTAATAAGATGTATTTTTTTCAGTTTTTTTTCATATGGTATCAAAATATGATCATGAAATGATGTTACCATAACTAAAATAATAAATCATGATTCAACAAAGGACAGTTAACAGGGTTAAGATTACATTGACCATAAAAAGGCTATATAAATATGTTACTGTTGTGCTTGGGGCGAGATGATGGGAGATGTTTAGAAAAGCTCCAGCTAGAGACAGAGAAAGTTAATAACATTTCATTTGAAAAAAATCAAAGATAGAGAGTTTTTTCTCAGATTTCATATATATTAGTATAAAATTATGATCACTTGAATAAATTACTTCTCTTTTGTCTGTACAGGAATTTCTTGCAAAAAATGATACATGCCAATTATGAGACAGGAATAAATTTAGATGACTACAACTGTCAAATTTTTGAGGTTCATTACATAACAAATCAGTGAATGGGAAAGGAATAAAATGAACTGGAGAGTATTGTTGGTGAACATTCATGCTATGTTCACAATCCCCGCCTCCAGGGCACAGCTCCAAATTCCTATGCTCATAATACTGCTTCCTCCTAGGGGACATCTCTAAATTAAAATTTTCTATAAACATATCTCTACAGCTGTTGTAGTACAAGAACCATTAATTTCCTGAATTATATGAGTGCAGATACCATCAGTATTTTCCAAACTTATCTTAACCCTCCATTTACTTAAGAAAAAAAGCCTAAGAAATTCCTTGACTGCCCAACTTTTATCAAATATATCTTATGAACTCCCTCCTTAAAATAAAAAGGGCTTACTGGTACTCAGTAGTGAAATGACATTATATAATAATAATCTAATAATCCACCCCCTCAGACAATTCTTAGGTTCCCACAAAATTACTGCCTCAGGGCCAGCTGATTGTACAGAAGTGTGTGGTAATGATCAGCCTGTTCCAGCCAGCTTCCACAAAGCCCTGACTGAAGGAGGAACAGACAGAGAGTTTCCAGTATTAACTCGCTTCCTCATGGTCCTCGAACACTCTGCACAAGCTGAAGATCTGCTCCCTGTAGTTTCTAAATTCCCAGTTATGATGCTTTTGAGTACCAGATAATTAGCTTTTTTATTGTAATAAATACAGTTTTAATGGATTGGCTACAAAATTATCTTTGGTCTATTATAGTAACTTGTACTATTTTAATATATAAACTGTTGTTAATCTGGTGTCAATACAGATACTCCTGATTAACACTGGTGTAACTGAGAGCAGAATCTGGCCCATTAACTACATTTACACTTCACACACAGTACCATATTGTTTTTCCTACCCATTTTAGGGAAAGGGGAGGGATTGTGAGAAAGGAAGAGGTGAGGGTATAAATGAGAGATAAATAGACAAAGGATTTCATTTTGGTCTTACCTTTGTTTGAGATTCATGCCAACTAGATGGATGTTTTCTCTTTGAGACAGAGAGCATGTTTTTACTTTTCATTTTGAGGCAACTAGCATATTTTTGGTACTCAAATGTATAATAATATGCTCCTGATTTATAGTGGTTTGAGATCAAGATCAAGTCTAATGTATTGATTTGTAACAAAATCAATATTTCATGTATAATTCTGGTTTTATTGCATAGATATAACTTTGGTGTATTCTCTACAATTGATTAAAAAATAGTTTAGTTTTTAATGTTAAAAATATTCTGCCCAACAGTAGAATTTAATTAACCATGTGTTCTGAAGTTTCACAGACCTGATGCTTTATGCTGATGATTTGTGACACCAGCCAAGTGAGCCCATTCTGTTATGCAATGCAACCTTACAGTCATCATAACCAATGAAGTGTCAAGACCAGAAAATTTAACAAGACATTTCAGTAAAATTATTCATTGCTTTGTTAGTAACAGGACTCTTTTTCAGTTTAAATTATTTGAGCTTAAACTCTTTAGTAAAAAGGAAAAGAAAACATTAAGTATAGTGGAAAGAGAGTCTTGTTTCAAAAGCCTGCTTGAAAAGATATTTGTTGGGAAAGAATCAAAATGATTTTGTATGTATCTACAAAGGGATTGCCCCTTGAGTGTTAAGGTAAGTGATGGATATGTATCTGTATCCAAATTGTGAAAGAGATGTGAACCTTAGTGTGTGCAGGCTCTTGCTTGTTTCATAGGTGTGCTTATGTGCAAAAGTCTTGTTGCATGTGCACATATTCTACTATGTACACATCTGTTTGAAAATTTGAGTTCTAATTTACAGTGTGCTAGCTGTTTCCATTCAGAAGGACCTATGTCTATGACAGTAGGAGATCATGCATCTACAATAAGGAATATTTTATATAAATGGTTACTTATATGTAAAATTTGGGTAATAGCAATGAGTGAAAAATTTATCTTAACTACACCACTGTAAATCTTAAATGTATTGCAGAAAACAGAGATACTCCAATTCACACTAGTGTAACTGTGATCAGAATTTATCCCCAAGACTGAACCTCTATATTGACCAACTTTAATTCTTTTAATCAAAAAAGAAAAGGCTAATTTCAGTTGTCACACAGAGATGACTAATCCCCGTTTTTCTTTTTTCTAAGTGACAGGCAGAAGGATGGCTTTGACCCTTTATTCAGTAAAGATATTCACTGTATTTTTAGTGTCCATTAAAATGACCAGTTCTGATTTCCAAAATTTAATTTAAATTCAGGAGCCTAAAAAGTGATCTCTCCTTTGACTGTTGTAGCCCTATGATTAATTTTGGGTGCAAAATGCACTTGTCATGAATAACAGGTCCTTTCTTTGGTGGCTGCTTAGAGATTAAGTAAGAAGATGATCGGGGAGACACATGTCGAGACTTTGTCAATTTTACTAATACTGTGATCAATATAAGCAAAATCATGGCACTAGAAAACAAGATAAAAATAACAACAGAATCTGCATCACATATACTCACAAATCTGCAGGACTGTGAGTTCTTCCCTTAAAGTGATATTGAGACTTAAGATTATCACCACCCTTCTTCCCAAAGTCCTGCTGAAATTTGATTTGGATTTGATTCCCTCTTTATGCACCTAAACCCACATATTTCCAAAACCATTATCTGGTTAAGTCTTGGCCTCTTGTCCATATTTGCCATTCCTGCTGTCCATTTTTGGAGTTCCTACAATTATCATAAGCATCTGCACAGAGAGGATATACTCTATACAATGAGGTTAAGTGTGGCTGAATAAAGCCTTTACAGTCGAGACAGTTTATCACAAGATTTATTTCTAAATCTCATGACCCAAGTTTTTTTTTACTAATAGTAACAACTACCAGATTTCATGTGGCCTTGTGCTAACTATTACTACTACGAGGCCTCAAGTTAGGTTTAAGACTTACTGCAAATTCCATTTTTAAAAAAAGTCTTTGTTTGTTTATTCCTTTACATTATAGCTTTAGTTTAATTTGCACTAATTTAGCCAGCATTGTAACCCTTTTAAAGATATAAATGATTATTTACTTGATTCCCTGTGCTCAGTGTCACACTGTCCGGAGTGGCTCACGATCATGAGCAGACTGTCAAGAAGCAGGGCAAAAACCCCTCCTCCCTGTCATTGCAGGGTCACTTTCATCTCTTATGCTTCTGCCATAAGTCACAACTCTTACAGTATTTTTTTACTGTCTCAAATATGTGAAGCCAATAGAAACTGTGTTTTAACCTGTAACAGGTTCTCCCCATCACTTAGAATCCAGAAAAATGTCCAATCATGACCTAATTGCAGCAACTATATTCTGTATTTATGAGGCACTATCGCTTGCAAACCTATACTCCCAAATCTTTCTCCCTATAGGAGACTCTCTCTCTAACAAACCTCCTTTAAAAACAAAACAAAAAAAAACCCCTTCCCTTCCTTTCACCAGCTAGGGTATTGTTTTGAGCTGGAACCCTTTCTTGGTCCATGGAAGGGACACCCCGATGAGCTTCAATACACTCCTTTTGAGTTTCATTTGAGTTTAGAGCAAACTCTGGCAAAGCAGTGGAATTTTCAGATTCCTCCTATGAGGACAAACTGCTGCTCTTAATTGACAAAGGACTGTGGACTCTCCCCTCTTCCCCCAGCTGCTCTCCCTGCTGTCCACAGACAAAGAAGGAGAATTAGAGACATACTCTTTGTGGCTGCGGGTAATGACATTAACATGCTTTGACATGTTTAGATATCAGCAGGAAGCAGGTTTCTGATGTCCACAATAATCTCTCCTTTAAAATCCTCTCACTTATGGTGGACCTTAGCCAGAGGCACAGTTACAGAGAATTCAGGCAAAGCTAATATAGTTAAACTCTTACCAGGAAGTGTATATTCTTTTCTTACCAAAATTTTCTTAACTAAAGTGACTTGGGATGCTCTGTCCCTCCAGCCCTTACAGTTGATGCCATTTATTTTAGCATCCTTAATAAATTCTTCACTACCTTCCCAAGACTCAGTCCTAACATAGGCTCCTGCAGCTTCTCTAATGCTGCTTCTGGCACCATGGTAATAGTACTCACACTGGGAGTTGTGGATCATGGAGTCACCTTAAGTTTTGTGCAATTTGGTTTTATATGGCCAGGAGCCCCACAATGATGGCAAGTTATCTACCTTCCCTCATGTAAGGGTTTAAAACCTGGGTTTTCTATCAAAGTTGGGGATAGGCTTATTATTTCCAGACCCCTTCTCCCTCGTAACCTGTGGGACAGGGGAATTTCCTTTCCTCTTGTATTTGTGCCTCACCGTCTTCCCTGAATGAGCCCTTGATTTAACATATCCATTAGCAATTTCTGCAGTTTCCAGAACTGTGGAAGGTTTTTTTGGTCACAGATGGCTGCCTTCACCTCACCCATAACAATTGTTCCTAGGCCAGCAAATCAACCAGTTTTTCTTAATTACTTTCCGCCCATGCACCCATTATTAATTTTCTCATAAAATAACACATTTTTTGCACATATTCAGTATGAGTGATATTCTCAGACATGTTGAGATTTCTTTCTATACTTCAATAATTAGGAATTAGAGGTAATCTTAAACTTTTTCAATACATGTTTTTTAGATTTCCTATATACCCTCCTCCCTATCATTAAAAAAGTTGTCTCACCTTCCCAATTAATCAGGTCAAGAGGATAGGCATCTACTTATTCTCTGGGATCTTGTGGACCCCACACAGTCACTCAAAGATGGATAGGAACTCCTCTATTAGTCAGTCTCTTTATAAATCATGCCATCTTTCTCCCACTCCCTTGTACTCACTGACTGGGGAAGCGTATTTTGCTGCTCCAGAACTCTGAGCTGTAATTCCCAGGTTTCTTGTTGTCCCATGCATCTTTGGTAGACTTTCTCCTCAACCTCTTTGATCTCCTTTAACTACAGTTCCATCATCGAATTGTGGGGTACACCCCCTCAGAAGGATGTGGAGGAATGTTTGGGGGGAGCAACTGGTGATGCCAGACAGCTTGTGCCAGCCCCACACAGCAGAGTCCATGCCAACCATTGGCGGGGGCGGGGGGAGGGGGAGTGAGAAGAGAGCATCACCTCCACCCCGACTTACCTTAGTGGTCACATTCTTCCTGGGCTGCCTGGTACTCCAGTCAAGTCAGTTCCACTGCAATTGTCTCTATGGCATGTAGGGAAGATTAGTGCTTGGATGCCTTCTCAGAATCTATGAGCAAATCTCTCAGCTCCTGATCTGGAGTTTTCTTTTTAGGGAATAGTGCTCTGTCCTTACATAACTTACAAGGTCTTTTGTCACAAGACCATCATATGACTGTGATTCACACATTGTGTCTATTCTTTAACTTTTAAAAACCTAACAGTGTTGGGTTATGATCTATACATCCAATTTGACCTGTGGTATGTGAATCCTGCTAAGACTACGCCAAATGTCAACTGACTAGAGTGGCTCATAAATGAGAATACTAACTCTTTAAGCACTATACAGACTTAACATGGAGTCACAGACAGTCCCCTGGGGCATTCCAATCTATCTTGCCACTGAAGCAAACTTGACTTTGTGGTAGATGGTCACTTTACACCAAAATTCACAAAATATTCAGGTTACTACCAGTCTCAAAGGACCAGTTGCTTACCCAGCTCTATTTATACCTTAAATCTCACACTTGTAGCCAATCCTATAGTAAACTGAATAGGGATTTATTAATATTCCAAACATGTGAATCATTCCATCAGGTTTCAAGTAAACCAACTAGATTGAATTTTTGTTCATAAATGAGCAATTCCAGTGCTTCCAGTGCCAGGTCTAGCATTAGTGTTTTAGGAAATTAAATAATTCTTCTCTTCATGTCCTGTGTTCCTTGATTAATTTTGTTCTCAGCATATCAATTTTATGCTAAACGAGTGCTCAGTCTTCCCTCTTTTTACCCTCCTCCTTTTTTATTAATTTAATGTCTTCTTGACTCGTCTAACCCATCTGCCCCAAGGAGATTGATTCCCATTTTGCTGAGGTGAAGGTCATTCAAACTATACAGCTCTGTCTCCATAGAAGATATACTAATGTTTCACAAAACCAAGAATCCTACACCATTTACCTAGCCAGAGGTTCAATTCTGCCTTTTTCACAGAGAAAATTGTTTAGATATAGAGGATGAGCAGGCAAGTACTTCTAAAATGAATGTTCTTGTTTACATGAAAACACAGATGTTCACGTTCAAATTCAGCATGAATATTTGAAGAGATAAAGGCTCTTCCCCAAACTTATACACAAACAAAAGTAGTTGAGCTAATATTTATGGAAAATTGTACAAAATAAAAATCTGAACATGGGCATATTGGACTATTAAGTGGGTTTAATTTGAATGTATATGAATATATTTTTTCTACTCTTCACTCAGCTCTACTTAAAATATTCTTCTGTATGACTTGTTGTGGTTCTGGACACAGATGAGATACCTTATTTTTTTCTTCATTTTGGATAAGGCCTTTGAAGAAACACCTGACAAGTGCCTTAAAAATACCTTATATGGGTGAGTGTAAGATGCATCCTTATGACATATGTTATACAGTACTGACACACACTAACCCTTATGCTTTAAGAGACTGTGGTTGATTTTTTATACAATATTAAATTTAGTCATACACTGAAAATTCAAGCGTATGGTCAAGTTAACCCACACAAAGGGGAGCTAATGGTATCTTGTTATTATATGATAACACTGCTGTTACTGAATGCCCACTTCATATAATTGACACATAACAGTGGCATGAGGCCAAACTCTTCAAAGGGAGTCAGTTCTTACCAGTTTCTAGGGTTTTGTTTTTGTTTTGTGTTATTAACCATTCATGAAACACTTATTGAAACTAATAAACTGATTGCAAGCTGGAAAAGTGAATTGATTAATAAGAAATGTAAAGTGGAATAGTGATGAGCTCTTTTCAATTGTAAATAATGAAAAATAAATCCAATAAATGTTGACTCTCTGAGGGACAAATAAAATAGGCTCAATACCAAATCAGTTTATGATATTCAATGATGACTAAGTTAAAAAAAAAGATTTAAATACCACACCACGTATATGGCTTCTGATTTCTAATAAGTCCAGTAAACACTTTTTACAAAATAAAAGTTAAAGATTAAACAGCTCAAAGTTAAAGGTTAAAAAGCCCAATTTTGTTTTCAATTTATACTGATTTACATTGACTTAATTGGAGTTATTCCCAATCTACATGAGTAAGATGAGACTTGTGGCCCATTGTCTTTCAAATAAGAGGCCAATCCAGAAAACACACAAATTTATAACTTTTTGGATAGGTCTATATTTGTAGGATTGAGCGCATAATGCAGAAAAATGATCTGTCTTGACTACTTCAAGATTTTTTTTAAAAGACTGGGGGAATATTCCATGCTGTTAAAGAGACTCCTATGGCCTCTCATGCTATCCATGTTGAAGGGCATGTTGGCTCCAAAGGCACGGTCACATAAGTGGCTTTAGGTCTGATAAAATTTCCATCGATGAACCTGGTCACTCCCAACCCAATGAGATTAGTATCAGTGGCTTCTTAGTGCTGTGCCCTCCTAAGTAGAGTCTGATTCAGTGTTAGCTTCTCCACACTGGGCTCTCTGTGCTTTGTGTGGTGGAAGAAATTGAAGTCAAGTGTGATGATGCCATCAGGTGCCCTACTTCAACTGGATGTCACGTAAGATGATGAGGCATGGTGCAGTCATCTCCTAATAGCTGTAAGGCATTAAAGGGTAGGGGATCATTTGTATCCTCACCACAGAGGACTGTGGGAGCTCCCTGTCAGGTCTGCCAGTATTCCCTCTAGTGAAGCAGTGAACCAGTTTGACTGATTTTGCCTTTCTGCTTCTCGGTTGATCACAATAAGGCTCTTTCCCTTGTAACTCAGAGCAGTGTAACAATACTAGAGCCTCAGAGAAGAGGTTAAGCTTTATTGCTCAGAAGCCCCTACACCAGTCTCCATCAGTAGGGGAACATGAGTTCCATGCTATGATTCCTCATTACTTTTCCCTATTTAGGTTTTCTTATATCCATAGGTAAAGATGGTAAAAGGACTTACCCATACTTAACCTATCTTTTGGCTTGATGGATGAGGTGAGTACTTTTGGATTTTATTCCTATGGAGTTGTTGGTTCCTTGTCTTGTTTGTCTTTGTAGTTGCCTCAGCTTAGTCTTGGAAGTCATAATAGATCAGATTCCAAAGAGGAATAAGTGATGGTCTCCTTTATATAAATATCCATCATGCAAGGAAGTGAGATCTAACCTATCTAACCATCTTCCTGTATCTACTAACTTGGTTTCACAACCACTGTAGTCTCAGACAGAAAGGCCAGTAATAGAGGAGTAAGAGTCTGAAGTGTCTGATCAAAAGGCCAAAAAGACTCACATCAATCTCTTCTTTCCCAGATGAGTTGGAGGGCTCCACACCACCTCCCATCTTAAAGCAAATCCACAGTAAGATGTGAACAGTTTTACTCTCAGAAAGGTATGAATATTTTACTATCACTGACATCCAATACTCTGGATCCACAAACAAAGGCAAAAACGCTAGAAGACTAGAACTTTTGGTAGGTTCCTCAGACCCCAGCAGAAAAGATCATGTATGATTATTACAAGTTGGCCCAAATAATGGTCTGTGTGAAGCATTTGAAGCAAATATAATGCAGACAGTTCGCAGCCTTTCAGAACTGAAAACAGAACTGGAAGAGAAAAAAGGAACGTTTAAAGGCATCAGAGCAACATTATATAGCATTTTCTTTTTATAAAATATGCTCAGAAATGATGCTCTGAAGAAGAAACTGAAATCCAATGCAAAGAAACTGGAGGATTCTGTGGAAAAAAAATCAGAATAAAAATGTAAAGCAATTGCAGACTGAAAAAAAGTGCTTAGAACAGAATGGCATAGGTATAAAAGTAAACAATAAAAAAAGCATTTAAGTATGCAAAGATTCAAGGTACAAAAGGCACAAGGTTCAAACCTAGATGAAAGAAAATTAAAACTGTTGTTGGAAAATCATTTGCAGTCCTGTTTTCTACCAAACTGTAAGTGGAGGCACTGTGCTGACACTTGGACAGCTCACACTAGAGTGAACATGCTCAAGATGGAGACATCTTGCTCAGGTGAACAAGAATACTCAGTTCATTACAGTTATAATTCTATGGTATCTGGAAGCAGGAAGAAAATGGTCAGGTAGTTTTCTGTGTGAGGTGAAGGTCTTGGTTGAGAATGGCTCTGAGAAAGAGTGTTTTAGATGTTGGAGGTTGGTTTTTGTTTATTTGTTTGTTTTGCAACTTAATGACCTGCTGGTCCTGCTACTGTCATTGCCTTAGACAAACTCCATGTGGTCCCAATGATTTTGGTGATTTCTGAGACTTGATGAGCTCCACTTCCTATGACAATCACCAAAATTGGGAACAGTGAGTTTTGCTGCTTTTTTAGGTACAATATAGTTCTGTTTTGTTTTCCCACAATGGACTCCAGGTTTTAAAAAAATGTTATAAAAGTGGTAGAATACATGGGTTTAAAAACTATCTTTAAGTTTAATGTTTGTTGTAAATTATTTAATTAAAGAATTCTTTTATCATGTTCGCTCATTTTTCTGATTGCTGAGAATTTATTAATGGCAGAAAGGATTTACACTATACCTAAGGCAAAAAACTTTAGTTCCTATATTGAATGAACCAACTGGATTATGTACAACTTCATATGCCTATATTACATGACAATACAATACAGATAAGATACAACCAGGAAGTCAAATAAATTTTGCCTTCCATTTCAGATTATCCAGAGACAACAGAGAAAAATAAGCAAGTTAATTACAGTAGAAAAAGGTCTGGAAAAAAAAAAAATCACAAAAGGGATCAACAAAGACTGATGGTGAAATGACTCAAAATCATAGGAACTTTTCAAAGAGCAGAACACCTTAGTACCATTCCAAATAATACAAGCCCTTGTATGGTCCCTTAAAATATGTATTGATTACTTATGTGAAACAACCTGTCCACCTTCTGTTTAGCTTTGCCAGCCTCAGTAAGTTTCTCAGACCTGAAGTAGAGCTCTGTGTAGTTTCAAAAGCTTGTCTCTCTGACCAATGGAAATTGGTCCAATAAAAGATATTACCTCACGCACCTTGTCCCTAGCCTCTGTTTGCCAGCAGCTGGGAATGGGCGACGGGATAGATCACTTGATGACTATCTGTTCTGTTCATTTCTTCTGAAGCACCTGGCATTGGCCACTGTTAGACGACAGGATACTGAGCCAGATGGACATTGGTCTGACCCAATATGGCATTTTTATGTGTATGAGAACAAAAGTGTGGGGTTATATTTATTAGCTCTGAAGATGAAGATGTCCATGCAGTGTGCAGCGGCGGTCAAAAAAGCAAACCGGATGTTAGGAATCATTAACAAAGGGATAGGAAATAAGACGGAGAATATCTTATTGCCCTTATACAAATCCATGGTGTGCCCACATCTTGAATACTATGTACAAATGTGATCTCCTCATCTCAAAAAGGATATAATGGCATTAGAAAAGGTTCAGAGAAGGGCAACTAAAATGATTAGGGGATTGGAATGAGTCCCATATGAGGAGAGATTAAAGAGGCTAGGACTTTTTAGCTTGGAAAAGAGGAGACTAAGGGGGGATATGATAGAGGTATATAAGATTATGAGTGGCGGGGAGAAAGTGAATAAGGAAAAGTTATTTACTTATTCCCATAATAGCAGAACTAGGGGCCACCCATTGAAATTAGTGTGCAGCAGGTTTAAAACAAATAAAAGGAAGTTCTTCTTCACACAGCGCACAGTCAACCTGTGGGACTCCTTGCCTGAGTAGGCTGTGAAGGCTAGGACTATAACAGGGTTTAAAAGAGAACTGGATAAATTCATGGAGGCTAAGTCCATTAATGGCTATTAGCCAGGCTGGGTAAGGAATGGTGTCCTAAGCCTCTGTTTGTCAGAGGGGTTGATGGATGGCAGGAGAGAGATCACTTGATCGTTACTTGTTAAGTTCACTCATTCCGGGGCACCTGGCATTGGCCACTGTTGGTAGACAGGATATTGGGCTAGATGGTCCTTTGGTCTGACCCAGTATGGCCTCTCTTATGTTCTTAGCTCTTGGTGGGTTTATAAAACATTCGGGAAGGGGAGGTAATGATGTGTCTCTTTCAAAGCTCCTTTAATACTATAAAGTGAGAAGGACTACACTGCTGGAAGCTAGTCTAGTGCAGAGCTCTTAATATGCAGAGCAGACTGCTTGTAGCCTGTGCTAATAAAAGTACGGGATTAATGCGCTGCTGTTTTTCCCATGATTTACTTCTAAAATATATTACAAAGGTGTATGTATGTATAAACTTTGAAAAGCAATTTGGTTTCTGCTTGGTGTTTGGGCTGGGATTCCAACTGACTTTTCGTTTTCCATCCCAAATTGACTAGTCATACTTCTGATTCAAATCAGGACTATTCACTGTTTCATAGGGATTTTAACAATCATTTTAACACATCTTCCCTGTAGTTTGATTCATTATCTGCTGATAAGTCACCTTTTCCCCTGCAAGAATTATTTCAATGATCTATCCCTTTAGTCAAACAGAACTTGACATGCATCTCTCTGGAAACTGTCAACCATTGTTCCTGAAATGATCAAAGGTTTCACTACAGCATAACAAGAGATACTTTCTCGCCACAGGGGCTAAGGATGCAGCCACTATATTGTTCTAACCTCTTGAAGTACATGAGCAGAAGGACCTTCTTTTACTCCATATAATACATTGAAATCCACTGGAGGTAATACAATTAGTTGGCAGAAAAAGTGACAAAATGGCAAGAAATATTCCCAGGAAGTTATCTGCTAAATTCAGGGAATAAAATTAAAAAGAGGATCTTAACTAAATGGATTAAATGTACAGAAGATACTTCATTCAAATATGAAAAAGGTTAAAACAAATACTCTCTGCCAATAAGGCCTTAGAATATTGTTACTGTATTACTTATGTCATAAACAAAATAACTTCAAAACAATTCTATTTTTTTCTAGTGCTAGATGTCTTTAATTAACAAATAATTTTGTCATAAGTCCATCAGCTCTGACCTAATTGATTTTAAACAATTAGGATGTATTTCCAGGACACCAGACCAAAACTATAACCTCCTTGAAACTTCTTCTCAAGCTCTCTCTCCACCCCTGAGAATAAATACATCCAGAATAGTTTCAAAACCACTGACCTAGTGTCTTTAATAAATAATTCTCCTCTCTGACATGAATACATTACTAATAGTTTTAAAAATATATAACCATAAATAAATTAGCACCTTGAATATCAGTTCATAAACATTGTAAAGACCTTAATTCCCTCCGTTAATCTGTCTGAATGGGTTATGTCCCACTCTACTGGCCAGATGACATAGAGAATGAATCCCAGATCCTTAAAAGTATTGGGAGTTAGGCACCTAAATACCTTTTAGGATTTGAGCAACCTCCTAATTGAGCTGTACATTTAGCTCAGCTGGTAGACACATGGCCCCAGGTCATCAAAGGTATTTAGACTCCTGACTTATATTGAAATAAATGGAAGCTGGGAGTCTAAGCATTGTCTACAAGAGCGTTCTTCAAAGATTTCCGGACGCAGCCCCTTTCTGTGGCCTGGGGTCTATTCACAGCCCACAGGGGCATATCTGCTGAAATGCCGCCGAATTGAAAGCTTCTGCTTTCTGCGGCGCCATTTCAGCGGGACAAAAATAGACCACCGGTCTATTTGGCGGTCTCCCAGGTGAGATCGGTGATGGCACTGGGGTCTCGCACAACCCCAGGGGTGCGTGCAACCCACTTTGAAGACCACTGGTCTACACTTAAAACACTATAGTGGCCAGCATTTCAGTGTAGACACTACCTATCCCAACAGTAGGGATTCTCCTTTCAGCATAGTTAATTCATCTCCCAAGAGGTGGTAGCTTGGTCAATAGAAGAAATCTTCCATCCACATAATGCTATCTACAGGGGAACTTAGGTTCTCTTAACTACTAAGCACTATGCTGCTCAATGGTGTGGATTTTTCACATTTTCACATCCTTGACTAGTTAAATGTACCTAATTTTCTTGTGAACACCAGGCCTAAATAACTTTAGGAACATTGGTTTAGAACATTGGTTCTTTGGTGCATTAGGTCTTGGTGTAACCCTCCTGATGATTCACAGAAGTGATAATGGGGACAGTGTAGATTACCCAGACATAAAAGCAATATATCTGCCACTTGCTATCCTTAACATAAAAAATACCATATGTAACTACAAAAATGTGACATATCTCAAATTATCAGGGGGATACTTTTCTGCAAGGCAGCTTCAGGAGGTTACATTTGTCCAATCAACCTCTGGAAAAACAGTACAAAGTGAAAATCTTTCATTATTTCATCCCTTCAATACTCCACGGGCCTGGTAGTTCAGTATCCTAGGGTTTTCTCTCCTTTGTAAGCTTGGATAACAAATCCACAAATACTTCCACTTATTAGATAAAATCTTTAGTACCAGACAGGTACTGTGCTTGATTTAAATCTCTATTTAACTATATTATTGTACCATCTCAGCTTCCCATTTTTTGAATGCAATAATTTCAAAGTTCCCTATGAAAAGCTCAGACCTTTTTACATTTTGGCTGGTTTCCTTAACGGCTTCCACCCCTAAACTCCCCACATTGTCTCATTAACAGAATGAAGATTGAAAACTGAAGTTATGTGTGCCTGCATTTAATGTATATTTAATACTCTAAGAATTCTTGGATGTAATTTGCATTCAGTATGAGTAAAGGATGCAGGAAAAGGCCCTACAATAATAAACATTGCATTTTATAAACTATGGTTCAATGATATTTATGGCAAATTTACAATAATGAATCCTGATGTTGTAATATGTGGTACTGGAATATCAGTGGCATATTACCCAGGTCAAGGAGCAACAGCCGCTTATGTGCGTCGCTGCTTCCTGTTATTTTAGAACTGGGAGGCTCCTGTCGCGTACACTGAGCTTTTCTTCTGTGTCCTCCCAGAGAAGCATTTCCAGTCCTTGTTCTTTTCATGCATACCAAGTTCTTCTTTTCTTTACAGCACTCCGTGATTGCCTTCTCAGGACAGATTATATCAGATACACCTGGCTCCAGGTTGTTTTCTCCTTGCAGTTCCTCTGGGCCCAGTCCCACATATAGTCCCTTGTTCACACTCCCTTATCTTCCACACACACTCCCTTGTTCGCACTCTCTCTGATTGCATGATGGGATATTGCAAAGCTTGGAAGTTCATACGAGTGGTAACTTGAAAACATTATAGAGTTTGCAAAGGTTAGAAAACTTAAAGCTTATGCTAACAGTAACTGAAGTTACGAAGTCTGCAAAAAAGGTTGCAGAACTTAATACAAGTTACAGATCTTACAATTGCATTTGAGCGGAGGCTTTACATAACACCATGAACCACTGTAAAGCATTTATCAGGTGCTATATCAGGTTATTAACAACCCATCACTCTCCTCGTGTGTCTATGCATTTCTTGGTCAGCACTAACAATGATAGTCCCTAGACCCAGTGAAACTGTGGGGAATGAGGGAAGAAGAACGAAGGTGGGTTTTAAAAGGACCATGTAGAGAGAAAATAGTTTCATGAGACTCACAGTTGTGCAAGGCCCAGTACTACCTCTTCCATTCCTCGTTTTTCATTCCCCTTATGAACAGGAGCTGTGAAGAACAAGGGAAGGGGTGGTCGGCGGCTTATGTATTGGCCCACCTTCCTCCAAGAAGGGAAAGGGTGCAGTCATAGCAGTCCATTCTCCCTGTGACTCTTTCACAGGTTATGTACCATTCCCATTCACTGATGTCTATCTTCTCCTTGCATGAAATCTCTCTGGAAAAGCAGGGGTGTGTGAAGCATTTACTCTGGCAGTTGTACAAATGTCATGCCATATCCTTTAACAGTGGGGAAGCAACTGGCTTGTGATGTTAATTCAGCAGTTCAGGAAAGAAAATAAACTTTTGGAGTGCTGTTTTACTAAATGCTGCCCTTGCCTTTGACTCATCAGGATAGTTCATTGCTGACCGTGAAACCATTGTGGTGGAAGGGAACAAGCGGCACCACAGAGA
Organism: Dermatemys mawii; assembly: GCA_007922305.1. NCBI lineage: Eukaryota > Metazoa > Chordata > Testudines > Dermatemydidae > Dermatemys > Dermatemys mawii. The sequence continues at coordinate 75,575,460 of ML677326.1, forward strand.
TAACAGAGAGAGATGCAGAAGGACCCTGAAAAACCTGCTTCATGACATAGATAGAAGGAGTCATGAACAGCTCAGTTTTCTTAGAGAAAGGGAAGAATGGACTCTTAGTCAGGGTGAGGCATTCTTGAAAATGGAGACAGAAGCAATGGGAACATACACAGAGGGAATGGGATAGTGGACTCAGACCCAGGTGAAATTGGTGGCTAATGCTTTCAGTCCTGGACATTGCTCCTGTACAGGAACAGACACTACCCCCTTCTTCTCTTCCTTCAGTTGCTGCCCAGATTGCTGCTGAGGCAGTGTATCTCACCACCACCCTTGATGGGGAGCAGCTTGCTGGATGTCTGGCACAACATCATCAACAACACCTGAAACCCCTCACCAGGGAATCCCCCAAGCATTCAGGAGATAACTGATGAATCTGATTCAGGCTCTGTAGCCTAGCCTATGTTTACCCCAACCAAGCCTCACACACAATCCTCATTTGTCTCATGTGCAATATTCTGCAGCCATTATACCCTGTCAAGGAGAGGAGGAAGGGAAGAGTGAAGAGATGTATCCACAGACATTAATGTTTGCCCACTTCTCAGGGAATTTGACCTTTCAGGTTTTGGTTTGGGTTTTGGTTTAATTGTTCCTGTTAAAAACTGGTTTCTTTCCATGTTTGCTGTGTGTATATAAATTAAAGCTATTGTTTATTTTATAGTTCACTTTACTCATGTGTGCACCTTGTTTTCTCAAGTATGGTCACTGAGATACTGCTTAGTGGTTTGGGAGAATATATCAGAATTCAAAGCACATGAATGTGGTTTCTTTAAAGCCTGGTGACAATTTCTTCTTTCCCACACTCTCCCTCTTTCCAACCCCTGGCCATGAAGTTGCTAATTTTTCTAAAGGTTCATGACAATGGTATGTTGTGAAATAGCTGTTGCTGTCCAAAGCAGCAGAAAGAAAAATAGAAGATAACTAAAATGTCTTTATGGTTTTGTGAACAATTTGTGATAATATAGGCAAAGGAAATAAAACTAAATTAACACTGAAGATATCTGATACTGATATCTTGAGCTTTTCCAACTCTTCCTCTTCAACCTCCAACAAAATTCAGTACTGGAAATCATAGGAGTATATATGTCATGGGAGTACTCATGAATAGCACCTGATAAAATGCTGTGAGCAGTGGTGTCAGAAAACATAAGGAAGGAGTGTATGAAAGTCTTATCAAAACCATACAGAACTTTTTTTCCCCGATTACTTTAACAATGCTTAAGTGCCCCACATTAAGTGACCCAAAAACAGAACAATTAACATACACTAAAAACATTGCTCAATGGTCCCCTTAAAGTGCATTAAAACTTCCCTCACCATAAAACCAGGACCAAAGGTGTTAACATGGGGAGAACCCTCAAGGTTGTCTGCTTTCAGTTGTCAATAATCAGAGGGGTAGCCTTCCACTGCATGCATCGAACGAAGTGGGTATTCGCCCACGAAAGCTTATGCTCTAATACTTTAGTTAGTCTTTAAGGTGCCAGAGGACTCTTTGTCACTTCTGCTTTCAGTTGGTACGTTAGCTGAAGGAAATTGAAACCCACTGAGGTTTCTTGTAAAACTCAAGAGTGTGACAATACTCTAATGTGCTTTTCCAGCAGTATAAAAATAGAGGCCATTAGCACAATCCTAAGTTAGCTTCTAGCTCCTCAGTGCTCTATGATGCATGGGCACACAGCCCCACAAATTTCCTTGGCCAACTGGGAACCAGGAGCAGTCTGTACATGGGCAGGATCTGGCTGCCTGTAAGGCTTTGAAAAACAGCTCTGTTCTGTGCCCACTCTCTGTAGAAGCACTCTCATTTAACCTCACGTATGTTGCACAAGGCACAGCAAACTACAATAACCAATGAATAGTAACCTTTTCAGGTACGTGTGTTTTGTAGATGTCCCTTGTATAGTTCAGAAACCCCATTCACTGAAATTCTGCAATAATTTCAGGGACTTAGGTTTTGGCAACCACTTTTGGATATATCACAGTGTTGATAGTCTGGCAAATCTGTACAACCACTATACCAAGGGTTGACTTGTGAACCCTGAACTATTTAGCAACTGACCAGTAGGGAGTCAGATGATGCCAGCTTCCAAAGGGTGATAGCCTCCTGTTTATGCACTGGTATGGGTTTCCAAAACAGAGTGTGCTGGCACTGGAGGCTTGGTGCAAGTTGCTTGCGCAACTCTATGAAGGTCTTTTTTCCTCATTCTGAGTGTCTCCAAACACTGAATCTCCCCAATATAATTTTCTTAGAATTCTTTAGTTAAAGTTTTGATATGACATCATTACAACAAAGCAAATTACTCTGACACTGATATAAAGCTGTAACAATTAAAAAAGGGATTTAACACTAAAAATAAATGTCAGTAACTTACCAAAACTTACTGCTTATCAGTATTAGCATATATTACAGTTAGGTACAACATGACTGTTATTGATTCATTGTATTCCTTTTTGCAGTTTGGTTTTACCCAGGAAAGTTCACCTTACCTCTAATTTCTAAGGCAGCTCCATCAGTTGTTGTGGATCTAACACTTCAGCAGTTCTCCTGGCTGTTACTAAAATAGATTATGCATATCCACTGAGATGGTGGCAAAAGCACAGCTGGTGCTAAATCGGCGACTATATGATCTTGTCAGTGCTGTTGAATTAGTGTGCATGCAGGAACTACTGTGCCAGGTGCCTGTAATTGTTATTTGTATATTACTTCAGTGCCTAGACACCCCAAACAAGATTGTGGTAGGCACTACATAAATGTGTTGTGTGCAATAGTCCTGTACCAAAGTGTTCATAATCTGAATAGATAGAGGGAGAATAAAACATTATCATCCCAAACTGGTGGAGAATTGAAGAATAAACAGGGTTTTTAATACAGGAATTCCATATCAGAGGCAAGACTTTAACTCAGATCTCCTAATCCTAGACTACTACTTTAACCTCAAAAAATCTTCCTTTCTCTGTGAAGTGTTGGGTTTTTTTATGAGCATTTGCATTGACACTAAGGTAAAAAGAACTTGAGCAGCTTGCTCATGATTATCAGAATATAAGTGAGTGTTTCAGCCTATGGTAGATTATTACTCAGAAATTTACCCACTCTGAGACCAAGATTCCCTTCTTGCTAATGCTGCTGTAAATCAAGAGTAACTACATTCAAGTCAATGGTGTCAAACCAATATAAATCTTATGTGAGATGAAAATCCAGCCCTTGGTCTTTTACTACAGCCAGTAGGTCACAAGAGCTCCACATGTGTTCCTAGTACAAGGGTACATTTTAATTTTACTTTATTCAACAATGCTAATAAAATAGCACTCTAAGGCAAGAATTTAAAATGATTAACTCTGAGACTTTAAAATTCTAAAAAGAATCTCAGTGTGTCACTTAACCTCATAGGGCAAAAAATAATGAAAATGAAATGCACACAGGAGTGAGTTTTATATTGTCAATGATAAAAGTGATAATCGCTTCAAGTCAAAGCAAAATGACAGATGAAAGAAACCTATAGAACATAGCCTGGGGGCGCTCCTGAGGCCAGAGCAGGGTACCTGATATACACCAGCTAGACTGATATTTAATGAAGCTTTTGTTGGCTCTATAATAAATGTTCAAGGTCTCTGGAGAATCAAATACCATTTAACACTGCTACAAGTAAATGTTCTCTTTGGGTTGTGGTTTGTTTTTGTTTCTATTCTCCTCCCCTCAAAGGATGAGGAGGATCTTTTCTATACTTTGCCACCTATTTCAACAAATATATTTCATTTGGAAGACAAGTATGAAAGAGAAAGTTTGCCTGGATTATGTATTTGTAACCTTTATATTTATGTAAAAAAGAATAGGAGATAAATGTGGAGTTGAATGTGGGCATTAGCAAAGGTGACTGTAAACCACTTTTGAATGCCCTCAATCTTGGACCCAGTTGGAGACCAGGATGGGTCTTTGTGTAATGTGGAGCAGCCCCTTTCTCCTTTAAGTTATGACTGGTTGTCCATGATCAGAGAACTGAGGGACACAAGGAGGTTAAGATAGAACTGCAATACTGGTCCTATAGCATGCACTGACTCTTCCTACATCATAGAAGTGTCCAGTCATTAGTTCCACTGAAGCAGTGCAATGGGACCTCAAAGTCAACATAACATAGAATCATGCCCAATGTGTCTAGAAGTCCATACCACAGTACAATGAGCTGCCAGGCAAAATTTTGGTTTTGTGTAGATCTGATCAATTAATGTACGTAGTAACCTTAGCTCTCTCCAGAGAAACTTCCTACAGGTTAATCTCACTGCATTAGATTCAGCCCTGATGAAAGTTAAATAAGTTTGCCAGAGGTATATCAGAGCTGAATTTGCCCCCCTGTTGTTGGTTTCAGTGCTGCTGATTGCAATTAGCAGTTTAGCCAGGACATGGAGGATCTTTGCCCCAGCAAGGTACAGAATGTTATTTATATCTCTAAACTGTTGTGGCAAGATTTATCAACATTGTGAAGGGTTATTACTAGCATAATACCCCTTTCCTCATTTTTGTTACTGTCTCCAGGCAAACAATGGGTTAAAGGTTCAAGGAGAAGCCCATGAAAGAAAAAAATCCACTAGTAATTGGAGTGGTTAGATATTTGCAAGGATCAGCTGAAGTTAATTATAATGAGATGAAATGAAATAGGATACACACCTGAGAAGAGGCGAAGGCCTGGCTATATATACACAGGTATTTCTCTGTTTTTTGACTGCTTGTATGAACTGAGAAGGAAAAATTTTCTTCAGGTTTGAGTTAAGGAAAAAGCTGTATAGGTGATCCCACTAAAATGCAGGAGACTTAAACTGAGCTAGTTGTTTGTACACTATTAGTTATATATCTTATTCTGTTGTAGACTTCTTTTGTTGCTGTTTGCTTGAATGTTGAAGTAAATCTATTGACTGTAGGAAACATTTCCAAAAGTAATCTAGCATAAAGACTTCCTTCCATATTCCTGAAATTACACATGGAAGTGGGTATGCCAAAAATTGATATTTTAAGCCAATTACTTACTTTAGCAAGTTAATAGAAAATATTTTTGTTTTTTATACACATTTGTCAGATATGAACATTCTTGAGTGCTTATTTCCAGGAAAAATGGTGTAAAGAAATTAAGCATTCAAATGCTTAGAATTTATAATACAGTCTGTCTTTGTAGCTCATAATTCTATTTGTTGTGCCAAAGTTGCTAGGAAAAAAAAAAAAAGCAAAATGCTCTTTAAAAAGATGAAATAGATTTAGAGAACATTTTAACACTCTTTGATATGTTGGCATCAATTGCCATCTCCATGGATCAAAACTTGTTAATGATCTGTCATGTGATGCAATTCAGAAGAGAAATATGACTGACTGATTCTGTAGGCTCCATGTAATTGTTGAAATCTGAAACATCAGTGAGCAATATTGCCCAAAGGAATAGTGCTACCTGAGACATAAATCTAGAATATTAAACCAAATGTAAGAGAGCAAAACAAGCAATTAGTTTGGTCACTTTCTACCTGAAAAGTTTTGATATTTTGATTAACAATATTTCAGAATCTTTATTAGTAGTTTAAGCTCAGAACACTGGGAATAGATCCTAGGTACCACTGTATTGCCACTAGGAAAGTCTCTCTCCAGATATAGATCAGTAATGAAAACTCATGCCAGAACAAGTCTGTTGTAAAGCTAGAGCTCAAAGTAAGAGGGAATGTAACTCCCTTCTTCTCTACTTGGCTTGGCTAAACAACTCCCCTCTTTCAGTTGGTGCATTGACAGTTTCCCTTATCTTCTGGTGTACTTTAACCACTGTGTATAGCTCCTTTAGGCCTTGTATCATCACTCTGATGTGTGTTATATGTCACTTTAAGTGACGGATGTCATTTTGGCAGACACTAGTGATTGAAGTGGAGACCTCCAGAGCTAAAAGTGTGAATCTCTACACCTTGAACTAAAAAGCTAGCTTCTATAGCTGGGGACTGGAGCAGACTTCCATCCTCTGTAAATCATATACAATAAGGATACATAACATGCTGATTAATGGATTACATTTACATATGTGCTAGTAGGAGCATGGTTGTGCTGTATTGATGTCTCTGGACACCAGGGTAAGGGAGAGATTGGCAGCACAGCCACAGTTAAATTGCAGCTTTCTGGCCACATCTTCATATCATAAAATGCAGAAGTTTTCTTCAGGCAATTGTCCCATCTATGCATTACCGTTGCTGAATAAATGGTAGAATCTTCCTAGTGGGTTGAGACCCACTGCAGGCACTGGTTCACTGAGCCAGTGATAGAAGAGAAAGTTCATGCTTGCAAATATAAACATTGTGTAGTCACATATCGTTCAGGAGAAAGAGAGGGAAAATACAAAGTGTCAGATTTTCATCTAGCATAAATTCTGCCCTGACATGTATCCCACTTAACCCCATTGATCTAAGTCAGGTGTGAATAAAGGCCAAATTTGGCTTATGATAGCATAAGAGAGCAAGTGATCTGGAAAGAAACAAACTAAGTAGGTAGGAGTGGCAGGTGCAGAGAGCACTGGTGAGGATGCCACAGATATTATTCTTCAAAGTCCACTTTCATTGGCATTGGCAAAAGTAAATTGTGAGTATGCAGAAAATATTCTGTAACTTCGCAAGACTCAAAGTGAGGAATCTTCCAGCGCAATGGCAATTACAAATGACAAGTAGGACAGTTTGGAGGTCTCAAAAGATGAGACAGGAGGAACATAACAATGACCATACTGACCCAGAACAATAGTTCATCTAGCTCAGTATCCTGCCTCCTGTCAGTGACCAATGCCAGTTGCTTCAGAGCAAATGAAACAGAACAAAGCAATTACTGAGTGATCCATTCCCTGTTGTCCACTCCTAGCATCTGAAAGTCAGATTTTACAGAGACTCAGAGCATGGTGTTGCACCCCTCACCATCTTGGCTCATAGCCATAGATGAACGTATCCTGTTGAACCTAGTTATACTTTGGGTCTTCACGCATCCCCTGACAAAAAATTCAACAGATTAACTATGTATTGTGTGAAGTACTTCCTTTTGTTTGTTTTAAATCTGCTGCCTATTAATTTTGTTGGGAGACCCCTAGATCTTGTGTTATGTGAAGGGTAAATAATACTCCCTTCTTTACTTTCTCCACACCATTCATAATTTTATAGAGGTCTTGAGGTGACTTGTTGAAAGATCTCTGAGCATGACATGCATTTTAAATTGGTTTTTATTTTTTCTGTCTTGAGAAGTTCATATGTATATACTATTCATTAGCGACCTTCCCAACTGGACTAATTTACTAAAATCAGGAGTCAGAAAACATCAGTAAATGTAGCTATTCAGTATGAAAAAAGTTTTCTGCATAAATCAGCAAAGGAATATTTTTAATCATTTTGTCATAGAAGTCATGCCAAATATTTCAGATACACCTTTCGAAAGTAGTTCTCCTTCCTCTGCTCATAGATTTTTGATCCCTAATTTTAGTGTATCTAGCAGGTTTATGCTGCTAGTACAGCCCAGATAAAATATTATTGGATTGTCTGCCAAAACTATTAAGATCTCCCTGGGTAGAAGCCAAATCTTGAGGAGCCAGTATCTGGTTTTTTACTTGCTTATAGCTCAGCAAGGCATATACATTTAATTAGTGCCTGGATATAAGGTTATTAAAGAAGTTTTGAAACATCTGTTTATATTACTGAAATGCAAACTACTTTTAAAATATACAACACACACCTCTTCCAAAATAGATAAAATTCTCTGAAAGCATAGAAATGTATAACAAAGGGTCAATACACCAGTACTGGGGCATAATATAGGAAGCAGATGGATGATAGCAGGAATGGCATATCACCCTGAGTAGTCATTAAAATTCTTGCCATTGGAGCTGGTTGGAAAGTAGTAAAGAGTTTTCATGAAACATTTCAAAATAATCTTCACTCTGCAGGTTTTGAAAAAGAATAACTTTCAGTTTTGCCACTGAAAAAAAAGAGGAGGAGGTGGGGTGGGATGGGAAGGAGTGAGAAATGAAATATCAAAACTCATTTTCATTTTCAGGTTTTGTTAGGCCCACCACACTGTGATTTTTACCAGAGGTACCCAGGGCTGCAAGGCACCTGGTGACCAGCTATCCTTAGTGTGAGGAAGCTTTGTCAGTGCCTGCATGGTCAGCTCACTGACATCACCAGCCCCAGGGGAACACAGTCTACAAAGGCTCTGTTGTCCCTCTGCAGGTCAGCAATTGGCATACTCCAACACTCAAGCCTTCCAAACATCTCACTGGAGAGTTGAGCCCCTGTTCCCATGGTCACACATAATTCACATATTCACTGCTCCCAAAAGAACAGTACACCTCAACTTACACGTCACACAGCAGATCACCACTCCACTTAGCTCACAGCACTTAGATATGGTTATAAAGAAAATAAGCAGAAGTTTATTTAACAAAGAGATAGCAAATGATAGCAAGTAGAAATACTGGAACCAAATGAATTCTAGAACCTAGACTTATTTAACAAGACATTCTTATTTCTTTGAGAGAAAATTCACCCCAAAGTCCTGCCAGCATTTTCCAGCCAGGCCTGTCTGTGATCCTGTTTTCATGAGGCTGCCAGCTTGTCAACAAAGTAAAAGATGCGGGCTATCTCTCAGTACTTTTAGTTATATCAGGATAGTTCTTTTTCACAATAAGGATATCACCTTCTGATTGTTTTCTTTTCCTGTGGCCTTCCTCTCATGTCAATTTTGCAATCTTTTAAGCACCATCTGGTTTTGTATGCAAATAGGCTATGTTGAAATACACAAAATACATAATGACCAAACAGAGATATAAGCATTTGTTACCTCTGTAAGAGATGTCAGCTCTTGGTTACCTAACTTAACTCTAAGGCTTTGGGAACATAATTTCCCAGATAGATACGTAACTTCCATATATTAAGATGGATAATATAGACTATTACACATACATACATTTCAAAATGATTATGATGGTCAGTGGGCTACTGACTCTTGGCAAAGAGCTTACATGCCACCTTTGATGAACTTAATATACATATATCTAATCCATGGGAGTCATTTTTTGTATCCTCTGCTGGTTGGTATCTAGACGTTCCTGGGTTACACATTTTCCTGGGGAAATTTTACCTCTGAGAGAAAGCATATGGTGTTCCTCTAAAGGAGAACTGCTTCATCAGGATGTGAACAGAAGGGATGGGTTAAGAGGCAGGCCACAACTGTATTAACTTAACAATAGGAGAGGGGCACTATACTCCAACCCCCTCTCACACACTAATCATTTAACAGGATTCCAGGCAGTGCTACTGAGTCCCTACTATATAAACAGTAAGTTGTTTAGATCCTCTCCATCCTATCCCTAGAACTCAGTTCACTTCTGAATCTTCTTACTCTGCTTCATATGGGGAGGTAGAGGCTACTAAGGGCATGGATACACTGGAAACTTCAAAGGACTTTTGTGGGGACACTCCTGCGGCAGCGCTTTGAAGTCGCGCATGAGGAGCTGGGAGAGAGCTCTCCCAGTGCTCCTGGTAATCCACCTCCACGAAGGGATTAACTCTGAGTGCTGGGAGCTCCCAGAACCTGTCCACACTAGTGCTTTAAAGCACTCAGACTTGCAGCGCTCAGGGTGGTGATTTTTCATGCCCCTGAGCCAGCAAGTTAGAGCGCTATAAAATGTAAGTGTAGACAAGCCCCAAGTGTGCAAAGATGTCAGTTTTCCCTTTCTTGCAGGCAAACACCACTGGAAACAGCTCAATATACCTCAACTATAGGGAGGGTAAAAGGAGCTTCAGTCCCTGCAAGATGGTCCCAGGATGCCCCTGAAAGTTGAAATTTGAGGGGCAGGGAGAAGTACAAGAGCCAATTGCTCCCTGTTCTCCCTCTGGCTAGTCAATGGAAAGCCCTTCTCTTTCCCCAGCCACATGCATTATGAAGAACAAGGAGAGGCTAGACTCCAGTATGTCTGGGCAAAAGTGACATTTCATGATGCAGGGCGTGCTAAATTTGGACATCCCCTACCTGGCCTTTTGATGATAAACACAGTGATACTCATTTGAGTGCTTGTAAGGACACTAGGCAGTGTATCCATCTGTTTCTCAATTTACCCATAAATACTTTCTGATAACTTTGGCAATAAATGATGACACTGCCTGTGTACATTTACCATGCCTAAATACTTGGAAGCTAAGAGAAGGATTGTACTGTTAGTCATTCTCTCTTCTTGAGCTCCTCATGGAACTATGCAGTCCCAAAGTTTCCGCAACACAGGTCTATGCCTAAGTAGCAAAGTCCAGGCTGTAATAGATATGCATAGGAACCTACTGAGCATTTCACAAATTTAAAGATATAAAATGATAAAACACATTTCACATGCTACAAGCAATTTAATTAAACAGTTATGAAAACATAACTTTCAGTCATTGTTACTACCACGGATTGAATACAAACTCCAAGCATAGAAGGGAAAAGCATTGTATGCCATTACAACAACCTGATACATTCAATTCCTTTGGTAATTTTATATTGCATGCATTATAACAAATATTCTTTAGATTTGCCCTCCGTTGTATTCTTCTGCTGGTGTATTAGTTTCCCTGGAGGCAGTGACTAAAGTGACGAGGAAAAGAAACGTTCTTCCCAAGAGAAGAAAATATGCAAAACCAATATACTGATGTCAGAGTGCTATCGGGAAGGGTTGCATAGTATAAAAATGTGAAATTTATCAAGTCCCAAGAAGCAATTCAGTCTGCTGTAAATTTTTCATCTAAAATATATTACATTCTGAAACCTTCATTTCACTTTGAAAGAGCAGTGTTGATTTTAAGAAATAAAACAGAGGAAATCCTAAATGCAGAAACTTTAGACTGCCCCTGAGGACTTGCAGGGTCATATAATAAACTCGAGAAAGTGTGTGTGTGTGTGTGTGTGCGCGTGTGTGCGTGCGTGTATCTGCATGTGCTTGCAAGGAAATAAGCAAAATATTTGTCATACTTTAGAACCAATATGCCACATTTCAAAGTGTAGTGGTTCTTTGAAAAGTGTCTCTGGAAAAATAGCATTGTGAATTTCCATGTTTGTCTTTCAAGGAATTACAGGTCAAATTTGCTTAATTTATAACATAAAAGTTGTTTTTTTAAAAAAAAAAAAAATCTGCAAACTCTACTTGGGCCAGGAAATTCAAGTTGGAGTCTTTCCTTTTCCAGCAGCATTACTAAGATTCTTCCAGGTATATTTTGTCCTTATTGTAACTAATACAAATCCCATTTGTATTCAAATTAAGCCCTCCTGGATACTTGTGAGATCCCATTGCCTTCAGCTGGTTTACACAGATGGAGCACACTGAACCTCATACACAATTATTGTTATGCACAAGAAGGAACAGAATCAAACTCACTCTCTGTCAGCTGTAATTGGTCTGCATTTCTAATGGGAGTAAAAGTTAGTGTAGTCTGTCTACTAGCTTCTGCAGTGATAACTTCAAAAACACATAAAGAATGTATCTATAGATTAAGAAGCTGATACTTCAAAAGTCATCTTTAGGTTAGAACTGTACTTTTAGGTGGTTTGAAACTGATCAAACTGTCTGACAAGAATTTTTGCATTTTTTAATACTCTTAATGTATATATGGCTGTTTATGAAAATTGTGCCTTTATTTAGACACATGCTATTAGGACTTACACACTCATGTAAATTAGGAGTATTTAACTCCAGTGAAGTCAATGGAGTTACACTAGTATAAAACTGGTGATGAGAGAAGAATCAGGTCCCTCAATTTTTCTGAAGCTTAATGGCTGTATTCTCACTCACTTTCTCTCTTGAACCCCCCACCCATTAGTGATTTAGCTTGGAGTGGAAATGTATGTGGGCCCTGACTTTCAGGTGGGCAGGCAGTAACAGACTGTGCTAATTCAGCTTCTCCAGCTACACCACACCATCTTCTTGGCCCTGGTGCCTCCAGACAGAGGGTTTCACTTGCTGAGCTGGGCATGTACATGTGCAGCTCAGTAAATGGCAAGGCAAAGCCAGGGCTGGCTCCAGGTTTTTTGCTGCCCCAAGCAGCATAGAGAAAAAAACAACGCTGAAATGCCGCTGATGGATGAAGAGACAGAGAGGGTGTTGCTGCTGAAATGCTGCTGAAAGGAGCGTAGCGCTGCCCCAATTACAGATGCCCCTGCCCCCGCCCAAGTTTGGCCTCCCCAAGCACTTGCTTTATTTGCTGGTGCCTGGAGCCAGCTCTGGGCAAAGCTGCCGGAGAGTAGCTTTCTGAAGATTGGACTCCTAGATCCGTTCTGGATTTCAGGTGTCCAAGTGATGCTTCAGGCTGCTGTGGCAGTACAACACCCCTGCTTGGATTTGGGTGGGCCTGGATGCTCAGTGGGTGGGCCATGGCCCACCCAGGACTACCTGTAGCTACACTCCTGTCCCATATCAAAAAAGGGTTAGGTATTAGTGACAGCCTGCACTCCTTTGGCCCCACTGATACCAAGGAAGTCTCTCTCTAAGTACACAACAGTGTGGCACTGCATGGATTTGGAGGCAGGGGCACTGACTAGAACAGGGATGGCTGCTCTTTGTGTCATGCTGTCTTGTAAACCCACTGGACTTGCCATAAAAAAATGGATTGGGACTCCTACGTACATTAATTCCTGGTGAGCTCCTCCCTGGATGAGGAATGGAAGGAATACAATTCCTTTAAGAGCCGTAATTAATAACTGGTGGGGAGAGGGGAGGAAGGGCAGAAGGATTAAGGCATTTATACGGAGATACTGGATATTCAAGATTTTGGAGATCTACCAGTTTATGGAGCTGGACTCCCTCTGCATCTCATGGGGTTGTTCCATCTGATGGAATGATAAGCACGAACTTCTGTGAGCTTTATCTTCTATTTCCTGCTCACTATGTGGTTGTTTAATGTGTGAAGAACAATAAGGCCCTAGGAATTCATCTTCTAATGTTCTTAACTTGTTGCATATTCAGAGAGCTGAATCACTCAGACATTTTAAATCGAAATCAAATGCTTGTTTGATGTTGCTTTTTAATTATATTTGAATTGCAAAGCAGCCTGTGATGCGCTTTGTTAAGGATGCTGCACATTAGTATTATTGTTGTTGCTGTTAGTAGCAATAATGATCAAGGACTAGTTTCTCAAAATGTTGCATACTACATTATTTGTACACGTGTAAATTTAAAAAGTTGTGCTGGAAACTGAATGCTCAGACTGTGGTGCATGAAATTAGATGCTCTGACAAGTTCAGACAAGCAGCAGGTATAGATACGGATATCTGTACAATCCTTTTAGTGTTGCCATTGATTCAGAGTGGATAGAGATACAAATGCATTCACTAAAGTTTAAACTTCAAAGTAGTTTTGTAGGTAGCCAACTTCCATTTGGTCTTATCAAGTTCAGCCTTGATTAAGTATAGTAAGACTTTCATAAAATTACCAGAGGAATACCTTTTGCCTAGAAAAAAATGCCACCAATTGAGCAGAAAAAGCATTACAAGGATCAGTATTCCATGCAGGTAAAGTGCTGTTTATGAGCAGAGTAGCTGTTCATTTTAAGACTTCCCGGGAGAACATGTTTCAGATAATTATATGACAAAAAAACCTTTTAGGATCCATGAAAAAACTCTCTGAAATGTCAAATGCATAGAAGCCATACTTCACCTGTAATGATAAAAACTATGCAAGCTGTAACCTTTTTAGCAGTAGACTTACTAAACACATTAATTGAGTTTTATGGCACTGTAATGTCCATGGTACTGTACAATAGGAGAGCTGTGATAAACAAATATCAGCTTTCCTGCAGGGATCATGTGGGAATAATAGAGACTGTTTCAGAATTACACACTATAAAAGAGGAGTAGCAAGTGGATTATAATTAGAATGTGATAAAATAGGTGGATTTTAAGGAGTTTTTTGAAGAAAGAGTGAGGGAGATTTTTGTATATTCCTTGGGAAGCTGTTCCAAGTTGCTCTTCTAAAAGGTATTACACACTATCTGTTTTCATTGACAGCTCCAGTTACAAGTCAAGCCCAATTTTAATGACATGATGCTCTACCGGTTCTAGATTGAACCCCTATAGATATCTTCCTCACACTTGTAATCCATTCTGTCAAGATAGAAAAATATTAAAAATAAATAGAATTTGTGATTTTAAATATTATTTCAGTGTGGGAGCAATGTATGAGCTAAACCCAGTCAGACAAACTAAGCTGTGTTGTTTACAAGCTATTTGAAGGCAGACAATGTAAAGAACATAACAATATGTTTTATATAATACAACAAGGATTGCAGTGTCTAATAAATATCTACATTTCATTTTGTCAGGCACTTAGTGATTGTTATGACACAGTTGGGGTCTTTTCCTTACAGAGTAAGGCCCTTATTCTTCAAAGCACATTCACAGTTTTGTGAATGTGAATACTTCCACTGACTTTAATTGATCTACTCCAGTGAGTCTCAAACTTTTGTACCGGTGATCCCTTTCACATAGCAAGTCTCTGAATGTGACCTCTCTTATAAATTAAAAATACTTTTTAAAATATTTTTAGCACCATTATAAATGCTGGAGGTGACACAGTGTTTGGAATGGAGGCTGACAGCTTGCGACTCTCTATGTAATAACCTCATGACCCCCTGAAGGGTCCTGACCCCCAGTTTGAGAACCCTGGATCTACTCCCATGACTAAAGTTATGCACATGCTTAAATGTTATGGAACTGGGGCCTAATTCAGCACAATAATGGAACACCCTGCAAAACACTTCAGAGGGTATCCTAGTCTAGTCCAGTCTATATTCATATACCATCCTCATCACGGCAGTATCTGAGAGCCTACCAGTAGTGTGTTAGTAAAGTGATTATACATCTGTCACATATTGTTTGTTCTCTCACCCTCTCTTCAGGGGGAGAAGTGTGTATGGTGGAGTATCCTTTTTCATATGGTTTAATTATCTTTATTAATTAAATAAATATACACATTGCTATATGTTTGTTAGAATAAGCAGGTCAAAGAAATGCACATTGCATTTACTGTGCAAAGTGGTGGGGTTTGTGATGGCCCTGATTTCTTGGAGTATATCATTTCACTGACTTGGACAGCACCCAAGAAAGGAGTTCTGTCTCCCATAGAGACAAGCTTTAGTATTACTGCACTGTGTTCCCATGTAGCAGAGGAGCATAATTGTCAGTCAGGGCTTCATCACAGAGCTCTAGATGATCTTTTAGATACACTTGGCTCAGGCTGTGGAGCTCTTTGAAGGTAAGGATTGAGATTTTTAATTTTTGTTTTAAATTCTATGGGAAGACAGTGTAGATAGCCAAGGACAAATCTGATGTGTCTGTGGACCTGGGTTGCTGAGAAGGCAGCCTGCAGCATTCTGTACTAGCTAGGGTTTCCTATGTGCTGAAGGTTTCATGCCCAGGTATCTCATTGCTGTAAGCCATCTGAGAGGTGATGAAGTCATGAATAACATAAGATGGAGTCTCCTAGCCAAGCAGAGATGGTAGAAAACATTCTTCATGGATGCTGCTATGTAAGAGCTCAGCATCAATGAGGAATTCAAGAGTACTCCTAGACCAGGGATCTCAAACTCAAATCATCACAAGGGCCACATGAGGACTAGTTCATTGGCCTGAGGGCCGCATCACTGACACCTTTTCATACAAAGATAGAATCCCCTACCCTCTTCCCCTGGCCCCGCCCCCTCTCCATCCCTTCCATGAGGCTTTGCCTCTGCCCTGCCTCTTCCTACCCCTTCCCTGCCCCCATTCCAACCCCTTCCCCAAAGGCCCCACCCCAACTTTGTCTCCTCCCTGCCCCTATTTCAGCCCCTTCCCAAAATCTCTGCCCTGGCCTTTCCTCTTCTCCGCCTCCTCCCCGAGTGCTCCGAATCCCTGCTCCTCTCCCCTCCCTCCCAGAAAGTCCTAAGCACCGCCAAACAGCTGTTTCATTGCAGGAAGCCCTGGGAGGTAGGTGGAGGAGTAGGGATGCAGCATGCTTATGGGGACGGAGGCAGGAAACAGGAGCGGGGGATGAAGGGAGATATGGCAGGCCACAGGAAATAGCTGTGTCCCACAGGCCTCATGTTTGAGACCCCTGTCCTAGACTATGGGATGAATTGATCAGTTGTAGGTGGGTATCTTCAACTTCTTACGTATGTTAGTAACTTTCATTTTAGAAATGTCTGACTAACAACTAACAGAGGATTTAATCCTAAAAGCACAAGTATACAAGAGAGTATATAAGGTCAGTTTATGCATTCACATAAGTGTGAGTGAAGATGATGAATATGGGCAAGAAGAGTGAAGAGAGAGAGACAGACCCTCAAGCCCTCTGCTCTCTCTCCATTCTTTACCCCATCTTTCTTTTTTCAATAAGGGCTAAAAGGTAGATAAGCCTTAGGCAATAGAGATGGGAGTTTAAGTTCAATCATCATGCTAATAAATATGAAGCTCTATGGCCCCTGTTAGTTCCTATTATTGTCTTATAGCAGGAGATTATCGGAAGCTACACAGCAGTGTTCTTATTAATGAAGAATCTGAATCCCCTGTTTTAACTTGTGCCTTATCCAATATCCATTCAACTGAAAATGAATCTTAACTTTACTCACACAGACCTCATCTTCACTGTGCAGGATCAAGCCCACAATGCATTAATCAAATGCAACCATAATTATTAATAGACTTTGAAAATCATAATGGGAATGAATATTCCCATTAAGAGTTAAATATTATATACCACACAATACATAATCATAATTATTAGCATATTACAAAAATGATCTTGATAATGCTTCTGAAATCAATGTAGTCAAACTTTACTAATTCTGGGTCACTGAGAACGAAAATGATGCTTAAAATTGTTGATTGGCTCTAGTTTTCAAGATATGCTATTGGGTCAGTATATATGACCCTTGATATGGGAATGGCGGAGGATAAGTGAGTTATAAAGGGAAGGGATCTCAATTTAAACCAGAAATGACTAAAATACATCTTTGACTGGATCTATGAATAAATCTATGACTGGATTTGGACAGTACTTGCTTTTTAGGCAAAACAATGAATGATGCAATCTGAAGCTGGTATTGCGTCATACATGATATGAATTGCATCATGTTATTCCTAGAAGTCATGGATGATGCAATCATAAGGAAGCTTACATCACTTTGCTGAACAAATTGCCCTATATCAACTCCAGAAATCATACAGTGTCATGCTCTCTTATTTGTCAGTGTTTGATTTTGCAAAGGGACACATTTCTGTTTAGCCAACGTGAGCAGAGATGCCTCGTATTTGTGTGAACAGTGCAGATAACATCTGCTATGTTTGTGGTGAAGTGACTTTTGCATCACAAAAGTGCAGTATAACCACTATGATTAAGAAAGCCTATCACCTTTATTTTGGCTGCAAAACTGGAGATCAGGACAAGAGGTGGGCCCCACACATATGCTGCAACACTTGTGCAACAAATCTTCGCCAGTGGTTGAACAGGAAAAGGAAATCTATGCCTTTTGCAGTGCCAATGATTTGGAGAGAGCCAACAGATCATACCAGCAATTGTTACTTCTGCATGGTGCCTCCAGATGGGAAAGGTGTGTCAAAGAAGAAAAAGTAGAGTGTGCATTATCCAAACATTCCATCAGCTATACGCCCAATAGCCCACGGAGAAGGACTGCTGGTTCCTGATGCACCAGAATCATTCTCACTTGAGTCGGACGAGGAAGAGGAAGAGGATGAAACTTCTGATTTTGAACCATCAATGTCACAGGACCCACATTTTCTCCCATCCTCCTCCTCTGAACCACACCTCATAACACAAGCTGAACTGAATGACCTTGTCAGGGATTTGGAACTACCCAAGAGTAAGGGAGAGCTGTTGAGCTCCAGACTACAGCAGTGGAATCTCCTGGCTAGTGATGTTAGGGTTTCCATGTTCTGTGACCGTTAAAAGGATCTTGTCCCATTCTTCTTCATGGAAGGCGATCTTGTAGCCTGCAACAACATCGATGGTGTGATGGCAGCCCTCAACATCGTTCACGATCCAGATGAGTGGAGACTCTTCATTGATTCATCGAAGACGAGTCTTAAAGCTGTTTTGCTGCATAATGGCAATGTTTTGCCATCAATTCCAGTTGGTCATGCAGTCCATATGAAGGAAACCTATGACAACATGAAACAAATTTTGAGGTGCATAAATTATGACCAACATCAGTGGCAGCTTTGTGGCGATTTGAAGGTGGTTGCTCTCTTGCTTGGTCTGCAGACTGGATACACAAAGTACTGCTGTTTTCTCTGCAAATGGGATAGTCGTGCAAGAGATTCCCACTACATCAAGAAAGATTGGCCGCTCCGACAGTCATTGGAGCCTGGGAGGAAAAGTGTTCAGCATCCACCACTTGTTGAATCAAGGAAGATTTTGTTACCACCCTTACACATCAAGCTGGGTCTGATGAAGAACTTTGTCAAGACCATTGACAAAACACAAGCAGCTTTCAAGTAGCTCCATGGAAAATTTCCAAGGTTAAGTGAAGCTAAGATAAAGGAAGGTGTCTTTGTTGGTCCTCAGATTTGTGAATTTCTTCGAGATGATGCATTTGACCATGCACTGCGTGGCAAGGAAAAGACGGCATGGAAAGCCTTCCAGTCAGTGGCAATACATTTTCTCGGAAACAACAAGGCAGACAACTACAGGTTGTTGGTGGAAAACCTCCTCAAGGCATACAAAAGCCTTGGTTGCAACATGTCACTAAAGATACATTTTTTGCACTCTCATCTAGATTTTTTTCCACCGAACTGCGGAGCAGTGAGCGACGAGCACGGCGAGCGATTTCACCAGGACGTTGCAACAATGGAGAAACGCTATCAGGGCAAATGGAGCCCATCAATGCTTGCAGACTATTGCTGGACAGTGACAAGAGATGCTCCATTTAATGAATACAAGAGACAAGCCAAGAAATGCCAAGTAGACACTGAATAGGACTAAACTATGTACATAACAGTTTTTTGCCTTTTGTTTCATAATACATTTTATTTATATAACCTTTTTGCTGATTTTGAAAGTGTTACATAAACAGGACAGGTGAAATATTATCATGTAAAGCAACCATAAACACACGAAAAGACCGAGGTTTACAATTTATGATTAAAACACTACTATCTACACAATATACATAGACATAAAATGTAAAGACTTAAATATCTTAGAAACAGTAGCCAATCAGTTGTTTTAATTGTCATATTTGAATTCAGCACATCAAAATACATAATAAATATCACAGTTTATCTCTGAAGCAGACGACTTCTAAAAAATTGTAGACCAGTGTTATTACTTTTGTCAAATTCATGGTTCTGACCTCAACGTATTCCCATAATTTCCATTAACAGTAATATACCCATCCAAAACTAAACCAATTTTCTGTTAAATGCATGATGTTTCCTGTTTTACCTATCTTAAAGTAGTTTAGCACCTTAAATGTGCTAAGCATTCTCCTGGCTCAATTCTTTGAGAAGGATTAGCCCCCTAATTGCTCCCACCCTTAAAAAAACCACTGAAAAATAAATACTCTTGTCATTTTGTGCTAGATTTTTTTAAACAGAACTTTAAACTTCAACCTTCAAATACAAAGCAAGATAGGAAAATAAACTTAAATATTTTAGCTGTATTGGGAATTGTGACTGATTCATACTTAAAATCCCTGTGACACTCAAATTATAAAAAGTTTATTCACCTCTGTTTTCCAATTTACTGCTCTCTGAATTCCCATTAACATGACACTCATCTAATTTGCAGTTGCTGATTTGCTAGATGTTTTTGTTCTAATGTATTATCCCAGCAATGTTGTGCTTTATATGAAGAAAAAAAAAAGGGGGGTTGACTGACCACTTGGAAACTCTTTTTAGTTGTGTGTAATGCTGCCAGTTCTAACACAGCCAGAGACAACTTTAAAATGTGTTATATCTGGTTGGGATGAGAGCCAGATTATTAACAGGATGACTTGTTTTGCAAGAGAGCAAGTGAAAAATTCAATACCACCTAGGCTTTCAATCCTTTTTCTCAATTTTAATGCCTGGAGTCTTTGAACTGATATTTGATTATTTATGAATGTATAATAACTGAATAGTGGCACTAAATTGAGGGCCATTATGTTCACGGGTGACATCATGGCTCCAAAACAGTCCATTTCTCAATTTTTTTAACACACTTGAATGACAAGCTGCTGATAAAAAAATAAATAGTTTGTGACAGAGGAAGAAATATGACTTGAGGGTGTCAGTAGTGGAATGAATATCATAGAGGACTTCCACCACAGCTGTTAAATGTGGAATGGCATCTAAAACTGTACAACTAAATAAATGGCCACTGTGTAGTCTATGTTTGTAATCAGGACATGCAATCTGTAGCCTGATATTTGTGTATTTCTATGTGAGTGAAATAAATATTTCTAATATTTAAAATTTAATTCACCTAAACCTGAGCTTTGGGATCATAATGGATGACTTTCCACTGTTACTTCACTATAATTTAAATTGCTTTTCAGATTGTATACAGTGTTGTTGTATACAACATTATTTAACAATCGGTATTGTTTATCATTTTAAATCATTCTATCATATGAAATCACAATATTTTATAGTTTATATCTTCATGCACATTCTGTACATTGTAAATATATATGACTTATTATAAAGATAATATGGCATGTGTAAGAGAAGTCCTACAATGCAGGTAATAAACAGAATTACCTTGTTTGCAGTTACCAATTTTCACTTCAGAAATGCCAATATTTATACGTGAAACTTAGATAATTTTTAAATATTCCAAGGAATTCAAGAATTCAAATGGACGATATTAAATTGCCTGTGACATGTAAATTCCACTCCTTTGATTTTAGTCCAGTTCATTTTTTTCAACTTTGAAGTAAGTTTTAAGATTTTTTTGTGTTTTATTTGTTTTGAGAATGATACCTATTGAACTTATTAATTACCTGTCAGTCTGTTCCATCCCTTTTTAGTCTTCACTTGTCTCTAATCTCTTCTTGATTTTAACTTCTTATGAGGAGGTATTTCAATTATGTTTTGCTATTTGAACCATATTTTATATTGTACAGTACTCAAACTGCATCTGTATGAGATTTGCATTATTATTATTATTATTAACAATAATAAATAGTTAATAATATTATATTGATTATATTATCAAGTATCCTTTTCCATTAATATTATAACATTATTGGTGTAATTGAAGGTGTCACCCAGGCACTTCTATAGACCATGCTATAGATAGAGATAGAGGTTTAAAGGGAAGCCAGACAGCCCAGAATGGGTCTGACAAAGCAAGGAGAAGGACCTACTCTGGGAGCTCCTGAGACAGCTTCTCTTGGAAAAGAGGAGCCTACAAACTTTACTGAGTGTTGACATATCTTTATGATCTCTTCTTTCCTTTCCCTTTTTAAGATTACATATGTACAGTAATAGGCTGTACTTAAATGTAGATTTTATTTGCATAAAACTAACATAACAGCTGGTGAAATATCAGTACATTAAAGTCTGTAATCTCATATTCCATACTGAAATCTCATAGAGTTCTCTTTGTGAACTGTGATGAGCAAAGGGCACCCTGCAGAGTGATAATGAATGCCTCCAATAGAAACCCATTAGAAATGAAAAAAAGAAATATAAACAGAAATCTTGCTGACTACTTTTTTTCTTTCACGTGCAGCCTCATCTTAAAATCTGGTACTGCAAATATATGCAAAATAGAACTGTGTATTATATATAGTCAGACATAGAAACATAATGGAAAAAATCTAGTTTCAGAAATTACACTGATGTGTATAGTTAAGTGTATTTACTCTATTTTTTCATGCTATCAAACATGAGGATTGACGGACTTTGTAAATATATCCCATAGAATGTAGTGCAGATGCCGTTCTTATTTTTTAGAATTCCCTAAGTTACCTCAATAATATCCTGTTGTAGGGAACTTCACAAGTTTACTACAGCTTGGGCTTGATTCTGATCTCACTTACTCAAATGTAAATAGGCAGAACTCCCTTGATTTGATTGGAATTACACATATGTAAAACTGGTATGTCAGAGCAGAATCAGTCTCTTTGTGTAAATGAAAAAGTATTCCTCACTACTCATAGATATAACAGCATTGTCCTGTTTGGCCTGTGATCAAGTCTGCTTAAGGAACTATCACTTCAAAACAAAACAAAACAAACTTTGAAGGAAGATGATAGTGTCTCTGAGGGTATCTCTACACTACCCACCAGATTGGAGAGCAGTGATCGATCCAGCTTCTTATCCATTTATAGTTTTAGAATAGATCCAAGGTATGTCTTCACTACCCGCTGGATCTGCGGGTAATGATCAATCTTTTGGCAATCGATTTATCATATCTCATTAAGACGCGATAAATCAATCACCAACAGCGCTCCCATCAACTCCAGAACTCCAGCTCGCCGAAAGGCACAAGCTGGAGACAACAGCGGAGCCCGCCGCCACTATGAGGATGGCAGGTAAGTCAGCCGAAGATGTGCCGACTTCAGGTACATTATTCACATAGCTGAAGTTGCGTATCTTCGGTCGACCCCTCCCCCTAGTGTAGACCAGCCCTAAGACTCCTTCAGCCCCAAGTCTCTAATCATTCACTTTATCATATCTAAGTGCAGACATGGATGAGTACCAGATAATGGAGTCAATCTTCAGTGGGATACAGCTACTACATGGTTTAGTTAGTCTTTTCCCCCTGTATTCTGGTACACCACTGTGGACTTCCATTGGAATTTGAGGTGTCTGTCTGGAGCACTGGAACAAACTTGATAACATTAATCTTAAATTAAGAGAAGTGTCTGAGAAAGTTCCCACATATCTCATGCTGGAGACTGGAGTAGAATGTATTATACCTCAGACTGAGAACTCTGTTTCACCAGATGTTTTGCTAATTCTCATAGTGTTCAAATAAAATCTAGCAGAAGCTGGGTAATCTGAAATACCATGCTTCATAACAATCAAACTTGTAGGCCTCGCACTCTCATAAGAAGCCATTCACACAACATAACATTTAGTATCTTGTGTTCCTGATTACACAGACCTCTACCATTACATTTGGCAGGACCACTGTGAACTGATAAGTCCTCAAGAGACATTGGAAACGTGGCAAAATGCATGGAAAGTTGCCACCACTTCACCTGACTCTCTCCATTCTTTGAATTCTGCAGATAATATTAACTATATGGACAACTCTATATAGTTGGTATGTAATTAACCACATTATACAATGTATTTCTTCTTCCCAAGTTGAGGTCTTCCACTTCTCCCCTAGTGAGGAGAGGAAATAAGGTTGTGCCCCACAATCTCTTCTTCCTGAATCCAAAGTTTGGGGACCACACTGCAACTTTTAGCTTCAATGGTGTGTATATTGCCTGATCCTGAAGTCCTAAACCCATTCCCCTGAGTGAGGATTTGAGTATCAGAGAGGAAGGGAGGAAAACTTGAAGAGAATTCTTCATGCAGTATGAAAATGCCATTTTCCTTAAAAGATGAGGCAGAGATTTTTAATAGCTTAAGAAATGAGTTTCACGATGTGGCAATACATGTTGATAGGAAGGATTATCTGTCTACTGCTCTATGCTAGCTAGGATTATAGAGCACTGATGGAATCTCCATCCTTAGAGATTTTTAAGGCCCAGTTTGACAAAGCCTTAGCTGGGATGATTTAGTTGGTGGTGTTCCTGCTTTGATCAGGGGATTGCAATGGATGACCTCCTGAGGTCTCTTCCAACCCTAATATTCTATTATTCTTGTTTGAATTCATTTAATCTGTGATAGTTTATTTGATGTACAATAGCATGATATTAATTACATGAATGAAGGGGAAAAGGATAGTATGTTCTATCTTCTATCTCAAGTAACTTTTATAACAAATATAAAATGCTATAAATGGGTTTCCAGAAACAGATGAAAGAATTAGCCTGATGGTAGTTAAATGTGTTTTCCACACCACATGAATCCTCAAACTGTGGAAGACCAGTTCTGTATGGGTCTCAGCCTGCTCCATCTAAAAGGGGGCTTGATGCACACGGCTACCAGTTTTAAACCCTTCTGTCCATCTGGTTCCTGGCCCCACTGAGCTCTTGTCCCCTTCTGCAGTAATTTTCCTCTTCCTCACCCCCACCCCAGCTATAAAGCACTGCTGTCTTCATTCAGCCAACCAGCCTCCCTTCTCCTCTCTTAAAGTTAAAGTACAGTCATTCTGTACAGGTCAGAGTGATGCTGTTAGTACTATTACAATAAGCAGGGAATTATGATCTATAGTACTGGATATCTTATTTTTTTAAAAGTCTCCACACTCTTTTCTTTACACTAACTAAAATCTCTTCATATGAGTTTTAAAAAAGAGGTGCTCATTCTACCATCCTCACATTGAGTGCTACCTAATTCTGCCTTCAATTCTATTGACGTCAATGTCATTCTGCAGGGTAAGGAACCACTCAGCTTGAGAAAAGGAGGCACAATCTGAACCTAAGACATACAGTTCATATGGAGATAAGCAGGGCTCTTCAAATAGCGTTGTTATAAAGCATTTCAAAATTAGTTTCTATTCTGCATTAGAGTGAAAAGTCAAAAAGTTTATTTGAAATCAATATTTTAAAACCAAAAAGGGTTTTTTTTGAAATATCAATTTGAAAGTGAACATTTTTGTTTGAATTCTCCTTATCAGAAAATCAAAAAAGTAATCAAAATTAACATTTTACTACAAAACAGGTCAATGAAAGATTTTCCAGTGAGAACAGTTTTCATGCAAAAAAAAAAAAAAATCAGCTCCAGTTAACAACAATATCCATAAAAGGCAAAATGACTTTAATCATCAAGTACAAGACAAAAATGATACTAGCAATATTTAGCATTCACATTTTCTTTACATATTCAAAGACTTTTGAAAACATTAATATAACTACAGAAGGGCTAGATTCTCAGATTGAGTAATTCCTTACTCCAGGAATAGTTTTATTTTCTTCAGTTCAAATTCCCATGGAATAGTATCACTTAAAGTCAGAGTCTAACCATTTATGGAAAATGGGGAAGAATATAAAGACTTGTGAAAGACAACTGAGAAATATGTAAGAATTTAAAAAGATAATAGCAATGTTCGTAACAGGCTGTTCAGTGAGAGATTTCCCTTTAGCCTGCTTACAAGAGCTGATACTATGAAACACAACAGGTATGCTTTAAGTTTTTGCTTCAATGGTGTGTAGAAAGTTTGATCCTGCAGTCCCAAGTCTCCCATTGAAATCAATGGGATAATTTTTTCCCCACTCCATGAATAAGAATTAAAATATCAGTTCCACAGTGAATTCAGCCATGGTATCAGCTGAGATAGTGTCCTCTGGGTCCCCTGCAGTTTTACTTTGAACATATACCTCTAAGATACCTCATATTATGTCTTATTCTCATACTAATTGAGAAACTGATGCACTAATTTTAACCTTGGTTTTCTTTGGATGTAAGAAGTGCTTTACACACAACTGTGACAGTGCCTTGAAGTTTATTATTACAAATGCTAACAACTTTGAGATAAAAGATTGAAAGTTAAAACTAAAAATGCTTAGTAATCAACAACAAACAAACCAAAAAACAGTTTATCTGTATTGTACCTTCAATATATGGAATTCATAAAACAATAATCTTATACTTCTAAATATGCCTAGTACATTAATAAATGTAAAACTTTTCTTATGTCCTCCTAAATCAATTTCTAGCTATTTCCCTGAGCACAGAATCTTACTGACATTTCAAATTACAAGTTTACTGAGACTCAAATAGTATTTTGGTGCTCTGTCGGAACATTCACCACACAAAAGTCAGAGACATCCTAAATATTATTAATTTGCTGTGTTGTTTGGCAACATATGTTTGGCAAAAAAACCAAAAACAAAAAAACAAAAAAACATGAGTAATAAGCTTTGAAGTTTATGCATGTTTTGAGAAATGATCTTTCACAGGTGCTGAAGCTGTATGGGTCTCAGATGTTCTTAAAGATCTAAAGACAACAGAATCTCTCTCCAAGCCATTAAAATGTGAAAAGCAAGTGAACAGATGTTCATTCCTTTCACTTAATATTTCAGGCAGCTGTGTAACTTCACTGTGTGGTTTTTGCTTCTTCTTTTTTCCTAACATTTAAAAAATAAACTGGGTTTAAGGTCAAGCCTGATGACTGTCTGAACAGGTTCTGACAGCTGTTTAAATGTTTGTGACATCAGTCTCAGAAGCTGGGAGTCATGTCTTTCTTCTGCTTGAGCTAACAAACAGAGAATTTTCCTTTTATGTCATTTCCCCAGGCACCTTCTCTGTGAAGAATTTAAGATTCAGGGAACCATGGAAAGCTTCTGAATATCTTGAACTGGATTCTATGGCTTTAATATACACATATATATTTTCATGCTAAAATATGAGTTGTCATTGCTGAGATTAAATGACCTTTGACTCATTCTTTTTTCAGTGAGCTGAAAGACAGATTGGTCTGCCCAGAGATATGTTGAATGATGACACTATGTTTCTGCAAAAAGCTCACAGCCATGGTATATTGACAGTAACACCCGAAGGCTCAAATTAGCAGCAGCCCTTCAATTTTTGTGTGTTCAGAATTTCCATCTACCTCTAATTGTGTTGATGTAAGTTGGAATCCCACTGAAAACATCATACACAGAGCACTAAATCTGCAAAGATAACTAGTAAATTTGGTTTCTCATTTTCTGGCTACCGAATGTGAGTCACCCAGAAGGGGCCTAATTTTCAGAGGGTTAATGTTCACGTCTTTCAAGATGTATCAGTTTAAGTAGGGATTCTCTGTCAATATCATCTGTAGCACAATGGCTGCCATATATAGCAAGTAGATGGAACAGAGACAAGTCTCTGATGCTGGGAAGGAGTTGAGTGACAGTCTAAAGTGGATGCAGTCATGTCCGGATACATGGTTTGTGTTCCCTGAGACTTCTTCCACTTGCTTCCTCAGTTTGACTCCAGTATCATTACTTAGGTTCCTTTATCTGGCATACAATGAGTTGATTAGAAAAAAAAGTTTGAACTATATTTTACAGATATAAAGGTTTTGAACTATATTTTACAGATGTTAATGAAGTAATTACACAAACAAAAAAAGCAGACCAGTATACTACTTTAAGCTGATTTTGAGCCTTAGACTCTATCATCGAAGTAGTGTTACTGTCTATATCCCACTCTGTGTTGTATTTTGGTAGATGGCTATACCACTAATTGATGATTTATCGTAGATTTGTTTTAGTAGCAAATCACAATACATGGTCTTTCTTTCTTTCTTTCTTTCTTTCTTTCTTTCTTTCTTTCTTTCTT
>ML677326.1:75602890-75711451 GCA_007922305.1 Dermatemys mawii
CTTTCTTTCTTTCTTTCTTTCTTTCTTTCTTTCTTTCTTTCTTTCTTCTTAATACCCAGAAGAGGTGGAATTCATATCTTTATAAATTTCAGTGAACTGCCACCAATATGCTTCACGAATACTCATCAGCTGTAGAGCTCCCCAACAAAAAGTTCATGAATGAAATGTGAAATTTCAGATTTTCAATTTTTTTTAAAAAAAAATTCATGACCATGCAGACTCATTGCAAAATCAAAGAACTTCTCTTTTCAGGTTTGAGTGAGATTTAAATGATGCATAAGTCTTCTGTGGGCTCTCTACACAGGAGGTTAATTTCACCCTGTCTGCATGCTATTCCATTTGGTCATGGTATTGAATCAATACTCTGTTAGTAACATTTGCCATTAATTGGGCATACCAGAGGTATAGGAAAATGCATGATACTACAAAATAATTTTCACTACAACTTATGTGCTAATTCTTCCATCAGGGGCCTTAGACGCTACTGCCAATCTGCACAAGAATAGCTATATTTTGGGTACTTATCCCTCAAAGCCCACTTTAGTTTCCAATGTACTGTAGTTTTCCTCAGAATAGCAACAAAATCTTACACCATCTCATATTAGTTCAAGGGATAGTGCAGAATACTATCATACTGGATATCATAATTTCATGCTAAAAAAAACAAGGAACAGGAAATAAAAGCACTGTCATAGCTAAAAGTCCCTCATTCATTTTGCTCTGTATAATATGAAATGGCAATGTGCAGTGATTTCTATTCTGCTTTAAGTACATTTAAATCAGGTACCAAATTTTTTTACTCTTGCCATGTCATTTTTCATGAGATATTTGATTCTGGTGAAATGAAATGCATTTAGAGAAAATATTTTCTGTAGATTTGCATGCATATGCTTACACAGAGGGAAATGCATGTAAATGAGGAAGTATTTGAACTGATTATAGCAATTTAAGCAAAGGAAAAAACACAGGAGAAGCAGAATTAAACTGCATGTGAAAGGATTACAGTGTCAAAACAGAGGAAGATAGATTAAAGTATGCCTGCATAACCTAAGAAAAGGAAAAGCTGGCACATTATTAAGAGTAGCTTCTGATTTATTATATATATATATATATATATATATATATATATATATATATATATTAATACACATACTCCAACCTATTGTAGCTTGGAATCTATAGCTTCAAATCTGGAGAAAAATAATAATTGCAACAAAAATTGCACTTTGTAAATCTGACTGAAAAGGTAAGGTTGGCAAGCAAATTAATGGTTTTGTATATTTGTATTTTTTGCTCTTTCAGTGTGAGAAACAAATAAAATCCAAAATACAATGTTGTTTCCCTTTAAAGATCTCATCATTGTGCCCTTGCAATGTCAGGTCGAAAGAGACAGATAGTTGAAATGATTTTCTGCCAATTCCTAGAGTAAATTAAGAACTGAAGGCATCTTCAACCTGTCTGATACTAGCATAGAAGATATTGTTTACTGATACTTTCCACCTTTGACAGCAAGACAATCCTACAGACAACTCTTGTGTCCACATACTGTACTGTAATCCATATTTGGATATCTCCCTAGGGGGTCTAATGGTTTGAAAGCCAGAGTATGTGTTATGATTTCATTTTTTGTGTTTTGGAATGTCAGAATTTCAGAGGCACCATATTACATAGTGTCTGAAATTATGTGAAACATAACATCATCTACAAGACTTAATTCATAAAATATCTTCACCTTGTATTTAACAATTTAAGATATTCTCAATTTTTTCAAATAACATCAGCAAGATGCTTATGAAAGAAAAGATATTTAACAAATGTAAAGAATGGTATTGTGAGTGATACCCATTATTTACATAGTTGTGCTTAAATTAAGGGTGTAGAGGGTCTGTTCTTACTCTTTCTACACACTAAGCTGCTATTAGAGTAAGTAAATATATACTAGCCAATTTTCAAACTAAAAATTTTAAATGAAATTTTATGAAGGGTGTAGAGGGTCTGTTCTTACTCTTTCTACACACTAAGCTGCTATTAGAGTAAGTAAATATATACTAGCCAATTTTCAAACTAAAAATTTAAAATAAAATGGTAAATGCTGCTTCAGAATCTTCAGAGACATCTGGAGAGTATCTAATGAATTAATTAAAATTGTGAACTTTGGGGAAATCCCCATTGACTGAGAAAAAAAGCACATTTGTAAAAATAGAAAAAAATCATTTTCTATTTCACATAACTCTTCACTCTCTCTCATGAAGTCACATCATGGGAAGATTCGCCTAATGGAATTGGGACTTTTGCTCTTACTTCCCAGATTTCCTCCAACACTCTTGTTCTATAATACTAGAATCTTAAGTGTTAAAGGTCAGAGGGAGAGAACAAGCTCATCTTCAATCTCTAATATTACAGCTGGTCCTTATGTGGGTTCAGGGAACTAGCACACGAACAACAAAGGATAGCTAGGTGATAAAACAAACATAACCATGGACGAAAGGTTAGGAATCAGAAACAGGTTGCTTTCGAATTATCTACGTCTATAGTTCAATGGCCTATCTAAGAGATTTAGATAAGTGACGCCCTAGTCTTCATATATTTTCAAAAAGTTGAATAATGTATTAAGGATTGCATCATAGTTAAACACAAATAGATTTTATTGAATGAGAAATTCTAGTTGTACTGCTGTTGTATTAGAGCTGACATATGCATTAGCTATATGTTATTGATATTTTGCTTTCCATTTCTTGTTCCTTGAATTTAAAATAAGTCTCAAACAGAAATTTAGCTAGCTTCACATTCCCAAATTGATCACGTGCTAAAAATCTGAATCATAATTTATTGCTTGGGGTTTTCTGTCTTGGCAAATAAGACAAGTTGCTTTTCAGAAAGATATAAGTTAGGATGTAGCTAGCTGGACAATACAATTTGAGAAAAATGGCTGTGTATTTCTCACCGTCCTTTGTAGGTGACAAATCTGAAAGATTTCCACAGATTGCAGTGTCAGAGGAGGTTTTGGAGTTAGTTGATAAACTTAACAGTAGCAAGTTACCGGAGCCAGATGGCATTCACCCAAGAGTTCTGAAAGAACTCAAAAATGAAATTGTGGAACTATTAACTATAGTTTGTAAGCAGTCTTTTAAATCGGTTTCTGTATCTAATGACTGGAAGATAGCCAATGTAATGCCAATATTTAAAAAGGGCTTTAGAGGTGATCCCAGCAATTATAGTCTTAACGTCAGTACTGGGCAAATTAGTTGAAACAATAGAAAAGAATAAAATTGTCAGACACATAGAAGAACAAATTGTTGGGCAACAGTCAACATTGTTTCTGTAAAGGGAAATCATGTCTTACTAATCTATTAGAGATCTCTGAAGTGATCAATAAACGTGGACAAGGGGATCCAGTGGACATAGTGTACTTAAATTTCCAGAAAGCCTTTGACAAGGTCTCTCACCAAAGGCTCATATGTGAATTAAGTTGTCATGGGATAAGAGGGAAAATCCTTTAATGGATTGAGAACTAGTTAAAAGAGAAGGAACAACAGGTAGGAATAAATGAAAATTTTCAGAATGGAAATTAGTGTTGTTCCTCAAGGGTCAGTCCTGGGACCAATCCTATTCAACTTATTCATAAATGATCTGGAGAAAGGGGTAAACAGTGAGGTGGCAAAGTTTGCAGACAATACTAAACTGCTCAAGATAGTTAAGACCAAAGCAGACTGTGAAGAACTTCAAAAAGATCTCCCAGAACTAAGTGATTGGGCAACAAAATGGCAAATGAAATTTAATGTAGATAAATGTAAAGTAATGCTCATTGGAAAACATAATTTCAATTATACATACACTATGATGGGCGCTAATTTAGCTACAACTAATCAGAAAAGAGATCTTGGAGTCATCATGGATAGATCTCTGAAGACATCCAAACAGTGTGCAGGGGCAGTCAAAAAAGCAAAAGGATGTTAGGAATCATTTAAAAAGGGATAGAGAATAGAACAGAAAATCCATGTATAAATCTTGTATAAATCCATGATATGCCCACATCTTGAATATTATGTACAGATGTGGTCTCCTCATCTCAGAAAAAATATACTGGCATTAGAAAAGGTTCAGAGAAGGGCAACTAAAATGATTAGGGGTTTGGAACAGGTCCCATATGAGGAGGGATTAAAGAGGCTAGGACTTTTCAGCTTGGAAAAAAGAAGTCTAAAGGGTGATATGATATAAGTATGTAAAATCATGAGTGGTGTGGAAAAAGTGAGTAAGGAAAAGTAATTTACTTGTTCCCATAATATAAGAACTAGGGGCCACCAAGTGAAATTAATGGGCAGCAAATTTAAAACAAATAAAAGGAAGTTCTTCTTCACACAGCACATACTCAACCTGTAGAACTCTTTGCTAGAGGAGGTTATGAAGGCTAGAAGTATAACCTGGTTTAAAAGAGAACTAGATAAATTCATGGAGTTTAAGTCCATTAATGGCTATTAACCAGGATGGATAAGGAATGGTGTCCCTAGCCTCTGTTTGCCAGAGGGAGGAGATGGATGGCAGGAGAGAAAACATTTGAGCATTACCTGTTAGGTTCACTTCCTCTGGGGCACCTGGCATTGGGTACTGTCAGCAGACGGGATAGTGGGCTGGATGGACCTTTGGTCTGACCTAATATGACCATTCTTATGTTCTTATTTTTGTTCATAGGACCAAATATGGCCTCAAATTCATGGAGTTGATGTTATCAGATATTTTATTAAAATAAATTATTTTTCTCTCAAATTTTATTTCCACTTTAAATAGGAGACATAGGGTGGAAATGAACTGCTCTCTAAAATATAGTGTACCATCAATCTAGAGAAGAGGAGCTGAAAATAACTGCCCCTTATCTGTATGTACCACTACTTTGCCTGGGAATAAGAACTGAATTCCCAGTAAAATGGGTTATTTTAACAACTTATTTGTTGCATATGATGCATACAGTAGATTCTGAAATATCCAACGCAACAACTGTAGGTATAGTATCTCAAACTTTCCCTTCAAGTAACTGGTAGGTTCCAAAAATGTTTACATTGTGTTATTCCAAAATTTGTGTCATTCTAAAATAAGCTACCTCATCTGAATCATAACTATATGTAGGTTTCCTCCTTTTCATATATATTTCCAAACATTTATTTATTTAAACTATTAAATAAATATTAAAATGTCTCATGGAAAAAATGGAGGCCACGATATTAGAGGGAATATCATTGGTAGGAATTAGAATTTCAAAATCTGTTAATGAGGCTCCATTTTCAGAACCATTGGTTACCGGCATTTCTAGCCACCAGAAGCCCCTTATGTAAGTGTATATGCCATCCCAGATTTGAATAGACATGAATGAAATGCCATATTTAATGCCACATCTATCACAACAAATGTGAAGGACTGGTATATCTGAGAATCTGCTCTTCTCAAAGGACAGAGCTTCACATGTTTGGTGCGTAAGCTGCTTCACTTCAAATACATGCATTGTCCTATATTTTAAAGATCTGCAGTGTGGTTCGGAGGCAGGCTTCCCTAGGAATCTGAGAAATGTGAGCTACACACGTCTTGTTTCTTTGCCAAGTAACATCAAAATGTCTCAAATACAGAAAATTAAAATATAGATTTAGAAGAGAAGTATCCTTGCTTACCTTGCATTTGGTATTTGTGATGTCCCTTTCCCACCTGGGAAAACTATGAAGCTTGCGATTTATGTTTCTCCAGATGCAAAGGCAGTGGTACATTTCTCAAATTTGGTAGTGATCCAGTGCTAATTTACATTTTCCAACAATGGCTATTTACCTTTTTCCTCATTTTAAAATGTGCAAAATAATTATAGTAATTTTCTTTATCCATATAGTTAATATTTAATTAAAATACACAAACAGCACTGTTCCATAATGTAAAAGTCACATTAAAACATCTACACCCACACATGCAACCTGCAAGTATTGTATATAAAACAACTGTATGATGGACAGCAGGATATAACAATGATGCTTATGTATGTTTCTGCATTCTTCATTTCTCACATAACATATAATATCTTATGCTCATTGCACAGAATATAGTTTTGTATTAAATAAGTGCTTTATTTTCAAGACATAAAAGTTGTTTGTTGTTGCATTACAAAATATGAAATTCCATTCTCATCATACACCATAATCAAACCTGTTCAGAGACAGTGTCACATTCTGCCATGCACATTTATAATCTCTTGTTGATAGTCATATTTATTTCCATTTACACTGCTTCACTCATGCTCATTCATTCTGAATCAGGCTTTGTGCTTGATTGATCATGGTGAATCAAAACTATTCATTTCCACTCACTTTTATATTCATAACCTGTTCTTATTTTTTATTCATATTCACTTCTTCACACACGCATTCTCCTTCACCTTCAGAAATTTTCATTCTGCATAGCTTTAAAAATTTCCAATTTAGGGGAGTGTCTATGAATCTCTTACATTTAAGAAAAATCCATTTGCTGGATTTCCTTTTTTTTCCTTTTAAAAAAAGAAATATTGAACGTTTTAGTGATCAGGAAAAGTATGGAGAAATGATAAAATGGGATATTTGTTACATGGTTTACCTAGGGCTAGAATCTGCCACCCTCACATTGAGTAGTATCAATCTGTATCGGTCCACTGGTCTACTCAAGGTATAATGTACAACTCAATGTGAGTAAGGGTTGCAGAAACTGGCTGCTAGTGTTCTGAGATGCTCAACTGAAAGGTAAATTAAAGAGTGAGAAGAACATCTTTATACATATTAAATATATATAATATGTCCTATTGGGGTTCTTAAATCAATGGGAAGAAACTAATTTCAAAGGAGGTTTTTTTGTTTGTTTTTTCAGTTTAAATAAATAATTCAAAAAGGTATGTGCTTCAGTCCAAGTACACTGTGAGAGTAAAACATGCTACAACACACATGGCCTGATTCTCAGTTACTTAAAAGCAATTTCACACCTGAAAAAGGGCCTTAAATTATATCTGCACTCATGTGCAGATATACACTACTACCCTTTACACTACTAGAGTGATGGATAGTGATCTTAATGTAAATGAGAATCAGGTCCAGAGACAACATGAGCCATATTATTATAGCCCTACTAATTCAGAGACTATGACTTTACAACAAAAAATACAGATGTGTTCACATCAAGATGTCTAACTCAAGGACATAGGTACATTTTAATTGATTGTGGATGAGTGAATTGAACACTGATGAATGAGGATAGTGTTGACCTTGACTAGCTACAATGAGGTTAAAAACTACAGTGCCTCATCACCTCATCACCTTGCATCCGACGAAGTGGGTATTAGCCCACGAAAGCTTATGCTCTAATACTTTAGTTAGTCTTTAAGGTGCCACAGGACTCTTTGTCACTTCATCACCTCTAAGCTTTTACATTGAGATAGCTAACTAAAGATATCTATCTCAATATAAAACCATACCTTTTTCAGTGAAAACATCGCTTGAGTAGCATTCCATGAGTATCCTCACTGACTTATGTGAGTCACTACACAACTTGAATAAGGGAATTAGAATCTGTTCCTACATTATCTATTTTTTTCTCTTTCTTTCTGTCCATGCTATTTCTAAGGTGTGTGTATGTTTTATTCTGGATACAAATATATTCTATTCTGTGCAAATAGGTAACAGATGAACTGTATTATAATAGAAGAATAGATTTATATGTGATATTTGAACTATAGTCTTTGCAACTGACATTAATTTGTTTGTAATTCATCATGCAGTTAAAATTTTATTTTTGTGTTTATGTGAATTACTATTACACACAGAGAGAGAGAAAAATAACAAAATTAGAGTATTGGGTTTTGTTTTATGTAAATACTTGGCATAGAAACTGCAGTTGTTGCAAATAAATAAAAAAAATCCCTATTTCATACTTCAAACTTCTCTCACTGCCATATTGCCTGCCTTACTTCTTCCTCCATGTCTTTTTATTATGTGGTTTTCCAACAGTAGGGATCTTAGTGGATTTTTCTTTCCTGCTTAGATCTGGTTGAATTGAAAATATAGTGCAGGAGATAGGGAAAGGGGCATCTTTCCAAGTGGAGTGCAAATACAACAGCCTGGCTCGCTTTGCTCAGTCCTTTTCTCAGAGATTTACCACAGAGGTCAAAATTTCAACAGTAATCGGTGGTAGGACTAGGTGATATTGAGCACTTCTAAAAATTCCACCTTTACCGTGAAAGCCAAGATGAGAGGAAGCACGCAGCAGCTTTCAAATGTCTTCTCTGTATGGCCAGCAAAAGATTAGAGGTGCAGGGTCAGAGATTGGCAGAGGGGCCTGTCACAGGGCATGACTCCTCTCCCGCCTTCTTCCCCAAAGAAACTGCACAGACTCCATTGGTGTTGCCTTCACCGTAGTCTTTTATTTAGTCCACCATTTACACAACAATCCCTGGGTACAACGGTCTATTTACAGCACCAACAGTGCTCTTTGGCCCTCTCCCTAGGAGCTGAGGGGAATGGTTTCCCTCCCTTCAGTCCTCTGTGTAACTGGACTTACCTCTCTATCTCCTTTCTCTTGGTATTTTCTTCCTGCCTTTTTATCAGTCTTGGTCTGTTGAGCTAATTGTCTCCTTATCTCATCCAGCCAACTAGTCTGATTGTCTAACTATTTACATCAGCTTTCTTAAGGGGGAAGTAATTAACATCTGAGCGATTGTGGGCTTCCTGTTCACCCCCTGCACTTTGTCACAGAGCCCCATCATATTTGTGAGAAGAATATCATCGTAAGCAGCTGCCTTGCTAAGTTCCTAAACCCTTTTAATGCAACCCCAACTCTAGCTGGAGGATATGGGAAGCAGGAGAGGAGTGAAAGTGCTGCAGAAACTGTGTGGCCATGGGGAAAGTTGCAGGAGGAAGCTTCTGCCATGTGAAACTCCTAAACAATGGCAAAACAAATGCTGCCCTGATAAATCACCCATAATTCCTAGTTTGTTTCATCATCACGGGTCATTGCTGTTTAAACTAGGTTTAATATGCTACATAGTATGTGGGCTCTGGTTTATGAAATACACTTTCTCTAAAGTGTTTCATGTTGTCATGTACGAAGGTCACAATATGGCAATATAATTCTGCATTATACTTTATTGAAGAACCAGAATTAAAAAGGCTTTAGAAATTAAATGAAGAATTGTTTATATGTGTAACACTTTTAAAAAGCCTCTTAAAACCTCTAAAATAAAACACCAGCTTTCAAGAGACGTAGCTGGTCTATTTGGTATTTCAGTGCTTTATGGTCATGCCAGGGGATAAACCCAACCCATAAATCATTCCATGGATCAGTCAGTTCCACCTAATATGAAGGTGCAGAGCATTCCATATAGAAGTCTTTTAGTTTATGATAACAGACTGCCAGATCCTCAACTCAAGTGGAGCTATGTAGCTCATTTGGTGCCATGCCAATTTACACCAGCTGAGGCTATGGACTGCTACTATATTGTATACTTTTAAGTCACTGGATAGGAGTAAACAGTAGTTTCATAATTACCAAAGCCCTTTACTAACTGTTTTGGGTGGGGAAAAGGGATCAGGAATTGAGAACTTTTTTTTTAAACAGTGACATCAATTGTGACCTTGTTGTCCCTCTTATGTTGTCTATAGTTAATGTACTTCAGACTATAACCAAATCTGGGTGTCAAACAGTTTTTACTGCTCCCAGAAGTAAACAGTCCAACTAGCTTGTCCAAATAATGTTTGTAAATTTGAGTACTTGAGTTTCCTGAAAACCAATGTCTTTTTCTCCATATGTCCTTTTATTACCTCAAGCTCTTTCATCAGTCAACATCTGTTCTTTGATTCAGCTCTTTCCTTTTTTTCCATGCTAATAAATGTTAATACTAGACCTGCCTGTTACAGTTCAGGCTGTAAACAACATAAAAATATGCAGCCTTTCCAGTGTCAAGAATCTTTAATGTAGTTTTATACTTTAAAGGGTACATGAAAATAAATTTGAGATCAGCTTTCTGTCATGTTTTAACATGACATCCATGAGACAGCACAAATAACCTTCTCAGTTGTGAACTAAGCACATAATGCAATCAAGCAACTGATGAGAAGTTTGTGGTCTGCCGCTCTCTTAAGTGTAAATCAAAGAAAGGCAGGTGACCATTTTTTCATGTTCATTGTTAATCATTTTACAAATACACATTATTTTTTGGTCATGAATGCTTAGTTTCTTGCATGTTTTTTTCCTCTTAATGAAAAAGATGCATTGTGTAATATCAAAAACTCAGGAGTTCCATTCATTGGTGTGCCCATCATTACTGAGCCACTTGAACTCCTGTATGCATTTATTGCCCTATATAGCTAGTTTAAAAGACACTTGGTAGCCAAAGCAGCACTAAATCCACTCCAAAGAGGTTTTGCAGTTGGCATCTCTGTGGGATTTAGGGCTTTACTCAAATAGCTTGCTTGAAGATTGGGCTTAAAGAGCTAAGTGACATGATTTGGGATCACAGCATTTGCTGTAGGGAGATGAGAGATGGCTGGGGATTGTGACAGACCAGGATAGCAAGATCACAAGCCTGCAAAGGGAGGTAAATTGCAGTGGCCTTAAGCAAATGTTTGAGATGCTCTTATAACAACAATAAAATACCTGCAGGGAGACAAGTTATAATAGCAAAGTGAATTTTTGTACTCTACAGCAGCCAATATTATGGATACGTTTGTACTAGAGCTGGAAGCTGTAATTGCAGCTCAAGAAACCAAGTTCTGATCAAGCTAGTGGGCTACAAATAGAAATGTAGCCACAGTGGCATGAGCAGCAAGAGGGCCTAGCTGTCCAAAGTACCTCCCCTCCAAGAACTTAGGTATGTACTTGGATCCCTCTCCTGCTGCTCCCACAGATGAGGCTACATTTCTACCTCAATTGAATTAACACCTTCAAGCTCTAGGGTAGATATACCCTGTGTTTTAAGGGAGTTGAAACTATTTTCTTTTAATTTTAGTTCTGGATTTGTAATGCAGTGGTTTGTGCAGAAGTTCCAAACTCTCAACCCCTGTTTGTTGATATCTGTGATGTATTGAGGATTGTGTTGAAATTGCTAGTTATCACTGAAAGAGTGAGGATCTGAGGGGATTCCTAGTCCTGCTTAAGGACTAACAGGCTCTGTAGCAGAGCAGGAGATTGGAGTCAGCCTAAAAAGAGCATCTTAAAACGAGGTGGTATAATTTGCGCCTATCTGTTTTTAAGGAGCAGCCTGTTTTATTTCTTCCTTGTTTGGGGTTTTTGTGTGTCCTGAATTCTAATAAATAATGTTGCAACCTTCCAGGAAGACTATCTATGTTTTTATTTACTCTATCTACTTGTAGGCTGTGAAACATAGCAACATTCAAATTATGTCTCATTTTCTGATCACATTTTAATCATTCATGAAAACTCTCAAACATCGTCTGACCTGTTTCTAAAAGTGCTAAATAGTGCCCTGAATTATATGAGCTCTTTCTATGCCAACTCCTTCTAGCCTTTTTAACACTTAACTTTCCACTGTAGTTATAAAGCATGGCTGCTTTGCTTGTGTGGTTACAAGAACCATCAACAGGATGATAAATGATCAGTGTGAAGATAACCCTGACTGTCCTCTCACCAGAGGTGAAAGTAAGCCAGTACAGCGTACTGGCTTCCCC
This sequence comes from Dermatemys mawii, assembly GCA_007922305.1. Classification (NCBI taxonomy): domain Eukaryota; kingdom Metazoa; phylum Chordata; order Testudines; family Dermatemydidae; genus Dermatemys; species Dermatemys mawii. The sequence continues at coordinate 75,614,566 of ML677326.1, forward strand.
AGGAGGCTATTTAACTGCCTGGGGCTCCCAGCAGTGGCTGAAGCCCCAGGCCCTTTAAATCACCACCTGAGCCCCACTGCCAGAGCCCAGGGGTAGCGGCGGGAGCCGGGACTCCTGTGGCTCTGTCAGCAATTTAAAGGGCCTGGGGCTCCACTGCAGTAGTGGCAGTTGGGAGCCCTCAGCCCTTTAGATCACTGCCGGAGCCCCCAGCCACCACTGCTACCCTGAGGCTGTGGCAGTGGGGCTCGGATGGTGATTTAAAGGGCCCGGGGCTCTGCTGCGGTAGTGGTGACCAGAGTCACAGGCCCTTTAAATGACTCCTGAGTCCCGGGACTCCCAGCCACCTCTGCAGCTGGTGGCTCCGGCAGTGATTTAAAGGTCCTGGGGCTCCCAGCCACCACTATTGCAGCCAGAGCCCAGGGTTCTTTAAATCTTGATTTAACAGGCCCGGGGCTCTAAAGGCCCCATCTCTTCCATACCCATTTTGGTTGAGGGCACCTCCCTCCCCCCGCTTAGGACTCTGACATACCGGTAAGTCCTTTAAGTTACTTTCACCACGTCTCTAACACCTTTTTTATATCAGTGTAACTCTTGGTTTTCACTAATGTAAGAAAGAGAGGTGTCAAGTCTTCAACCTTGGGAAGAGGGGAGAACATGATTCTGTTAGTTTTTGAAATGTATTCCTCCCTGTTTTCTGAAAGAATAAGTAATGTAATTCATTTAATATACTGACTCTATATATTCACTTGTTTGTCCATAAGCCTCAGGAATCTAGCCCTCTTACATTCACAACCCTTGGGGAGTTTAAAACATGAGACTATACTTCATGAACAAATAACAACACTTTCTTGCTCTGTTTATATTTAGAGAGACACTTTCTATCTTGCCAGTGTTTTGAGTTTAAAATCACAAAGAATAATACTGTGTCAGAATTAAATACTGTACTGCCTGAAATTAAAAAAAATATGTCCCTTTGATGCAGATAATGAGCAAATGTAAATGTTATTAAAGAAAAATAATGGAGTGTTAGAATAGAATAATTATTTCTATAATGGATGTTTATATGACATCTTGTTTCAGATTGCGTGCAAGCATCTTGTATCCCTTAAAGATATCTTGAGCTGCTGTGGTAGCCAAAAGCAGAAGTAAAGCCAGCTTATCTGGATAACAAAGGATCCCCTTTTATACGTGAATCCTTGGTTCAGGTAGATCTCATACTAACAACTACACCACTCTTCATTCCAGGTCCTAATTGTAAAGGATATGGTTGAAAGAAGGAAGCATAGGATGTGTGTTCTTATGCTTTGGCCACTAGGGGGTGCTGCAGTGACCTTTCTGGGGATAGACATCCCAGGATTCAGGGAATCTCTTGCACTTCCCCTGTCTTTGAGCTGTGTCTAGCTCTTTATGACTTTATTAATGTCATATGGGCCAGATTCTGATCTCAGATAAAGCAATATAAATGAGATCAGATGAGAGCATTCAGTTCTTACTAGTATTAAAATGCAATACCCTTAGATCCCATGTTTTCAAGATACTGTTAGATTGACTTTTTTTTTCAGAATAATATGAACAAAATCTGCTAGCTAACCAAAGAACTTCCAGAACTCTCAGTATATAAGATTTCACATTATAATAGCAACAATTTTAATTGTAATATATTTATTATAGATGTGTAGTTTTTAACTGATGCCAGTTCAGTAACTTGCTTTTTTATTAAGCTTACATTTCCCCCTTTTCATTTTTTAATAAAGGAGTTATTGCACTTAGCTTGTGGGGGAAAATGAGCTGTGTATGTTTTATGGCATATTTTGCTTTTCTAGCTATATTTGTGGTGGGTGCTGACAGTATTTCATTCATTAAACAAAGCAGATTCATGATGTTACTTAGTTTTCATAAAGTCTGCCAATAAAAATTTAACAAATACCATAGCAGTTGAGGAAAGATATCTAGTATGAAAGAGAAAAATAACTAACCATGAAACCCCTTATTGGAGGTTTCCTACTGTACATGGGTGTCATTTGTTGGCATGTGGATAATGGTTAGCAATAATTCCCCATCATCCTTTAGGATATCTAGCATCTTTATTCTTATATAATTTATCCTGGCATCAAGGAGGCAGAATGTTAGTCTGGCACCTGAAGTCAATGGTTAGGAGTGAGTGCTTCTTTATTTCTGAGACTAACTAAAATTTTTTAGAGCATAAGCTTTCGTGAGCTAGTACCCACATCGTCGGATGCATGCAATGGAAGTATCCAGGGGCAGGTATAAATAGGTAGGCAAGAACCAGGTGGGAGATAACAAGGTTAGTCCAACATGACAACATGCAAGGCACTGCATTTAGCCGTATGGAGTGGAAATCCATCAACCTCATGAAGAAACTTGCACAAATACAGACAGATATCATCTTTCTCTCCAAATGCAAACGGATGGACATCATACCAAATGGACTGAAGGTGAAAAATCCATTGCTTTCTACATACTGCACAGACTACAGTGAGAGATTATGCCAGACACTATCTAAGAAACTGAGGAACCACCTGATCAGCATCCTGTACAGCAAACAGGAAAACATCAAAAAAGAGCTTTCCAACCTGGAGACCTTGATAAACAACCAACCCTCCACACAAACAGACTTTACTAAAATAAGACAGGAGATCTATATTACACACTTCACCTCTCTACAAAAGAAAAAGGACTGCAAGCTATCTAAAATCCTGCCCGCCACATGGGGCCACAGCAGTGGTACCCCTAACCCACCCAGCAGTATCGTCAATCTATACAGCTACACACTCAGCTCGGCAGAAGAGTCTGTCCTATCTCGAGGACTCTCATTCTGCCCCACCACCCCCACAAACATGATACAATTCTGCGGTGATCTGGAAGCCTACTTTCGCCGTCTCCGACTCAAAGAATACTTTCAAGACTACATAGAACAGCGCACTGATACACAGACACCATCCCACCAGCAGCACAAGAAGAAGAACTCCACATGGACTCCCCCTGAGGGTCGAAATGACAGTCTGGACCTATACATAGAATGCTTCCGCCGATGTGCACAGGCAGAAATTGTGGAAAAACAACATCGCCTGCCTCACAACCTAAGTCGAGCAGAACACAATGCTATCTACAGCCTCAGACACAACCCCGACATCATAATCAAAGAGGCTGATAAAGGAGGTGCTGTTGTCATCATGGACAAGTCTGACTACCAAAAGGAGGCTACCAGACAACTCTCCAACACCATTTTCTACAGGCCACTTCCCTCAGATCCCATTGAAGAATATACTAAGAAACTGTACCGTCTACTCAGGACACTCCCTACACTAACACAGGAACAAATTAACATACCCTTAGAACCCCGACCGGGGTTATTCTATCTTTTACCCAAGATCCACAAACCTGGAAATCCTGGACGCCCCATCATCTCGGGCATTGGCACTCTCACTGAAGGACTGTCTGGATATGTGGACACTGTACTCAGACCCTACGCCACCAGCACTCTCAGCTATCTCCGTGACACCACCGACTTCCTGAGAAAACTACAATGCATTGGTGACCTTCCAGAAAACACCTTCCTAGCCACCATGGATGTAGAGGCTCTCTACACAAACATCTCACACAAAGATGGAATTCAAGCTGTCAGGAATAGTATCCCTGATGATGCCACAGCACAAGTGGTTGCTGAGCTCTGTGACTTTATCCTCATACACAATTATTTCAAATTTGGTGACAATATATACCTCCAGACCAGTGGCACTGCTATGGGCACCCACATGGCCCCACAGTATGCCAACATCTTTATGGCTGACTTGGAACAACGCTTCCTCAAATCTCGTTCACTCACGCCCCTTCTCTATCTACGCTACATTGATGACATCTTCATCATCTGGACCCATGGGAAAGAAGCTCTGCAAGAATTCCACCATGATTTCAACAGCTTCCACCCCACCATCCACCTCAGCCTGGACCAGTCTACAGGGGAGGTCCACTTCCTGGACACCACGGTGCAAATTAATGACAGCCACATCAACACCACTCTATACCGAAAACCTACCGACAGCTATGCCTACCTTCATGCCACCAGCTTCCACCCCGGGCACACCACACGATCCATTGTCTACAGCCAAGCACTGAGGTACAGTCGTATTTGCTCCAACCCCTCAGACAGAGACCAACACCTACAAGATCTCCACCAAGCTTTCTCAAAACTACAATACCCGCACAAGGAAATAAGGACACAGATCAACAGAGCCAGACGTGTACCCAGAAGCCTGCTGCCGCAAGACAAGCCCAAGAAAGAAAACAACAGACCACCACTGGCCATCACCTACAGTCCTCAGTTAAAGCCTCTCCAATGCATCATCAGTGATCTACAACCCATCCTGGACAACAATCCCTCACTTTCACAAGCCTTGGGAGGTAGGCCAATCCTGGCCTACAGACAACCTGCCAACCTCAAGCATATTCTCACCAGCAACAGCACACCACGCTATAATAACTCTGACTCAGGAACCAATCCATGCAATAAACCTCGATGCCGACTCTGCCCACACATCTACACCAGCAACACCATCACAGGACCAAACCAGATCAGCCACACCATCACTGGTTCATTCACCTGCACATATACCAATGTAATATACGCCATTATGTGCCAGCAATGTCCCTCTGCTATGTACATTGGCCAAACTGGACAGTCCCTACGAAAAAGGATAAATGGACACAAATCAGATATCAGGAATGGCAATATTCAAAAACCTGTAGGAGAGCACTTCAACCTCACCAGACACACCATAAAAGATTTAAAGGTCAGCATTTTGCAGCAAAAAAACTTCAAGTCCAGACTGCAAAGAGAGACTGCAGAGCTGCAATTCATTTGCAAATTTGACACAATCAATTTGGGACTGAATAGAGATTTTGAATGGCTAGCTAACTACAAAAGCAGCTTCTCTTCTCTCGCTATTCACACCTCCAGTTCAGCTGCTAGAGGAACACCTCACCCTCCCTGATTAGAGATAACAAGCTGGTTCAGCCTCATTGGACTAGCCTTGTTATCTGCCACCTGGTTCTTGCCTACCTATTTATACTTGCCCCTGGATACTTCCACTGCATGCATCCGACGAAGTGGGTACTAGCTCACGAAAGCTTATGCTCTAAAAAATTTTAGTTAGTCTTTAAGGTGCCACAGGACTCTTTGTCACTTCTGCAATTCCAGACTAACACGGCTACCCCTCTGATTCTTTATTTCTGGTGACTGCTTTTCATTTCTCACATCATGCCAAATAGATGATCTGTTGACCTCCCCTTGATTAGAGCAAAGTGCTTCTTACTGATATCATGGCAAATAATTCTGTATTCACTTTCCTTCTGTTCTTTATATCTACCTAGGTATTTATATGTCCCTCATCACCGTAGCATCTAAGTACATCACAAACATTAGCATTAAATTTATCCTCAAATCAACCCTCTCAAGAAGGAAAATTTTCTCCCCATTTTACAATTAGGGTCCTGAGGGCAGATATGGATTTCCAGGGTCTGAAGCTAGCCCTCTCAGTTCCCACATTGTGTCTTAGGCAAAAAATCATCCCTTCTAGTCTTTCTACATTATCTATTATTTCTTAAACCCACTGCCTCAATTTGTATTTTATCTTGTCTTGTGTTTATTTGTTGTGCCTTCTATGTGGGTCATTTACTTTGGGATACATATTACATTTAGACAAGAAACATTTTTAATATACATTTATTTGTTCAAATATAAGATTTTAAACAATTTGAAAATGTATTATTTTATATTTCTGATCATTTAAAATTTATTTCTCCAATTGTTTAACCATTAGACTAGCATCTCATTCAAAATAAATCCCTTTTGAATGTGTTTGTGTATATTATAGTAAATTAATATTTTCCCCCTCCCTATAGATCACATTTAATTGAATTTTAACATATCCGGGAAGAATATAGACCAATATGGCATATGGAGTTGTAACATTAAGAAGTTGCTACAGCACTACAGGTATTGACATAGACCAACATTTAACCAAATGCTAATTACATGTTTTAATAATTTTTTTAAAAAAATAATAAATTAGTAGCCACATTTCTATCATTGTTAATCAAGATGTACAGTGATAGTGCCGATAGATTCTTAATGAATAAAACATTACAGGCATTTCAGTTCTGGGCAATTACAGTTCACCTTAGGTGTTGTTGTATGACACAAAGCTAAATGATTATACTCATCCAAGAAGTCCAGTAATTTTACTGGAATGCTTTGGTTGGAATATCTATTCTGTGTTTGACACATTAAAAGTAAAGAAAGTTAGACCCTTCTAATTTACCAGGCATCCTAAATATGAATATGATATCAATGACAGGCAGTGAAAATGCTTCTAATGTGTTCAGTGTTATAAGTTATTTCTTAATTAACTATAACAGTGCTAGTAAATGCCATTCTAATTAGTGCTCTTCCCAGTGTATTAAGTGAATCTAGTGTTGTAATAGGCTTATGATATTGTTTCTCTATCTGAACAATAACATTTTCAGATAAAATTAAAAAAAGCTCTTGAGTCAGTATAGAGCACATTAAGGTAATTGTCAATTCAATACCAATCAACTAATAATCAAGAATTATTTTCATAAAAGTATAATTATGAATGTTTCTAGACCGACTTTACCACTCAGTACATTGCAAAATCCATTCTCCAAAATCTTATAGTGTCTTTGAAAAGTATGTTATTAGTGAAGATACATTATCACTATGACTTCTGAGGCAAAATCATGTTCAGTAAGATTTCTGTAGAGACTTCAGAATTCATACCATACAAAACACATTGACTTCAGTAGGAGTTGCATTCAGGTATCTGAGGGAAGAACTAGTATTTGGTATCTTCTACTGGGCCTCAGGGAAGCAGAGGAAGTCTCCCTCTTCTTTCTGTGTCTCCAGAGGCATAACAATCTCACAGGAGTCAGACCAGAAGTTGGACCTTAACCTTGCCCCTGTCCCTACCCATATTAGCTTCAGAGTAACACATGCCAACAGAGGGTTCATCTTGTATATCCTCAAGCTGCTTCTAGTTTCTTTTCATGGATCTGAATTCTCTGCAGAATAGTCTCTGAACATGATTTTGCAGCATATATTATTACTATTCATGTTGTATGATAGTTGGGAAACTGGTGAAGGACTGAGCCTCCTGAGTTTTAATGTTTCCTGTATCTCCTTTTGTCTCATGCAGCTCTATTCTTTCTCAAATGCCACTATCTGGTCCTACATCTACATATGAAGTATATGAAATAGAAACCATTTCTAAAATAGCCTTGATTAAAAAAGTGAAATAAATATACATCAACCACTGATATTAATCAGTATAGTTAAGTGTCAGTTAGTGTGTTTCTAATTCATATCTAATGAATTTACTCAGCTGTCTCCTTAAAAAGTCAATTAAATGCTTGAACAGACATTCCATATTTAATAAACTAATAAAATGATTTATTTATAGAATAATAATTACCCAGCAGCAATTTTTGTCTCTAATAATTTTATTAAATCTCAGAAATCCATTTTAACAATTTAATATTTTAAATGCATCGCACTGAAATTAAATTTTCAGTTATAGTGCTGTAAGTATTGTTTCTTTTGAATCATTTCCTCCTTATGCACTCACTCAAATTCTTCTGTCTATAACACATATGCAACTTTGCTGTAGTTGAACATAAGCAAGTTAATTTGGGACCTGAGTCTCTACTGGCTTGCACTTAATGTAGTGATTTTCATTGGTGCTAACTGACCCAATTAGATTTAGTATCATTTTACACCCACGCTTAATAAGTGTAAATGACAACATAAGATGCAAGGCAGTACACAACTATGGCATTGCCCTCTGAGCCACCTCAGTTTTCCTTTTCTACCTTTCTGAGGCATTTTCAAATCTATGAAAGAAAAGTAATATGCAAGTGACAGGTCTCTTTCCTATATCTATGGGGAAAATGTATCAATTATATTTAATTGCCATCTACTTAATCCATTTGACAAATAACATAATCTAAAATTTTAATATGTTATATTGTCTTACAACAATTATAAAATATTTTATCTTGGTAAGTAAGGAACTGTACACAGTATGAGGAATCCATAAAATATCTGTAAGCCAATCCTGTGTTCAATTAATAAAATTTGGATTCCATGGGTAAAATATAAACTGTTGAAGAATATATATTTTGTCTTCTCTCTCTGCATTTCAAGATCACAAAAGAATAGGAGCCATTTTTAAAAAAATGCTTTAACCTTATACCATAATCCTTATTCTTGCACAAGTCCATGGAAAGGATTTCAGGCCTGGGCTCAAAGTTCAGTCACAAAAGGAGGCAAATGGGTAATTCTACAAGTGAAAAATGTCTTTTTCCTAAGGATGAGAAATTTAAGGAGGCATAAAGTGTGCATAGAATCAGTCTAGGTGCTGGTAAACTTCTAATCAGTACAATCCCCATGTGGAACCTGGCTTTCATTTCTGTTCACATGAATCAGTTGTGAAGGCTTTTTTTATGCATCAACATTTCTGCATGCAAATGGTAGAATTTAAAAACAAAAAAGAAACATTTGCAAATGCTAAGCGATCCCCAAAACTTTGCATGTGCTACTGGTGATTTGCATGTGTACATTGTAATATGCAAAAATTACATTCTCAAATTGAGGCTGGGTATGACGTGCCACTAAAAATGCTTCCCTAAGTATAATCTGAGACCCCATTAGGAGTTGAAAGCAAAGTACTATAGTCTATATATTAAAAAAATCTGATGCATCTCATAATTAAAGAATGTACTCCAAATTGTCAGTGACTTAACTTCTTTCAGGTTTTAAAGTTTTTTATTCTCTCCTTCCCCACTTTCCGAAAGACACAAATGTCTGTAGTTTATCCAAACCAGGTTTACTAGAGCTGAAAAAAAGAATGTAGAGGTTTTATTACTTTATTTTACTATCTGTTGATTAGAACCACATCAAAAGAAACCTTGCTGGGATTTAAAGAGCAAAATCCTAAATGAATAAGAAAAAAATAAGTCAGAATTTTGTCAGTTCAAACTGATATTTTTAAAAACATTGAATCTGGATACTGGTCACTTTCTGCAAAAAGATCAATACTTTCAGTAGTTCATATTTTGAAACAAACCACTTTATAGTCCTGTAGTTAATCTGTTATCATAGAGGTTTACTTTTAGGAAGTAACCCAAACTGACATTAGAACATCTGTAGGTTCTAACAAATGGATGACCTTAACAGACTCTCTGATGTTCAGACAGTCACACAGGCTTTATATTTCTAATGAGATGGCATATTTACTATTGATACATTTCTGTGTATGATGATAATTACAGATCATTGGCATATGTAGATTTGCAAGTGCTTAGTTTAGATGTAGAGGGAAAGTCTGACTAAGAAGAAGTAGAGCAAAAAATAAATCTCTCCTTCATTATTTTTATTTTCTTCCCCAATGCTAACTATGTAATGATGCAGAAAGCTTAAGTTACTGCACTGTCTTCAAGATTTTTCTGAGACCTCAGATGCTAAAGTTTTCTCCTTGTTTTACAGTTCAGGATTTAAAGGATTCCTCTTTCAACTAAACACCTACCCAAGCTTTGTTAGTCCTAGCAAATATACCATTCTGAAAAATGCACTTTGTCCTTGCCAGCCAAGGACAAAAACCAAATATTTTTATGATTTATGAAGTCAGTCAGTGAATACACTATACAAATTAGTGTTTTTCTAAAATTAATTTATTGGAACATAAAAAGAATAGTTATAGACATAGATGTATTAGAGCTCCACACAAATCATTCGTTTCTGTGTCCTCTCAACCGCTGTCCCACACTGAGTCATCAAGATACATTCTCTGTCTCTTTCCTTTCCATTCCATGTGTCCCCCTTCATGTCTTTTCCTCCCCCTGGTGACTCATCAGTCTCATATTTTCCATAGACTCACCAAATTTTTTACCTTTCCTGACTTCTCTATTTTGTCTTCATTCCTGTGAGCATCTACCTGTCTTTCTCCTTTACCAATGTGGGCATTTTATCTTCTAGTTAGCCTAGTTTCTGATGATATACCTTGACTTTAGCCAAGCTTTTGATACAGTCTCTCACAGTACTCTTGTCAGCAATTTTAAAAAGTATGGATTGGATGAATGGACTATAAGGTGGATAGAAATTTGGCTAGATAGTCAGGGTTAATGGGTAGCGATCAATGGCTTGATGTCTAGTTGGCAGCCAGTATCAAATGAAGTTCCCCAGGGGTTGATCCTGGGTCCAGTTTTGTTCAACAGCTTCATTGATGGTCTGGATGATGGGATGGATTGCACCTTCAACAAGTTTGCAGATGACACTAAACCAAGGGAAGAGGTAGATATACTGAAGGACAGGGATAGGGTCCAGAGTGACAAATTGGAGGATTGGGCCAAAAGAAATTTGGTGACGTTCAACAAGGAGAAGTGCAGAGTCCTGCACTTAGGACAGAAGAATCTCATGCACTGCTACATGCTGCAGGCTGACTGGATAAGCAGCAGTTCTTCAGAAAAGGTCCTGAGATTACAGTGAATGAGAAGCTGGATGAGTCTGGATCTGAGTCAACTGTGTGTCCTTGTTGCCAAAAAGACTAATAGCATATTGGGCTACATTTGTAGAAGCATTGCCAGCAAATCAAGGGCAGTGATTATTCCACTCTATTTTGCACTGTTGAGCCACATCTGGAGTACTGCATCCAGTTTTGAGTCCCTCAATCCAGAAGGAGATAGACACATTGGAGAGAGTACAGCTGAGGGCAACAAAAATGTTAGGGGCTGGGGCACATGACTTACGAGGATAGGCTTAGGGAACCAGGCTTATTTAGTCTGCAGAAGAGAAGAGTGAGGGGGGATTTTATAGCAGCCTTCAACTAACTGAAGGGGGAGTCCAAAGAGGATGGAGCTAGGCTGTGTTCAGTGGTGGCAGATGACAAAACAAGGAGCAATAGTCTCAAGTGGAGGTCTAGGCTGGATATTAGGAAATACTGGAATGGGTTACCTAGAAAGGTGATGGAATCTCCATCCTTAGAGGTTTTTAAGGCCCGATTAGACAAAACCCTGACTGAGATGATTTAGTTGGAATTGGTCATGCTTTGAACAGAGGGATGGACTAGATGACCTCCTGATATCTCTTCCCACCCTAATCTTCTATGATTCCACATCAAGGAAGGGGCTTCTCTTGTTGACATAGCTACCATCTCTCTGGGGCTTCTCATTCTATCAGCCAGTTTGGACCCCCCCACTGCCAAAATTTTGGGTAGCAGAAATGTAACAGAAATCTGCTCTTGCCCTCACTCCTCCTGGAGAATGACTTGTATTCTGAGTGTCTCAGGAAATTCAGCATAGAATCTAGCTGTTTGTGAAATGTATAAGCATGTTTAACACAAAAGCAGGGATAGTGCTAAAATGAAAATGCAATTCACTTGCCTTATAAATCTGTTCTTCAGCAGAGTTTCATTCAGCCAAATGAAGCCATGACACATGCCTTGCTTTGTATGACTGTTACCCTCTTATCTTGCTTTTACTGGAAAAATAACGAGTCACAAAACACAGAACTGTAATTCCACTATTTTCTGCTGTAGCCTCAGGTGCTTAGCACTTTAAAATGTTTATTAAAAAACAAAACAAACAACCTTCTACTTGGTTGATCCCAGTAGCTGTTACAACAAGCGTTCACTGAGCTGCTTGTAGTGAAACCATTTTCAGTTTTCAACCTTTTTTTAAAAAAAAGATGACCTTCAATGGAAAACTTATGAGTTTGCATTTGCTTATTTATTGTGTATAGAAAATAAAGTCTGGAAAGGTTTTTTTTCCCCGTTAGAAAAGCTTTTAGTCCTCTGGCTATGGAGACTGCACAGCTAGTGCCATTATGACATTACAAAAAACAAGACTAAAAACAGAGGAATTGAGAAGGAAAATTAATTTTATTTAGACCATTTTAGAAGCTTGTTTCGTTAATCTATGTTTAACGTGAATTCTTAATGATCATTCTGGAGAATGGATGGCAATGGGCTTCTCCGAGGCCTACACAGTACTTCAAAATGAGGTGAATTTCACTGTTAAGAAAATCATTTATGACATATTGTGTGAACTGAAGCAACCTATTCCTTAGCTTCCTTTTGATGTTTATTTTCTTCTCGTCCATCCTCTTCCCGTTAGTAACTTTTCCTCCTCTATTGCAGGGCTGTTTTTATAAGTGGAACCTTAAAGCTTTTACAGAATTAGGTATTCACATGTCTGTGAAGGAGCACATGATATAAACTTCAGCTGCTCCTTTCCCCTTATGCCACTAAAATCAAGTACCCTCTCTATTTCCATTGTGTTTTCAGCATGGCTTTAGTTCATCATTTGTCTTCCTTACTTTAGCTCAGTAAGTGTGCTTTTGTCTGGCTTTCCTTTGAGATCTTTTAGGCTATTACTAAACAGATTATTACAAAACAATGAGTAATTTAAAATGACTATATAGAATGTCTGTTGTATGAAGAGTTCTAAGGAGGAGTGCAGAGAGGATGATTTAATAATAACATGATTGTTTTCCTGTGCTGTTGAAGCTAACAAAAATAATTCACCTTTCAAACTAAGCCATTGAAAAAAGACTAACTAAATGACACTTTACTGTTTGGGAGCCTGGAGGATCTGCTAGAAAAGCTGTAATTTCACCCAGGCTGTGAAAGAGCTATAACACCCACACACTGAGACTTTCTTGACACAAAAATTAGTCTGTCCCATACTCCCAAAATAGGGGCAAAAAGCTGCATTTGAGTTATTAGCCATTTATATTATTTGTTTAGGGTTTTCTACTTTTTCTCCATTTTTAGGAATGCAATTTTATCTCTCCTGGACCATGACAAGAAACGAGGCTCACTGAACCTGTGGATTCCAAAGAATAGTTTCTGTGGCAACAATTACCACTTGACAGCTTTCAAAACTTCCTTCTGCCTCCCTTGACTTGTTACTGTTTCAGTAATACATATAGTAAAGGTTATCACACTGTGGATGATCAGTACTTATGAGAAGTAAATAGGCAGGTATCAAGAAGGTTACATAAGCAGAAAATGAGAAACATATTCTAACTTTCAAATGCAAACAATTTTTGACAGGAATCAATCTGCAATTGAGCTGTAAATTTCTGAGTAGTCCCCAAAAGACCAATTCTACTCTCACACTGATGTTTTTAATGATTCGTACCCTTGAATAACAACGGATGGAGTCTGAAACAGAATATAAAAGCACAAATTACAATATTCCCAAAAGACAAACTTTGTGTATTATGATAACATTGGTTTTCTAATGCTGGCACTCTAGTCAGAAATTGTGAGGAATTTCCAGTAAAACTGTAACCATGTGAAGGTGCACATTCAATTTTACTTTTATTTATTTACCAGTCTGACTTTATTTACATTTCAGCACTGGTTTTTTATACAAGTATGAATGAAATTCTGCTCCATTTAAGTCAATGATGGAACTCTCATTGACTTCAGTGGAGCCAGGATTTCAGCCGATAGGTAAAGCTGACTCTATGGATTAAATGTTTAAAACAAAGTGTTTGAGAAGCCTAAATCTCACTTTCATAAGTGACTTAGCTCCTTAGCACAAGATCTAGGGAGTTTAGGGGCTTTTGAAATCCCACTAGGTGCCTATCACCATCATTATGTACCTAAGTACCTTTAAAAGTCTGGCCTTTAGAAACCTAGGTCTCACTGAAAGTCTGTGGGACTTAGACTCCTAAGTATCTGTCACAATACGTACTTTTGAAAATTTTGCCTTATACCCTTTGTTTGAAATACTGATACAAAGCTTTTCTTATTTGTCTTTGATGCTATACTGTACATCTTTTAACAAAAATACTGAACAATAAATTATATGCAATGCTCTATTGTCTTTCATTATTTAATTATTTACACATTTGTTAAACTTGTGAAACCCCCTTAATCTAGGACAAACTGGGTGTAGGAAGAACATATATATGCATATGTGTATATATATGTATGTATTCACAAACACAGAGAACAACTCTTTCATAACTCCCTCCCCCCACACACACATGCAAACCCCATAATAAATATGCACACCTTTCACTGATAATCCTTAAAAATTTATCACCAGCAGAGAATTTGTTTCAAGCAAATGTTTCGTGCTAATCCTGACGTTTAATCAACCAACATTGTCTTGGGAGAAACAGTGGTGATTTTCCCAGAAAATTAAATTACAATATGTATTCCAGACTGGATTGAGACATTAATGGCAGGAGAAATCATGCATTAGTATTTAGTAACTTTGCTATTTCAAGAACCACAAAAGCCTGTACATGACTGATTTGAAAGCTGGTTGAACAAGACTTGAATGATTAATTTATAATCTTTCATCCATTATCTTTACAGGTAACTTAGCTGGTGATTTTGCAATGTTTTATCAGAGTGCTTCAGGGAAAACATCATTAGTGACTCCATCACTGTGAGATCTGGTTTGTTCTCACTTGGGAGCAGGTAATACAAAATGGTACAAGAGTCACTGAGGACATGTCTACGTTACAAACTTATGTCAACTTTAGTTAAGTCAACAGCCAACCGCCACAGTAATTAAGTTTGTAGTGCATGCCCACACCATACTCCATGTGTCAGTGGAATGTGTCCTCACTAGCAGTGCTTGTATTGATGCAGAGAGCTAACCCACAGTGCAGCTTGTCACACGGGTTTCTTGGAAGGTCCTGCAATGCCTCATGGGACATTCTCACCAGGGGGACTGGGAATAAAGTTTCAACATCCCATGATGTAGTTTTCTTCCTCTGTCTCCTGATTTCAACTGGAATCCATAATATTTTGCACCTTTTTAAAGGCTGGCTTAGTTGTGCATATGCCATATCCCAAGAAGCATGGACCCCACTCAGCAGTGCACCATTGTTCTCAGCATTACAAATACCACACACCTTATTCTGCAGTATTTCCAGAGTCATGAGAGGAGCCGCTGCACAGAACATTACAATGTCCTTCAAGCAGCCCTGCTGGAAGCCACAGAACAAAAAAATTCCCGGTTGCTGCTAGCAGTCATCCAGCAGCTGAACATGATGGAGCACCATTTCTAGTACCAAGAAACAAGCACTGACTGGTAGGATCACATCATTATGCAGTTATGAGATGAAGATCAGTGGCTGCAGAATTTTCATATGCACAAAACCACTTTCCAGAAATTGTGTGTGCAAAACTTTCCCAAGCCCTGCAGCACAGTGACACTAAAATAAGACCTGTTCTGATAGTAGAGAAGCATGTGGCAATCTCTGGGCAGAAGCTTGGAATGACAGATTGCTACTAGTCAGTGGGGAATCAATTTGGAGTTGGTACATCCACCATGTGGGCTGTTGTAATCAAAGTATGCAGGGCTCTTAATCACCTTTTCCTAAGGAGGGTTGACTCTGGGCAATGTGCAGGAGATTCTACTTGGTTGTGCCACAATGGGATGCCCTAACTGGGAGTGGTGATAGATGGCATGCATATCTCCATTTTGGCATCAGGCCACCTTGGCAAAGAGTTCCTAAACAGAAAAGTAATGAAATGCTGTTGCAAGCGCTGATAGTTCACTAGGGCTGTTTTACTGACATCACCGTGGGATGGTCAGGGAAGGTGCATGATACATGCATCTTTAAAAACACATCTCTGTTCAGAAAGCTGCAAGCAGGGACTTTTTTTCTGGAATGCAAAATAACCATTGGTGAAGTTGAAATATCAATAGTAATCATGAGTGACCCAGCCTACCCCTTTCTCCAGTGGCTCATAAAGCCATACATTGGACACTTGGACAGCAGCAAGGATCAGCTCAACAATAGACTAAGCAAGTGCAGAATGGTGGTTGAATGTGCTTTTGGCTGTTTAAAGGGTTGCAAGAGCAGTTTGCTTACTAGGTTAGACCTCAGTGAAAGCGATATCCCTTTGGTTATAGCTGTCTGCTGAGTGCTTCATAATATCTGTGAGGCAAAGAGAGAGAAGATTCTGTGGAGGTGGGGTGTGAAGGGGGATAGGCTGTCTGCTAATTTTGAGCAGCCAGATACCTCGACTATAAGAGGAGCACAGTGTGAAGCACTGTGGCTCTAGGAAGTTTGAAAACCCATTTCAGTACTAACTCACAGTAATGTGCGCTGCTTCTTTGTATTGTGCTTTACCATAGTGTGAACCTTGCTGTTACTGCTGGGTTTTTGTCTCCAGCACATCCGTTGCCTCAGTTTCCCTGTCCCACCCATTCCCCCCCATTTTAAATTAATAAAGTTGAATTCATTCTCAAGACACAGACTTTTATTGAACAAACACACTGAAACTTAAAGAGCACAAATAGAATTTACCTGGGCACGTGGCAGAATAAGATTGGTAGGGGAAAACACATTTATCTTGTCTTTAAAAGTAAAGTAGTCTTGCCTGTCACACATTATCATATGTGCAGCTTTTATTCTTAGGCCCTTCCCCAGGGTTGAGTGGAAGGGATATTGCAATTCCCCCTCCCCCTCGCGTCCTGGAAAGTGTGGGAGAGAGGGTGGGGGGATATGGTGATGTTTGAATGCATTTGTGCAGGGGTTGCAGAAGGAGTCTATCCTTGTGGTCCTTCTCCTGGAGGTCAAACAGACACCTCAACATGTCAGTTTGTTCCTTCAATTACCGAGATACTTCAGCTTAAACATGTTGGGTCAGATAAAACAGTAAGTTTATTAACTACAAAGATAAAGAATTTACATGAGTACAAATAACGAGGCATAAAACTTAGAAATAGTTACAAGAAAATTAAAGATAAACCAGTTAGTAAAGTCTAATTTAACAAATTATATTAGATTCAAGCAAAATTCCTTCACCATGTATTTTACCACTGACCAAATGCTTCAGGATAGAACCCCCAATCCCTTGGCCCCCAGTCCAACAGCTATTTTTCTTCATCACGTTTGATGCAATGCCAGAGAGAGACAAAGTGAGAGAGTGGTGTCTTGGGGTGTTTGTGACTGTTTTTTATAGTTCCAGTCCCTCTCTTGAAAAGCATTTCCAGTCCAGTACCAAAGAATCTTATGTGAAAATATGTTCCCTGCTGGCTTTTTTTACCCATTTGAGCTTTCTTTTTTTCTCTTCTTGCTTGATGCCTCTGTTTATTGCTTAAATGCAAATTAAGGCAAGCACACATTCCTTTGTTTAGGACAGACCTGTTTTCTGACTTCTATCTAGGCAGGGTTGTCGGGTTTGTAACATGTTAATAACATCTTATATCTTATAACTTCATTTTCAGTGTTGCCACAAATATTTTATGAGGACAATACTGACCAGCAAATTGTGAGTTTTCAAAGAATACTTTCTAAGGCATACCTTGTTCAAAGATTAGTACAATAGTGTGTAGGATGCAAATATAGGGGCGTATTCTGTCACACTTCCTCACCTTATCTCTTTAATGTCCTGGGACCAACAGGGCTAAAACAACACTGTTAATTGATACACAGTTGTCTTCCTGAACTTGCATTCAGCCTCAAACAATGATTATGTGAAATCTGAGATGCCCCATTCATCCCATTGTGGTGATAACTGAAACAGAAATGACAATTTAAATGTCAAACCATGTCAGCTATTTCACTGTTAATCATTTTAGCAGCAACACTCAGCTGATGTGCTTATTGTACACTATTTATCTCATTATCATTCTTCCTCAGTGTTTACCCTCCAGCTTCTTCTTGACAACTTTAGCATTGAAGTGCAGAGTTCCAAGTACAAAAATATGCATCATGCAAGAAGCAAAAATACAAAGGCATTGCCAAAGAAATTGAAATGAATATGAAAGACACATGGTACTAGTTATGTCAGTAACTTCTCATTGGTGTGAGTATAATTTTCATAATCTGGCCTAAAATAAATAACACGGGGACTACAATAATCAATATTATTCAATATAATAATTAGAACTCAATAAAAAAATGTACATTTTTAATTTAAATGAAGATTCCCAGAATTTCCAGTCTTCCAAGTTCCTTCCTGCAAAATGTAGGTAGACCTTTACAGATTTTAAGGCCAGAAGGGATAAGTAGATTATCTAGTCAAATCTGTTGTCTAACACAAGGTATGGAATTTCAGAACTTGTAACAGAGTACACAGGATCTTGGTTATAATGACAGCATACACACTGTTAGATGCTATTGGAAATATATTGCCTAAAATCTTCATGCACCCTTTTTAAAAAAAAATTCCATGTATATTTGGGTGATTTAGTTTTACTGCTGAAAACACTCATGCAAAGGAAATTTTAATCTCAATGTACAAAATACGTGGGTACCAAATTTTAAAGTCTCACATCAGAAGTCATGCTGAAAGTTCTTGCAAAGTCATTTAGTCAGGAAATAGAAACAATACCATTTTATTTGACCATTATAAACTAAGGAACACATTAAATGGTCACATTAAATTCATATAGTTAAATATTCAAAATATGTTTGGGTAGCAAACTTGAAAATCCAGCAAAATTCAAGGATTTCACTATTTGCTCAGGGATATTCTATGAGTAGAAAAAGATGCTGAATATGTTGAATGAATCATTCATTATGTGTTATTTTTGCAGCTCTATTGTTTAATATTATTGGCCAACATATAATTGTGTTAGTAAGGCTGAATTTGTGGGGCTACTGAAACCAATGAGAAGCTGAAGGGTTAAAAGAGAATGCCTCTTTAATGAGTAGAATGCTAATACCACACTCATTTGGGAACTGACTCATGTGGTATGTTTCATAAGTAAATCCTGGTCAAATTTACAAAGATTTTTATAATATGTTTGTCCTTTTCTTGATCTTTTCTAATTGTGTAATAAACACAGCCCATGAAATTTTTTGGCATTAAAGGGAAGGGAAAATTCTGCAGCTGCAATTCCATGTTATCATTTACAATACTAAATTTAAATCTATTTTCAGAGGCAGTATTACAAATAAGGATTGTAGAGTGGGAAGTTTTGTGAACTGCTCAAATTATATTTTGGTCAAGTTTCTAGAACTTTCTTTCCTGTACCTTACATGCATGCTCCCCCCTGCCCCCCGACCTATTCATTTCAAATCAACGTTTTCTGAGCTGAAAGAGAGCATATGAAGTAGCAGACAAACATATGAGGAATTATAGCAATGACAGTCTGGACATTCCTGTCTGTGTACAAGTACTTAGCTCTATCTGATAGCAAACTACCAAATGCCATTTTGTTTTCTTGCATATTATTGTGCATACTATTCTGGGCCTTTATCGCTGGGTAGCCTTCATATTGAGCTCAAAGGTGTCAGGAGAAATTCTTTCATCAAGCAGATGTCTAACAAGGAAGAGTAATTAAGAATCAAAGATTCCACAGCCAGAATGGACCATTATAATCATCTAGTCTGACCTCCTATATAATACAGGCCAGCCCTCCTATAAAAGAAAACTTTGATGAGTGTCCACTCCAAAATGAACGTCTTAGAACCATGGGAAGGGTGGAGCATAGAAGATCCAGTTTTACCCAGCTTAACTTCAGGGAGTGCCGTATGGGGGGAGATCAGTGGAATTATCCCTGAAGGGAAACACAGAAACTGAGGTGCTATTACAATTTTTTAAAACACAGAGGAACTCAGAGATGGGTACCTAAAATGAGATCTTAAAGCCAGCATAGTAGGTGGAACAGCTGGCTAGTCTAGTCCAAGGGAGATGCCAACAAAAGGGTGTGTGTTAAGCCCCATCAGTCTCATACTGAGGTAGGCACCCATGTTCACGCTGCAGGGTGGTACCTAGCTCTGCTTATCAATCCATGAATAGGAACCCATCTCCTGAAGTCAAGCTGCTTAGGCACCTAAATCTGGGGTTTAGGTACATAAGTATCTTTGTGCTTCTGGGACGCATGTGCTTCATGTTATGCATGTTTTTAACAGCTTTGCTGAATTGTCGTGAAAGCTAAATGGGGCAACAGGCATTCCATGATTAAATTGGGACACAGATGAGGCAGGTATTTGGGAAAAGTCCCATACCTAATATCCAAGGATTGGAACTGGTTAATTCTGCAGAGCTACATGTTGCTCTCTCCTCACTAAAAAGACACCTGGGCTCCCCAGCTGTCAGTTTATGGAATCCTGAGAGGCTGATGAGTGGATGCTCAAGACAGAGATCTCCAGCCCATCAAATGTTTAACATGTGACCCAAGGCAAGTACAGGTTCTTTGTTCCTTCTCTTGTCAAAGATCCGGCTTTTGTACAGCCCAGGATAGATTGATAACAAGAATATAAAACTCTGAGAGCATAGCTGCAAGTAAATTGTAGATTAAAAGAAAAGTTAAGAAGAGTCAAATGAAACCAAAGAAGAGTACTTCTAGCTGGCAGATTCTCTTAGTTAAATCACTAAGAGTTAGGAAAAATAGTTAATTAGAGGAAAAAGGAGGAGCAAAGTTCCAATTGTATCCAGTTATTTAATTTCCAGCTGTCTCTCAGAGCCTTAGAGTTTCAACTGTTAAAGTTAAGAAGAGAAAAGAAGAGACATCCATCAGTAGCTTCATTTGGACAGCATCAGCCTGAGGTGACAGACTGAGACCTAGATGCTCTGGGTAAGTACTTGACTTCATTAGTTGTGAAATCAGGCCAGGTAAATACCAAAAAAGCTACCACAAAGTGGATTCAGTATCATTGAAAATCAACACAGAAAAGACTGAGATCATTTGAAAATGATAAACTAAGATTCCCTGTGCATGTCTCTAATCTTGCTCAGAAACAAAATAAAATCAGAGACTGATTATGTTTTCATTTACACCAAAGTAAATAAAGACTAGCTCCACTGAAGTCAATAGAGTAACAGTAGGGTAAAACTGGGGTAAGTAAGAGTGAATCAGGTCTAAAGTGAACAGATTTATTTTCCTTGATTTATTGCTACTTATTATGCCTAACAACAATGGGTTGTACTTTGTCTTTAGCAATAAGTATCATCTGTCAGCTCAGTGAGTACCATTTCAGTGACACACCTGTATAACACAATCACAAAAAAGTCAAATAGTACAAAATGTTAGTGTTCCAACATTCATATATATTAATTTCTATCCCTGTTCTTGATTACATTTGTAGTTTAATGTACATTGTTTATATACTAAAATACACACCATACAATATACCAATGCAGAATGCTGATTGTGGGCACATTAATTTTGGTGTTAAAACATTAGGGGGAGATATTCAAAAGCACAAAGACAGAATTGGGTGCTCTTTGTGTCTTTGAAAATCCCCTCCCTTAGCTTTCTGCATTCTCTGATTTTCTGTGATTTGACTGTGCCACTTTACTATTGCATTAATTTAATTTGTTTCCATGTAATATCCAGTAATAGGATTTTTTTAAAAAAATTCCTAATTTCAGCTCTCTGCAAAATAGGTTGTGATTGTCTAATACTTGATATCTAACTATTTGTAAATTATTTTACTATGACCATTAATAACACTATACTTCATCCACATGCCTATCATATTCTGGAAAAAAATGCCATCTGCTCCTTTCAACAGCATTCTAATAATAGTTATATATGGCTCCAAGGAAGGTCCTCCATGAGATTAAAATTTTAGGATTGTCATAAAATGGATTGATTTTTGTTGCCATTTTCTGATCTCATTACATATTTGGCACAGAATAGAATGGTTTCATGTCATTTTCAGCTCATTACATTTTTTGCCACTGATAATGTGCCGTAAAGATAAGTTTACATAAAGTATTGGAACTGTGTGATAATTCACTCTCATGGTAAGAAGACAGTGACTAGAACAGCAAGTGCTCCTCCCCCCAACCCCCCAAAAAATCACTCTATTCCTGGACATAAGTGTAGTGGAAATGGGGATTATTATATGATTTGTTTGTTTCTCTGATAATCTCATGATCATCCTTAGACAATGTTAAAATGATTTTAGGTTATTCTTTAATGTAAGCAAAGCCATGTTTGTTGTTTCTTTAAAAATTTCAAAGTGAGTTGAGGAAAATCTTTGTTTATGTATTTATTTAACACCCAACATTGCACCATTTGAGTGCCTAGCATATCTTCATCACACCTATGTGAAGCAGGGAAAATTATCTTCATTTTGCAGATGAGGAACTGAGCCACAGAGAGATTACAGGTTTCAGAGTAGCAGCCATGTTAGTCTGTATTCATAAAAAGAACAGGAGTTCTTGTGGCACCTTAGAGATTAACAAATTTATTTAAGCATAAACTTTCTTAGGCTATGGCCCACTTCATCAGAGATTACAGTGATTTAATGAATCTCGCAAAGGAAGCCTAGGACAGAGGCAGGAATTGAAACTAGAATCCCAAATTTCTGTCCTGTGTCTTGATCCCAAAATGATTCTTCCCTTTGTACCCCTTGTCTGATAGTAGGCTACTCAAAAACCTCTGTTTCATTGTCCTCACTCTGTAGTGTTTACCACCACTCAACTCCCTCCTGTCCATCAGTTCTGTATTGGGTACATGAGATCAGAGAATAACCCTAAAATTTCTGTTTCCCCCCAATTTCTTCTTATCCTGGGCCCTAGAGAAAGGGAAGCAGAAGGGGAGATGTGCAACATTAGTCAGACAGTGTCATGACAGAAACTAAGCCACTGTCTCCCTGAGTTGAGGGGTGGATAGATAGATACATCAGTGGGTTTTATAAATACTAACATAGAAAGAAGAACAAAGCCTCAACAAAATCTGCCTCTACAGAAAGTAGAGACAAAATTTCAAAAATGGAAATTCAATATGAATGTATAAAATTACATGTAATGATTAAAAATCTCACATTTGTGTTTTACTATGAGTTACCTTCAAATATTTGTAAACTCAACCAGTGGACAACACCCATTCCTTAAGTTTTATGATGAACTGAGAAGGCCTAAGCCAATACAAATGGTGAAGTGTATGTAAAAAAATCCTATCCATGAGAGAGATCAAAACCCAAAAGTTAGAATAAGAACAAAACATGTTCTTCCTCAGCATGACCTGGATAAAATCCTAAATGTTTCAGTGTCCCTGCAGCTCTAATCCAAATGCAGTACAGAAAGGTACAATGCAAAATCATTAATGCAAATTGCCAACACAATAAGATGACAGCCAGAAAATGTTTGGAAAATGTCACAATGATTTCAAGTACTACAACCCATGGTTTTTTAAAAGCCTCTAAAATGTTAATGTAGGGGTTGCATAGTCGGGGATGTGAACCTCTGAAAAGGAAAGTGATTACGTAGAAAATATGTACCTTTTCTACTTTTTCCCCTTTCTTTCATATTTGTGAATATGTACTATGGAATCAGTTTCTATCTTCCCAGGACCAGTATAGTTAGTGTTTAACACATCAGAACTATCATATATGTGATGATGATAGACCTGATCAATTATATTTATAGTATACCTTTGGCCACATCATATGAGAGATTATATGTAATAGAACATATTTCTAATTTAGCTGTTGACTGCACATATACCTATGCAATAACTACTTTAATCTACTTGAAGTTTAACATCTTAGAATCTGCCCCAGGAACATGAATTAATGGTCATAAGTCTCATGGGATGGTCAAAGTAACCAATAAATTAATTTATAACATCACACACTGGACTCTTCATTATCTTTCATCTTCTACTGTATTTTTCTAATTCCACAGCATGTAACTTAGCCTCCTTTAAATACTGGCATTGATCTAATGTATTATGAGTGTAAGGAAGTCTAAATTAATGTAAAGTGGTCTCACTTGTTCTACTTTATGCATCACTTGCATATTTGGTCTAGAGTCATAGTACACACATGGAGAAAGATTATCAGGCAAAGCCGCAAATTGTAGTTTGGAAAGGTAAACTCAAACCAATGTGCAGTTGGAAGTCTCCAATGGAAGATACCTGTGTATAGCCTTAAGGCTGCTTTTGCTAGTGATCCATATTTGTAACAGGAACTGTGTGCATAATGTGAAATGAAAAACTCTAGAAAGAAATATCTTGGATCTGCATCCATTTATCTGTCTTCCGATGAAGTATTGATACACTACAGATACCAGACTCTTCCATAACCTCTTAGAAGCTAGGACAATAGAGCCACAGCCTTCTTGATTTATCAGATAAATGCTGAGTTTAAAAAAATGACACTTATGGTGATACTTTAAAATAATTGCATTTTTTTCATGTTTACTGGAAGCCTTCATTTGAAGACTCAGTGTATTACATCATCTCTCAGTACAATGCTGAAACACATATGTGCCAACTTCATGGGTACTTCACAGCTGGAGCACCCATGTAAAAAAATAGCGGGTGCTTAGCACCCACTGATAGCCAGCTGCTCCCTCCTCCACAGCACTTCCCCCCTGCTGGCAGCCCCACCGATAAACTTCTCCCCCTCCCTCTCAGTGCCCCCTTCCCGCTGTGATCAGTTGTTTCATGGCATGCAGGAGGTGTTGGGGGGAAGGAGCAGAAGTGGAGATGGGGCAAGCTCAGGGGAGGTGTTGCTACTAAAGTCATTGGGCATCCTCAGGTTAAAAAAGGGCTGTAAATTAGTACATAGCATATACTGGACCCCCGCAAACCCTAAATTCTATTGCTTCAGCAGCTCCTTATATGGTTCATACCCCGAAGAACTCTATGAGCTACATAATTTGGAAATACTCCCAAACTAGTTTACCCCTGATAAATGACTAGCAGACTGTGGCAGCAATCTGTCTTGTTCATTCTTAATTCAGAGCCTCCGTTGTTGCAGCATTTCTGCTCTTTTTCCTTTTTGGCCACATGAGGAGTAAATCATCCATACTAACAGTGAAACAAATGAAGCAACACTCCTTGGGGAATAAACAAATCCTATTTTCTATTGATCTGTATGCTTTGGATATTCCCCAAGGAATGTTTTTAAATTCATCCTTTTCTATATATTTTGGCCAGGATTCTGTTGATGGAAGAATGAAACTTTACAGTTCACCCTCTGAGAGACACTTGAAATTTGTTTTTCACATGTAAAGAAGACTTAGAACTTGTTGCCTTGTGCTTTTTTTTTTGCAGTGATTGTCACTAACCTTCCCCCATCTCCCGCCCCATCTCGAAATAAGATAATACTTTTGCAGAAGAAAAAAAATCACAAATATTTTAGTTACAATAATTCATGGGAGGAGTATAGTGTACAGGAATAGGCCTTCTAAAGGGTGAAGAGTGTCAGATGCTCCTGTGCTAGTGTGGATTTGGTAAATCCATCCGTCAGTCTCAAGAAGTAAGGATTCTTTTGGTATGACCCCAATTCATCAAGGTACTTAAACACGTGCTTAACTTGAAGCATGTGAGAAGTCCTGCTGCAGTGCTTCAAGTTGGGCACAAGTTGGGGACTGGTTCTGCTTTGAGCAGGGGATTGGACTATGTGACCTCCTAAGGTCCCTCCCAACCCTGATATTCTATGATTCTATGATTCAAGTGACTTCTTGAATCAGGGCCTACATTAGAAAATCCCATCTCTAATTATATTCCATTTTTGGTCACTTTTTCATCCTTTAGGCTGTTGTCATTACACAAGATTTGGAATTTCTAATTTCACCTGTGATAACATTACCCTAATACCTTTGTTATTCCTTATACTATAAGTAGTGGAAATTGGAATACTATGATAACATTATTACCTAGCGACCAAGGCCATGACAACTGAAATGTTTCTGAGAACAACCACTCGCTGTAAATCTCAGCTAAAGCATCAGTAGCATATTAGAGCTTGTCAATGAGTCTAGTACACTCATTACTTCACAAATCTAATTATTGCTAGAGTTCTTTTGATGTCTAGGAGTAACTTATTAACACAGGATTTATAGTAAATTTGAATTGCTTTCAGAAAGGTATATCATATTTGCAGCTGGCACCCGGTGTGCATAACAGCTGTCCCTACAGTGTCCTTGTACTATATTGTGTCATCTTGGCAAAATAGCTAAAACTTAAAGCATCTGTTTCACATTTAATTCCTGTACTCAGATGACTTATCTGTATTACGTTATTGTAGAGTATTTCATTTATTATTTATTATACACAGATGCTTAAAGAAAACAGCAGCTTTGCATATGCCACCAACATCACCTGTGGTATTATCTATTCAGAAAGCAAATTAAAACAGACATTTTGGTAAACCACTTCAATGTTTTTTGTGTTTTTTTTAAAAAAACAGTTTTCTCTCTGAATTCATATTGCACTGAGGAGTGGATTAAATGCCTGAAACAACTGAATTTCACATTGTAAATCTGTTTTATTAGGGTCCTGTCATTGCATAGTATGGATTAGATTATAATGCATCACTGAACTCTGTGTTCTGAGTTCTATGTCATTCCCACCACTCTGACATGGCAATGGTAGGGATGCTAACAGCAGCCAATGAGGGTTCACTTCATTATTGTTAAAAGCAGTGATCTTCATCCAATGTTATTTTATTAAAAAAAAAGAGAACATCTGGTACCAACTACGGAATTTCAGAGAGAATGAATTAAAAAAAATGTCACCTTGTCAGCTGGTAGTGCAGATAAATCTGAGAGACATTTCCACTTCCAGCATATTTCACAGAAAGTAATTCTGCAAGCAAAACTGTGATGTGATGGAATTTGATTTTCGAAAGTGTCTTTTGCATTACTTACAGATAGGGGCTGCACATATGGAGGAAGAGAGGTGTTACGGAAATAGTGTGGTCAGTTTGCAAAAACAGAAAGCTTGAAGTTGGCATGTTAGCTGAAGTGGAAGGGGGCACCATAAAAATTCTGAATTAGGTACACCTTAGCATCATCCCATTGCACTATGAATAAATCCCCAGTGTTTCTCTCATAGCTCTAAATTAAAAGATTCTATTTATACATCAGGATTAGTTTATTTTTAATATATTTTTGTGGCACCCGATACCATTAATTCCAGTCTCACTCTGGGTCATTGCTTTCAGTCTGACCCTGTATCATGCCCTCTGCTGGTGATGTCATATGCCAGAGTCCCATTGGCTAAGACTAAAATTAAGCCTGATTGACTATAGCATGGTGTGATATCTTAAATTAAAATTAAATAAAAATAAATAATAGTCACCAGATAAGCAGGCTATAAAAAAATTGCAAAGCAGTTTCTATTATAACCCATAGTTTTTACATACTCATAACTTTCAAGCACTTATAGAATTGATTCCTGCATGCTTGATTTCTGCCTCAAAGCAAACTGAGTGAAACTCATCAAAGCCTGTCAAGTGATCCTCAGGGACTACCTCCCTCTTCTCTGCTGCTTCGGGAACTACCCCATGATTTCTACACTTCGAGCTTGGGGTGTGATTCTCAGCTCATGTAGATATTGTCATTTTAGTTATCACTGAGCTAGTATGCTAAAAACAGTAGTGTGCCCACAGTAGTACAGGCAGCAGTGAGCGGTGGGATGTGCTAGCTACCCTGGGTAAAATACACTGGGCACTCTGGGTGGCTAGCCTGTGCCACTGCTCACCAGGCCCTTGTTACAGCAGCTAAACTATTACTTTTAGTGCACTAGATTGATGAAAGGTAGTGAGAATATGTCTGTGTATGCTGGTTATCACACCCCTAGCTACAAGTGTAGATGTAGCCATACATTCATGGATTCAAAGGTGAACAGGGACCATTGTGCTCGTCTAGTTGGACCTCCTGTCCAACATAGTCATAGAAATTCCCCAAATTAATTCCTAGAACACAGCTTTTAGGAAAACATCTGGTCTTGATTTAAAAATTGCTTGTGATGGAGAATCCACCATGACCAAGTAAATTGTTCCAATGGTTATTTACCCTCACTGTTAAAAAATACACCTAATTTCCAGTCCGAATGTATTTAATTTCAACTTTCAGCCATTGGATCATGTTATACTTTTTTCTGCTAGATTGAAGAGCCCATTATTTGTTTCCCATGTAAGTAATTATAAATTGTGATCACCTCTTAACCTTCTCGTTGCTATGCTAAATAGATTGAGCTCCTCGAGTCAACCATGATAGGGAATATTTTCTAATCCTTTCATAATTCTTGTGGCTCTTCTCTTTTCATATATTCCAAGGCCATAAGGGACATTGTGATCATCTAGTATGACCTCTTGTATAACACAGTCTATCATACTTCCTCCAAACAATCCATAGCTCATGTCTTTCAGAAAAAAAAATCAATACTGATTTACGAATTGTCAGTAATGGAAAATCCATCATGACCATTGGTGAACCCTTTCTAATTTATCAACATCATTCAATTTACCAACATCCTTCTTGAATTGTGGACACCCATACTGGATACAGTATATCTAGCAGTGATCATACCAATGCAAAATAGAGAGGTAAAATAACCTCGCTACTCCTACTCATGATTCCCTTGTTTATGCATCCAAGGATTGTATTATTCCTTTTGGCCACAAAGTCATACTGGGAGCTTATGTTCAGTTGCTATTGATCATAACCCCCAAAACATTTTCAGAATCATTGCTTCCAAGGACAGAGTCTCCAATCCTGTAAGTATTGTCTACATTCTTTGTTCCAAGACCTATACACTTAGAGTAAGCCATATTAAAATATATACTATTTGCTTGTGCCCAGCTTACCAAATGATCCAATTCATTCTGTATCAGAATGACATGTTGTCTTCATTACTTGCCACTCCCCCAATATTTTTGTCTTCTGCAAATTTCATCAGTGATGATTTTGTTTTATTCCAGGTCATCAGTTAAAAAAAGGCATTAAATAACATAGGGCCAAGAACTGATCCCTGTGGGACCTCACTGGAAGCACACCCACTTGATGATTATTCTCCATTTACAATTAAATTTTGAGATCTATCAGTTAGTCATATTTTAATACATTTAATGTATGCCATGTTAATTTTGTATCATTCTACTTTTCTAATCAAAATGTTGTGAGGTACAAAATCAAATGCCTTACAAAAGTCTCAGTATATGATTACCTTAATCTATCAAACTTCTAATGTCATCAATAAAGATATCAGGCTAGTTTGAAAGGATCCATTTTCTTTACCCCATATTAATTGCATTAATTATGTTACCCTGCTTTAATTCTTTATTAACTGAGTCCTGTATTAGCTGTTCCATTATCCTGCCCAGGACTGATATCAGAATGACATGCTGTAGCGGAGTAGTCACCCGCTCCTGCCCTGGAGGCTTAAAACAGCCCAGGAGAGGGCTGTGGCGGGGGGCAAGCAGCTCCCAGGCTGACTGAGGAAGCAGCCGCAGCTGCGGCCAGCTCAATCAGGGCCCTGCTGGCCCTTATAAGAGAGCAGTGGGCCAGAAGTTGACACAGTCTCCCTCTGGCTGAGGAGGGAGATGGATCTAGCTTCCTGGGAAGCCTGAGGGTACACAGAGTGAGGCAGGGCTGGGGAAAGGCCAGAGGAGCAGGGGAGCTCCAGGCTGTCAACTCCCCAGATTGCAGGGCCTGCTCCTAGTCCCATAGAGGTACTGGGGTTCAGAGAAAGGCAGCAGGTCAAACCCCCTTGCCTGTGATGACTGGCTCTTACACTTCAGTCTGCCCCAGAGAGTGGGGGCTTGATGATGACTGGCAGTAGCCCAGACTGAGGCAAGGTGGGGATTAGAGGATTGGGGTTCCCCAGGGAAGGGAGACCCACAGACAGAGTGAGGGGGAAGTGCCAGAGGGCAGCACCCCAGGGAAGAGGGCACCGGAGTCCGGGAGGGACACAGGGCCAGCGGCAAGTGAGACATTGGCCTGCAGAGGGCACTCCGGAGTCTGGAACGCTAATTCCTGAAGATACCAGCAGGAGGCACTGCAGGCTGAGTTGTCACCCCGCTGCACATGCATTCAATTATTTTTGTCATCCTAATTACCTTTTTTAAAAAAATAACACAACATTGCCTTTCCTTAAGACATGAAGACAAGGTTGACATTGTTTCTTTGTTCCCAGTTCCTTGCTGAAGATTTTAAAAGTTAATCATCATAAAAAAAGAGAGAGAAACATTAAAATGTTTACACATTTCAGTCAGATAAATGAGAATGAATTAGGTAAGAATATCTAGTCACATATTTAAACATATATATTTTATGCACCCAGTCCTACATGCCTCTTTACTTGAATCAATAACTGAGATTTTAGGATATATGAATGTTGTCTTTATGATTGGTAGACCATTCTGAAGATCCTGGGACTTCCCAGTCCCTGACTTCAAGCTTTGTTTCCTCTACAAATATCTTCCACATGTCATCTCCCCACACTGTCCTACCCCTTTCCATTTTGCAAGTGGTCCTTGAATAGTGAACTGAGTTTGACTTGCTTTAAATGGCAAGATAGTTCTCAGGTCATCCCAAGTGACACTTTTCTATGATTGACAGACCATTCATAAGAGCCTATGATATGCCACCTTATGATCCAAAGCTTCATTTTTCTGTTAAACATTAGCCTGTCTCATATTTCCACCCAATTCATCTATTTTGCAAAGATTCTTTGAATAATTAGGTATAAAAATCTATGAATAACTGAGTTTAATGTGCTGTAAATGACAAAATACCTCTCAGGTCACCAAGAGTGACACATTTCCAAGTGGAACATTCAACCAGTTGGGACATGCTACGTTACGTTTTAAAAACATTCAACAGAAAACTTCATATCAAAATATTACACTCCAGTTAATTTAATGTTTGAATATAGATACATCTAGCTATATAATAAGTATGGGTGGTGTTATACAATAAGGACTTTAAACAATGTCAGGAAAATAAAATCCTTACAGAAGAATATACAACCTAAAGGCACAGACAGGTAGAATTATCTACCGTATAGCAATATATTACAACTGTAATGAGCAGAGGTTATTCATGGTGAGATTTCCCTGTCTCTGGTTGAGTTTATTCTTGATCATCATAATACTAAACCCAAAGATGATTATTATCCCTGACTCATACTTTGACTTCTAAATAACTTTTTGTCCCTCTTCTATTTGGAAGACGCAAAGTGGTGGATATTTCAAATCATTATCCAAAGGGGAGAATACTCACAGGCTGATTGTCATTTTTAACCCCTTCTTCCACCTACCTTTGAAAACGACTTAATTTTCTGGCTGCTCAAGAGCGATTGCCTGAACTGCATGACCCTTCCACACGAGCACTGGTTATGCAAAATATGGGTATAGAAAAAGACATGAAGCTACTATAGGCAAATTCAGTCCTGTAGCTGATACTGTTATTTCTCCATTTACTGGGCCTTCCTGTGGACAACCAATGGGGAATGTCATTGAAGACTGGAACTTATCACTTATATGATTCCTATCGGACCATAAAATAGCTCATAAGTAGCCTCGGCATTTTCTAGGGACAGTACTGGTTAGGAAGGAAAGCAAGGGAGCCAATAATTATTCCTGCTCCTGCAAAATTGGGTCATTAAGGAAGAGAAGCAAACTATGCTCCCCTCCTAGAAGAGTTAAATCTACTCTGAATCTTTTGCACACACATATTTGAAGGCCAAAACACCTGATGACAAAGTGGTAAAATTCCTGATAAGGGACATACAGTAGTTGCTAAGCACCAAAAGTTTGATATGGGCAGGCTGTATAAAAGACAGATGCACAGTATCCTACGTACTGTCATGCCATGTACTGTATAAAATAAATTGAACCTTAGTTGCTAAAATCCTTGTGATCTACAGCCTGTTATCTGAGGGCAGACAGGAATAAGACAGGAAGACGTGAGTATGCCTTCAGGATGATCAGCTGCAGGGAAGTTGGAAGTAACAATAGCTACTGAGAGACATCTCCCCTGTGTGCATACATCACTGTAGTCTTTGAATGTGTTGAACGCATTGGATGTAATCAGTGTGGGTTACCTTCTCCATAAAGAAAGAAAATACTTGGAAGATTACATGGAAGTAAATGCACTCTGCAAGTGCAGAACTGTAGGTATGTGATTTCTGTATGATCACATTTCTATGTACATTGTAGGTAGTTTTAATATTAAAACAAAGAGAATCAAGTGTAGATACCTGAGTGCAACAATAGTACCTTTGTGCTAATTGGATCTACAAGAAAACCTCAGACAGATAGTGACATCATTCACATAGAATCTGAAGCTCAACATCAGCATTTCCCTGTCTTCACCCCCAGTGAATTCAAGAACATATTAGATGAATTTTGCCAGAATTAAAAATAATTTCCATTGTGCTGAGCTCAAGATAATTTCCCTAAACAGTTATACACACCTAAAGATAGGAGCTTAGGGCATATTTTTCTAAACTGTGTGGCTTAAATTAGGTCTATAAATCCATATTTAGGCACCCAGATAAAACTGAAATCAATGAGAGCTGAAAGTTCTCAGTAGGTGTGACATTCAGGCTGCTTTTGGTTAGGTGACTAACCTTAAGCACTTGTCTTTTAAAATTCTTCAAAATTCTTAATCAGTCTTGCACCGAATTCCTGCTGCAGTGATCTAATGAATAGGATGTATGTGGCTGTTTGAGACTGTCATGATCCTATTTTTTGTGTATGTTCCATCCAGTGGATGACTCCTCTCAATTACTGTGGTTTTACAGTGACATAACTTCATTGACGTTAATGATGTTACTTCTGATTTATGCTGGTAAGAAGAGACTGGATTTGCCCTGGAATTATGATGGGTGTAGAGACAGCTGCAGTATTGCAAAGAAAAGTTGTTGCAGCACATTGTAGAGGAAACATTCACTATACTCTCTCAAAAATACTTACTAAAACTGCTTAGAAATTTTTGAAAAGTTAGGCACTTTTGACAAGAAAATAAATCTGCAGAATTTGGTTTTGACAAGCTGTATCACTGGTTGGAAATGTTTGGACATTTTAGGAAAACAAAGAAACATTTTTCTGTCATTTTTTTCACATTTTCCCCCATTTTTGACCAACTCTAGGTCCCAGTCATAGAAAGGTACTAAAACAGGTGTGACTCTGGCAGTCCAGATTCCAGCTCATGCCAAGGTCCCCGTGTCCCAGTTGGACACTAACAGATACATATCTAGAATCCATCTGACTTATGGTTTAATATTGGTAAACTAGGTATTAAATTCATAAGAAACTGTTGAGTGTCTAGACTCTATAGAATAATTGTGAGTTGCTGAATGTATTAATCTTATTTCCAGTGGTGCAACTGGAAAACATTTCTTACAGGTACACTGAACTCATGGGATGGACACGGGAGGGTGGGGGCAAGTGAGCTTCTCAGGTGACCCCAATGTGACTTATCCCTGCCCCACCCCAGAGCCCCCATACTCTCTCCATCCCCTCTCCATGATCCACATCCATCCCATGTTTCTTGGGGGAGGGTCTGTCCTCCTCCTGCTGTAGCACTCTCCAGCCTTTTCATGCAGCTGCGTCTCCTGAGTCCCCCTGCCTGGGGTCTGTACAGCAGCCTCGCAAGAGGACAGGTTTGGGGGTTGGGTGTGGGGCAGTACAGACACACTGGGGAAGCTAGCGGCTGGGGCTGCTCCTTTTGCTGCTGCAGTTCCCAGGATAGCCCCACGGTTCAGGGCTCTCCTGGGAGCCACAGCGAAGAAAGGAACAGAACGTGGGGCCAGCAACTCCTCCAGCTGCTGCACGGATCCCAGCCAGGACGAGGGGCAGCTCTACAGTTTTTGCCGCCCCAAGCGCGGAAGTTCTGCACCACGCCTGGGGGTGTTCCGAAGTCCTGCGGATTCGGCGGCGTTTCTGTGGGTGGTCCACGGGTCCCGCGGCCTTGCTGTGCCCACCACCGAAATGCCGCTGCCGAAGAGAGCCTGACTGCAGCTGCCCTGACGGCGAACATCAGACCGCCCCCTCTGGCCTGCCGCACCAGGCATGCACTTGGAGCACTGGTGCCTGGAGCCAGCCCTGGGCAAGACTCAAGAGAGGCAGCTTCATGGAAGGCTGGGGGCAGGCTCCTCCTTTGTACCAGCTATAAATATCTTACTGGCATTGTGTGCTGCATCGTACCACCATAATTGAACCACTGCTTACTTGTAATATCTGTGTTCCATACTGCAATGTAATATTTAAACAGTTGCATTATGAGCTTCTGGGATTGTATGAATTTCCATACAGGAAGGGACATTAATTCATGTGTAGGGGCTGCTGTTCTACAGCCCCTCACAAAAGAGGAGACCCATGGATACCAGATGGGTTCTGGGTGGATTTCACAATGGGAAACTCCCTACATCTGGATGAGAAACCGTAAACAAAAGTATTAAAGATTTATTGTTGTTCTGCTCTCCTGCCCATGAAAATGAGTCATGCACTCCTCCTATCAGCTGAGTTTGCAGCTCAGAGCACATGACAGGAGGGGGATTAAAAAAACCCAAATCATGGGAACATAGGGTTTCTATGCTAATTGAATTCTGGGGGGACAAGGTATTTCTAGGCATAAACAGGTGATCCGCAGCTGCTTAGCCTGGGTTACCCCTAAAGGAGAAAACAGAACTTACTGATTATAGAAGTTTCTGTTACCTTTTGAAACCTAAGACTGTAACTCATTTGTGCATCTGTGTTGGCTTGCTTCAACCTTGTAAATAACTGTCTAATTTCCTTTCTCTATTTAATAAATCTTCCTACGGTTTACCATAGGATTGAACACCAGTGTTGTCTTTGCTGTGAGACCTAAGGCACAATTGACCAGCGGTAAATCACTGGTCTTTTGGGATTAGAAAGAATCTGAATACACTGGTCTACAATTTTTTAGAAGTCATCTGCTTCAGAGATAAAATGTGATATTTATTATGTATTTTGATGTGCTGAATTCAAATATGACAATTAAAACAACTGATTGGCTACTGTTTCTAAGATATTTAAGTCTTTACATTTTATGTCTATGTATATTGTGTAGATAGTAGAGTTTTAATCATGAATTGTAAACCTCGGTCTTTTCGTGTGTTTATGGTTGCTTTACATGATAATATTTCACCTGTCCTGTTTATGTAACACTTTCAAAATCAGCAAAAAGGTTATATAAATAAAATGTATTATGAAACAAAAGGCAAAAAACTATTATGTACATAGTTTAGTCCTATTCAGTGTCTACTCGGCATTTCTTGGCTTGTCTCTTCTATTCATTAAATGGAGCATCTCTTGTCACTGTCCAGCAATAGTCTGCAAGCATTGATGGGCTCCATTTGCCCTGATAGCGTTTCTCCATTGTTGCAATGTCCTGGTGAAATCGCTTGCCGTGCTCGTCGCTCACTGCTCCGCAGTTCAGTGGAAAAAAATCTAGATGAGAGTGCAAAAAATGTATCTTTAGTGACATGTTGCAACCAAGGCTTTTGTATGCCTTGAGGAGGTTTTCCACCAACAACCTGTAGTTGTCTGCCTTGTTGTTTCCGAGAAAATGTATTGCCACTGACTGGAAGGCTTTCCATGCCGTCTTTTCCTTGCCACGCAGTACATGGTCAAATGCATCATCTCGAAGAAGTTCACGAATCTGAGGACCAACAAAGACACCTTCCTTTATCTTAGCTTCACTTAACCTTAGAAATTTTCCACGGAACTACTTGAAAGCTGCTTGTGTTTTGTCAATGGCCTTGACAAAGTTCTTCATCAGACCCAGCTTGATGTGTAAGGGTGGTAAAAAAATCTTCCTTGATTCAACAAGTGGTGGATGCTGAACACTTTTCCTCCCAGGCTCCAATGACTGTCGGAGCGGCCAATCTTTCTTGATGTAGTGGGAATCTCTTGCACGACTATCCCATTTGCAGAGAAAACAGCAGTGCTTTGTGTATCCAGTCTGCAGACCAAGCAAGAGATCAATAACCTTCAAATCGCCACAAAGCTGCCACTGATGTTGGTCATAGTTTATGCACCTCAAAAGTTGTTTCATGTTGTCATAAGTTTCCTTCATATGGACTGCATGACCAACTGGAATTGATGGCAAAACATTGCCATTATGCAGCAAAACAGCTTTAAGACTCGTCTTCGATGAATCAATGAAGAGTCTCCACTCATCTGGATCGTGAACGATGTTGAGGGCTGCCATCACACCATCGATGTTGTTGCAGGCTACAAGATCGCCTTCCATGAAGAAGAATGGGACAAGATCCTTTTGATGGTCACGGAACATGGAAACCCTAACATCACTAGCCAGGAGATTCCACTGCTGTAGTCTGGAGCCCAACAGCTCTGCCTTACTCTTGGGTAGTTCCAAATCCCTGACAAGGTCATTCAGTTCAGCTTGTGTTATAAGGTGTGGTTCAGAGGAGGAGGATGGGAGAAAATGTGGGTCCTGTGACTTTGATGGCTCAGCACCAGAAGTTTCATCCTCTTCCTCTTCCTCGTCCGACTCAAGTGAGAATGATTCTGGTGCATCAGGAACCGGCAGTCCTTCTCCGTGGGGTATTGGGTGTATAGCTGATGGAATGTTTGGATAATGCACAGTCCACTTTTTCTTCTTTGACACACCTTTCCCATCTGGAGGCACCATGCAGAAGTAACAATTGCTGGTATGATCTGTTGGCTCTCTCCAAATCATTGGCACTGCAAAAGGCATAGATTTCCTCTTCCTGTTCAACCACTGGCCAAGATTTGTTGCACAAGTGTTGCAGCATATGTGTGGGGCCCACCTCTTGTCCTGATCTCCAGTTTTGCAGCCAAAATAAAGGTGATAGGCTTTCTTAATCATAGTGGTTATACTGTGCTTTTGTAATGCAAAAGTCACTTCAACACAAACATAGCAGAAGTTATCTGCACTGTTCACACAAGTACGAGGCATCTCTGCTCACTTTGGCTAAACAGAAATGTGTCCCTTTGCAAAATCAAACACTGACAAATAAGAAAGCACGATACTGTATGATTTGTAGAGCTGATATAGAGCAATTTGTTCAGCAGAGTGATGTAAGCTTCGTTATGATTGCATCATCCATGACTTCTAGGAATAACATGATGCAATTCATATCATGTATGACGCAATACCAGCTTCAGATTGCATCATTCATTGTTTTGCCTAAAAAGCAAGTACTGTTCAAACCCAGTCATAGATTTATTCATAGATCCAGTCAAAGATGTATTTTAGTCATTTCTGGTTTAAATTGAGATCCCTTCTCTTTATAACTCACTTATCCTCCGCCATTCCCATGTCAAGGGTCGTATATACTGACCCAATAGCATATCTTGAAAACTAGAGCCAATCAACAATTTTAGGCATCATTTTCGTTCTCAGTGACCCAGAATTAGTAAAGTTTGACTAGACTGATTTCAGAAGCATTTTGGCTGTAGAGCAGTGATATTGCTGTGATTCTTGCTGTAAGGTGCCATCTATCACAGAGATATGTTCACCTGGGTGGTGAGACAGAACATGCTGCCCAAGGGGACTATCTGTGATTTGCTGTTAAAGCTGTTAAAGTTCCTGAGGAGTTTATAGTTAGTGTAGTTGGTTGGCCAAATCTAAGTTTAGAGCTCACAGTCAATGTGTGGTTTGTGGTTTTTAACAGTCTAGCCTGAGGATGCCACTCATGCACTTGTGGTCACTGCTGGATGCTTCCCGGAAGGTAACCTCTGAGTATTTCCAATCAAATCAATGGTATACTCTAAGTGTGTTGTTAGCCTCTCTATAAATATTTGAAGGACTGGGTCCTTGGTTTTTATTTTTGTATTGTACATTTTTTGTGATTTCTCATAACATGAAATAAAAGTAATTCCTACTCAGAGTG
Source organism: Dermatemys mawii (assembly GCA_007922305.1). NCBI lineage: Eukaryota > Metazoa > Chordata > Testudines > Dermatemydidae > Dermatemys > Dermatemys mawii. The sequence goes on from ML677326.1 coordinate 75,652,189, forward strand.
TACAGTTGGTCTATAATGTATATGGACACTGTAACAGCGACTGTGATCCAGAGTCTGATCCATCTGAAAACCGTTAGCACATTCAAACAATTGGGCCCTTGATGTTGCAAGGTGGGTGGAGAATGAGAGGTGGAGGTAATTTAAGTTTAAAGAAAATCCAGGAGGAGCTGAATTAAGGAAAGAGCACATGAAAAGGTTTTTGACAAGTACAGAGCATGACAGGAAGTCAGAATATATGTCCTATTCCATCCTTGAGTACTTGGAAGTATATTCTATAGATATATGCTATATTTTAACAATTAATGCATAATTTACCTTGGAGCTTGCTATTAACTTACTGTCTATTGCAGGTAAAATCAGGTCATTTCTCTCTAGTTCAACAGAATACTTTTAGTCTAGTTATATTTTCCATATTTATAACTCAAAAGAATCTAAAAGCTAAATCCTGTGTTGAGGGTGTGCATATGGAGGATGAAGGTGGAAAAGAGGAGCAGCTGTCTCAGCATTATCATTTCTGAAGGGGAGCCATCCAAGGATCTGGATGAGGGGAAGCAACTGATAATGGCTGGGTGTCAAAGAGAATGCAGTGATATACTGGAGATACTTAGAGATATTTAGTTGGGGATTGGTCCTGCTTTGAGCAGGTGGTTGGACTAGATGTCCTCCTAAGGTCCCTTCCAACCCTGATATTCTATAATACTATGATACTTTTTTGAGGGGGAGGGGTCCAGAGAGACTGCTAGAAGCCACTTGTTAATGTTTTGCCATTAAAGTTATGGAATTCACATGCTCTCTGGATGCTCCTATATTCTAAAGAGTATTTATTTGCCTTTGGGGTGAGCTAAATTGTCCAAGTATTTAAAAAAAAAATCCCAGGAATTCTCCCCTTGGAGAACTCACACAGTCTTCAACTCTACACTACACATTAGAGAAGGTAAATTATGTGCTACGCTAACTTTGTACTAAGGGGATGACTCCTGGTCACACTGAAGTCAGTTATAAAATAGTCATTGACTGGGGTGAGGGTTTTAACTTGTACACAGCATACATTATCTTAATGAAAGTCTATTGTCCTTACAATGTTGCCTCCAACCCTGGTTATAGTTTTGAGGAAGCATTCAGGATTCTGAAGACTCTCAGCCCTTCCCATCTGAGAATAATCTTTGCAACACAGGATTTATCATGGGCTAATGATCTAGGTTTATTTGGTCCTTCCAGAGTATAAAGAGCTGGACTAAATGGCTTCTCCAGGTTCCTTCCAGCTCTACATTTTTAGGTAAAGCACAATGTAAAGCTCATCAAAAGATGCCTGAATCTGGAAGCTGCTGCTATGTTCAGAACTATTCAATGCTTTCCATTGCATTTAGTGCTGGTTGTTGCCAACTCTAGCAGTATTTTTGTGAGTCCCATAGTTTTTAAGAATTTTTATTTACCTCATATAATATTGAAATAACTTCCTGTAAGGTCAGGATTTATTGCTAACCTAGAACAGAAATTGCAGATCGGGTTTCAACCACTAGATGCATTGGGTGACTGTTCACATTGGCACTGGCATGCCAGTTCAGAGCCACTTCACTGTCTGCTGCAGAGTTTGCTTCATCACTTTATCAGTGTGTTCAGACCAGGGAAATTACAGCCCATAGGTCAGACAGTGAAGTAGAGAGCAGGCAGATCCTACCCACCTTCTTCATTCCTCATATAGTGATTCACTGGGAAGAAGCAAATGTGAATAATAGGAAGGGTGAAGAAAAGACCTAAAGCTCAAATGCCACATAACCCCATCCCATCTCCAGCCAAACTGCACTCTCATGCTTCTTGCACTGCTGCTAAAATTCTATATAGGTGCAGGAACAATGCCCAGGAGTGAGATAGCTGGTAGGGACAGTAGGTGGTGAAGAGGTACCTGAACAGAGGACAGGGATATTCTCTAGAGGGGGCAGAGGATCTGGCCAGGGACAGACTCCAAGAGAGGGAGTACAGCAGGGATAAAGCTGATAAACACTGGGAAATGTTTGGGATGTATCTTTACCATCAGTCAAAAGTAAAGAGAGGAAGTTTCCTCCCCGTGTGTCAGAGAAGTTTGTGTGTGTGTGTGTGTGTGCGTGTGTGTGCGTGTATTTCAGGTTGACATGCACATACACATAAAGAGGTGATTGACCCTGAGAGTTCAAAAATCAGGTTTTTCTTTTAAAATAATTATTTAAAAAATCTAATTTTTAACCAATTCATGTGATTTTTTAATTATTCTTCTGCAGCTCATATTTTTTTTAATTTGCACAATTGGCAATAAAGCACTCCTAAACCAAGAAAACAAGGAGGCTTTTCCTCTATCTCTCTCTCCTTATGCATGTAGACATTTTTACATCACTCAACAATGTGGCATGTGAGCACCATCCAGATTAATACTTTTCATAAAATTGTAACTGACATACACCTGCTCAGAGCGAAAGAGAATATCAAATAGATAGAAAATCCCTTATTTATTCTTCAGTAAACAAGATTGTCTTAAGAAATATGGAGCCCAATTCTGCCCTGAGTTCTGCAGGCACAGTTCCCAATGATTTCACTGGTATTTGCACGTGTGAATATATGAAGGTGAAACATGTCTGTATATTTTCAGCTACAATGTTTATAAAATGTTGCTTGCAGTTAAGCTGACATATGACAACTTGCCTCAGATGAATTTGGTTATTAGTTAATATGAATAATACTCTGGGGAAAGAAATTAGTTGGCAAACTTGACATTGATGAATCATGGCTATGTCTGTTGTGTTGGAGCGCGAGACAGTAAATGGAATACTTGGCCCGTCACTACTCTGGAAGTAGATATTGTATGTAAAAAATGAATACAAGTAAGAAAGAGAAAAAATCCCTAAGATTTATATTGCCTTACTCATATCTTACAATTTCAAGATATCTGCACCTCTGTCCCTTCTCTGTGGTCAGCTCAAGGAATGCCCACTTAGGTATTAGGTGTTTAGCAATCCCTCTCTGTGGATAGAGACCTGCATCTTTCTCTACATTGACTGAGCTTTTCGGCTGCAGCCCACCTTACAATTTACAGTGATTACCGCAGTGAATAGAACTAAAATCCAGCATCAGTGCTTTGCTTTCTCTCACAGGCTATGAACTGTTTATGCCAGCATTTACCAGTAACCAAAAAGTTGTTTCAAAGCAGAGTACATTTATTGAAGAATAAATAATATACAGAAAACATGTAATAAAACAATAGAAGTACTAATTTCATGTCCCTTCTCAACATGAACCCATACTTTCCCCTTCTTGCTGAGATGTCTACTTTGAGAAGTAGACTTGGATGCACAATCTACACAAACAATAACATCAACCTGATCTACAACACATATCAGCTTCTGACCATCCCTCTTCCCCATGCATCCTGTCAACATCATGGACTTCTACCCAACTGCCAAACGTTCTCCTGTCTCCATGAATTTGTAGATTGTATATTTGTGCATGTTTGCATCAATACATATACGAGATACACATTCACTGATATTGCAGGAGATTATACATGTCTTATAGCGCTTTGCAAAACATAAGCCTAGAAACATGACACTGTTCTCCAAATTACATGGCTGGCAGGACTGAAGGGTTTGGGGTTCACCTATCATGCAATATAATGTGATAATATATTCTAATCTGGATTTATTATTGCATGTGAGAAAATTGAATGCATCTGTATAAAACTTATTTTGTTTCGAAATATAGACATTTAAAACAAGATGTGATTTCAAAATACCTGAAGCAATGTCCTCTTGTGTCAGGTTAAATTATGTAGAGTGCATGATCAAAAAAATTACAAGTAGAAAAACCTTCCTGTTGATATTTTTTTGGTGGCAGATTAATAAGCAAGGAAAAGTATCCTACTAAAAGATACTACATTTTGTTAATAATTATGTGTTCATAGACAGGGTCTAATTACTACAGCACTTGATCTGAAAATGGCTATACAATTGACATTGGAAACTTTTAATGAACAGAGAAATAAAAAGTTTAATAAGCACTACAAAGAATGCTGAGTTACATTTTTACCTAATTTATACATCTTTTTAAGCACCTGTTTGTGTTTTACCTATTTTAATAATTTTGAACAGTATGTGCCAAATATAATAGCTGTGTGTATTATTACATACCCATATTTCCACTAATTGATTGAATCAACTAAAGGGTGATAGAATGGTCAAGATGAACAATGGTTTTTTATGTGATTTTCCAGCATGGTACTGCTCATGCTTGTATTCACCTTGATAACAGATGCAAGAGACTCACTGTTAGAAGCACGATATAATCTGAATACTATCAATCACTAATGAAATACTTGTCTCTCCTATGGTACCTTGCTGATGCATATCTGGATGGTACGAGAAGATGCAGTACACTGAGAATTGAATTAAAAGCCACAGGTTTTATTTAAATATAATATTGTATTGTACTCACATTGGAGAATAACTTAGCAGCCAATAGTCCCTGGCGTTGTAACTAACCAAAAACCCCAGGGACCCATTCTTGTGACATGGGCCCTCTACCTGGGCAACACAGTAGGCCCTCTTCCATTCCATATGCTCTCCTCACACCTTTTAACAAACAAATTGGTAAATCTAGAGAAAAGAAGACCACAACAACCAACTTCCTCACAAGGTCAGAATCTATTTGCATTTACTGTGGCCCAAATTTGACACAACTGCACTGACTTCAGTATAAATGCATTTAGTAATTTGCCCATTGAAAAGGGGGAAAGGCCAATAATCAGTTTTATTGGACCATGTCACTGAATACATCTGAAGAAATTATCAGGAGGACTACATACAGTAGGTGTTATAAATGTGCTCTGACATGAAAAACAAGTCATATGAAGTGTCATTTAGGACACATGATACAAATATTTTTGTCATTTCCAATATATAGTAGAATAAATTAATGTGTTCAAGTTACTCAAGAGTTGCCAGTTTCCATTATTACTTTTTATCTCAAATCTCTGCAGCTACAAAAAGTCTTTCGACTGCTATTTAGTAGCTACATTTATTATTGCAAGTTATGTTTCCAACACATATGACACGAATTAATGTAATTCCATTTTAAGTGTGCTATGTCAATGAAACTACAGATGTACATGGGGAAGAAGAATTGTCTAGTGGGAGTAGGCTCTGGTCTGGGAGTCAGGAGATCAAGAACATGGTTCTATTCTCAATCTTGCCACTCACCTGCGTGAGGTAGTCATCCTTTCTGGTCCTCAGGTTCCCTTCCCTTGTCAACACACCATCAGGAGAGCAGCAAGCACCCAGTTCTTTGAATAAGCTGGTATCTTTCTGGTTATCTTCTTGCTGTGAATAGTAAAAGCAGGCATGTGAGCCTTAACCCTCAAGGCAGAGACCCTCACCTCCTCTCTGCTATGGCTCTCTTCCTCTGGGTCTAGTTGAACTAACTGAAGAATTTGGCACCTTTTTTTTAAAGATATTTGGGTGTGGAACTGGCCTCCACCCTTTGAGATACACTACTGAGAATGGGCCAAGGGTTTGTGAACTTTGTTTTTCCCTGAAAGTCTCAGACTAGCTGCAGTCAATGGACAGCAGCTCCACTCTTCTGGCAAAAGTAAAGAAAAAAAAAACCCAAAATAAAAAACCTTGACTGCTACTGTTTAAAGGAGCAATGACAGAAACATGGGTTACTGAAGCACTGTAGAGAATGAGACATAGCAGGAATCAAGGTGACTTGGCCTAGTCTACACTGGGGGCGGGGGACTCAATCTAAGATATGCAACTTCAGCTGTGCGACTGCTGCCACTCCCCTGTCGACTCCGCCTGCGCCTCTCATGACAGTGGAGTAGCAACATCAACAGAAGACTGCTCGGGGATCATTTATTGCTCTAGACTACACATGATAAATTCATCCCTGATAGATTGCTCACTACCCGCCAATCCGGCGGGTAATGTAGACCTGCCCTTAGGAAATTCTGAATCTTTGCATGCCATCTTTTTTTCTAAAAAGAGTGCATCATATTTAGCTGTGTATTTAGATCACAGATTTTAAAATATCAGGGTTTCCTCTCGGCTGATGGAGAAGGACTTAGTCAGAAATACTGGGTATCTAGTGGACTTTCTGCTTTCTGTTCTGACATTCATGCTTGCATATATGCATATGCTGTTCTAGTTGGGAAAGTTGTAACTGTGTGCCAGAGTGATAGTGCTCTTGTGTGTGTGTGTGTGTGTGTTTTGTGTGGGAGGAGGAGTGGGAAAGGGAGTTCAGGAAGTTACTAAGTATTCTCCCTCCCATCCTGTAAATACAGCCACACAGATTGGGCCTATTCCTCAAAACATTTACACTGGTGTAACTGATAGGACTTGAGTAGAATGACTACAAATTTACTTTAATGTAAATGAAAGGATAATCATGCTCATTAATTCATGTATTTGTCAAGTGAACAGAGGGAATCTACTGGTCTTCATTTTAGGTCATGCTGTCACCAATCTTTTATCATGACTGTTATTCACATATATGTGCACAGTGCTATATACAAAAATGTGATTACCTCATGTGTGTGTCCTTTAATAAGGTTCCAGAAGCATAATTATGGCCTGCTTGAGAGAAAGTTAGGAAACGGCTGTATTAATTACTGATCTTCATGTTCTATCATCATTTATGACTATCTGTACCAGTTACAAAGAACAGCAGCACTTGAGTGTCACATGAGTAGGAACCCATCAGGATTCAATGGTTCTGTGCTGATGTACAGAGTTGTTTCATAAGGCAGTTTTCCTTAGAGACTGATTCGTCCAAGTTAATGTCCAGCTATTCTGAATAAAACTTGCATTTGCTCATACTTTCTTCAGTCTGATGATGAATGTATTTATGTTGTTTGAATAATAACATAAATACATTCATTTACTTTCCTTGTCTCTCCTAGCCACCTAAACTGCTCATTGATGTCTAAACACATAGCCTTCTGCCATAAATGCAAGGAGATGAGTGGAAAGTCCTTCACCTGGACATGAATGTGTGGGTTCACTATACATACTCATATTTGTAACAAACAAAAAATCTTTACCATACATTTGCATGAACAAATAAATAAAAATAAAATGAGTGACTCAAATAAAGTATGAATGATTGCAAAAGTTAACTACAGAGGGCACAGACATAGTCAAATTGAATTGTGCTACCTTTTGCCAATATGTTCGTGAATAATTTCCCCCACTATTCCTCTAATTCAGTTATACTGGGCAATAACTGAATGTACCAGTGTTTGTGTGTGCAAAGTTGTGCATGTGCAAATGGAGACCTGGCAGACACCACTTTAAAATGTGGCCAGATAGGTTTTTTCGAGCACTTATATCTATTTTCTGCATTTTGCATATTTTCATATATATCTATTTGAAAAATCTGGTTGACAAAATATTAATGGAGGCTTCTTCAGGCAGTGTCTTCAGAAGCAGATACGCTCTAAATTGCCTTTGACAGACCCTTTACATGACATTTTTGCCCACTCACTTTGAGATGTCACCAGGAGCCAATAGAGAAAAAAAATAATGCAACAGAAATTCCCACACATCTGTGACTTATTGATCAAGAGATTACAACTGTTTTATGCACATATTTACTCTTATGAAATAAAAATCAGTAGCTGCCATGACAAATGCTATATCATATGGTACGGAGCTGCTCATATCCAAAGGTTATTTTTAGGAATGCTGAGTGTTTTCTCCCTAATTGTTCAACTCAGATAAGGAAAATACTATTTGTAAGGGTTAGGCTGTTAAGCATCTAAGTAATAGAAAGCTACTGCAACATTCTCACTTCAGCCTTAACAACAACTACAAGCAACATAAATATACACATTATGTATTTTAAAATTATGTCTGGGAATATAAAGCAAGTCATGGCATAATGTTGGTATACTGGCCAAAAAATTAGTTTTGTTTTGTAGCAAGTACCTTTGCCTGCAAAGAACTCATTGCAGAGCTGAGGCCTGAGTCATTATAAAAGTGTTACTTTTCATATTGAGGAAGGTTAAGTGTTCTGTACATAGCACCAGTGAAAATTTCATCACATTCAAGAAAATAAAATTCCTCTTTCTCTCCACCAGCCAGCCATAGCAGTCTTGTAACACTTTAATTGAGTTAGCATTCTAATTCTATACTCAAGAAGGTTTCCTCTTAATTCATATTTTCACATAAAACCTGATGCCTTTGTGTTTGCTCATGGGACATAATACAATGGCTGAGGTCACTTAAACTGACATCTGAGTGCAGGTATAATTTGGTGTAACCAAAAGAAGAGTATCCATCTTTCCCATTTTACAAACAGATTGGGAATGGAGAACACTGTACCACAGAATGGCATTCTGTCATTGCAAATGTACCCTAGGGAAACAGCAATTCTATGTACAGTGTGTGGAATAGTTGTAAGATCCAGTAGTTAGAGCCATAAATACTGTGCCTTTCACATTTAACACTTTGGTGTTAGAAGCCAGTACTTGTTAATCTAGAATAGTGTGACACTAATGATGGGTGCTGAATACCTACAGTAACTGAATGAGCTAGTCATGATTCACACTATGGGATCACAGCTGTGAGTCTGCAGTTGCAACTGTATTGTGCTTTTCCATTTCAGATGCCTTGCAGAGAGACTTTTTTTCTTCAAGACCTTAGGAAAGTATATCCGACTATTCTATAATGTAATTGCCTAAAGGACCATGGTTTATGACATGTATACCTTCACTAGGTCTCAGAAAAAATAAATTTCTCTAAAAAGATTAACCTTGGTTGAACCAATAAAAAGAGAACTGTTAGATCATTCTTTTAGTGTTATTTTAACAGAAAGACATTCACTTGTTTTCTTCTTAAGGATAGAATTTTGTTAGGCAGAGTTGAATATGTTTTATATTCCAAAGAGTGTAGCCAGAGTATGTTCTTATTTTAAATCATTCTTTTTATTGTTCATTAAATATTAAAGGTATTGTCTCCTTTAATTTCTTGAATTAAATGTATTACCTCTTTCTACAAAGCGTCCCATGTCCTTTCTATTTTATAAAAAGGACATTCAAATAGTGTAGTAACTTTATGATAGTGCACTGTTTTCATGCAGGAGACTTAATTTAATAACTTAACTAAATTTGTAGGGAAAACACTGCCAAGTATGGTTCAGCCCCGTTAACCTAGCAAACATGAAACTCTATTGGAGACAAAATGCAGCTTGAAGAGAATAAGCAAAAAACAATTTACAGAGCCTGTTGTAAGACAACAAAATGCACACTTGTGGCACTTAAGTTTAGCAGAGGGCTCTATGAATGTTCTTCAACATGTTGAGATTTTTTTTTTTTTGTAGGATTTCATTCAGCCAACAGAATGGATTTAAAATTATCCAAATATGGCCAAAAAATTGCTAGGTTTTGCAAAGAGCTTTCTTAGTGGAATATAGTCTCTCTCTCTCTCTCTCTCTCTCTCTCTCTCTCTTAAGCTCCAAAAGGAGGAACGCTTATCTTGAAGGGTTCATGCACAGGCTCCTAGAAATCTCTCACAAATAATTACTCTTGCCAAGCACTATATCTTTGTAGGAATATATTAACTTCCCTCTTTCCTTTTGCACTGCAGGACTAGATTGGCTTAAATTGAAACTGCCTTCTTCTGTGAGCTAATGTTTTGGAGAGTGGTATTTCCTCACACAGTTATGTTCTAAGAAGTTGTAAGGTATTTTGACCAATTTACAAAAATAAACATACACAGGAATACCCACACTCTTTAACTCACCCAATTTTTCCAAAGATATACAAAGGCCTCATGTTCATATGCACAGCTATGTAAGACTAATTAAGGACAGAAGAAAGACTTTGCATTAAGAGTTGCAGAAGTTTTAATACTACTTTTTATTACTCTTTTTTTTTCCCCAAAAGGGTGATCTGCAAAGCAACAGTTAATACAAAGTTAGCCACTGATTTATGTGCTTAATCAGGTTTAAAGAGTGTCCCTGTCAGGCACTTTGGCACAGAAATAAGCTTTAGCTAACTCTCAAAATTCCTTCGCCTCACATGTAACCAGGGAAATGCAAGATAAAAATATTACTTCATAAGAACAAGTCACATTGGTTGATTATAATTTGTTAAGAAAAACAAAGAAACAAATAATAACAATAATACTGGTGAACTAGCTAGATAACAGAGTAACTGGCAGTGCTTACACAAGAATAAAAATTCGAATGTGTTGATTATGAGATAATACACTATGATTTAATATCCAATGCCTCCTACTAGCAAAGCTGTGTCAAATCTAGAAGCTGACAAATGTATTTCCTCCTAACAGTGAAAACAAATATAGTATTTTGGAACTAGGGTGTTGATCTATGTCTGCAAAAGGATTAATTGTCATTCTAATCACACAAATCACATGTCACCATCTGTTTTAGATACCCATACAAATGATGCAGCCCATTCACTGTGAGCAACAGAGATTATGCTTCTATTTGAGCTGCTCATTCACAGCATCTCCCCTTGTGTACGGCACTGATCTAGCTTTACAGAATTTTGTAATGGCTTCCAGTGACGCATGTAGCTCCTTGTACTGCTTTTTTCTCAGTTCCTGGTTCGAACAAGCAGATTAATTCAGTACACGGGTTCTCTGCTTATATCAGTAATCTGCTTAACTCATGGCAAATCTAAATGAAGCTCCATAGTCCAATCTGACCAAATAACCCCCCCCCCCTTTTTTTTTATATCATTCTTATATTTACTGCCTACTCCAGACATTTCACTTTCTTTGCTTTTTCTAATTGCTGTTCAGTCACTGAGTTCAGGACCAAATCATAAATCCTCAATATTTTAATATGGTACACATTTTTTCTATTTCATATATAGCAGACAATTTTATCTCTGTGTTTATTTCCACTTTGATTACCATGTAATTACAACTCACTATTTCCATATATAGTCAAGCATATTCACAATGTATGTTCATTATAGAATTCTGTATTTTTTACTGTCTCTAATGTGCCACTGAACAGATTTAGGAAGGTGGATGATTAGCAGAAAAGTCACTGTTAGACATATTGTCTCATTAGTGTTTCTCAGAAGCACTGTTTGAGAGTAATACCTTGGGTGATAACTCTTCTGGGTTTCCCATTATTGCAGATAATCCACTATTTTGTCTATAAATGCTACAGATGAATAGACGGAGACATAGATTAGAGTCCTAGTTATCACCTTATTGCAACACCTGATCCTACAGGCTCTCTAAATATATATATCCACATAATGAACATTGTCTGCACTGTTAAGTATTAAACCTGGAGCTTGGTGTTGGAAAACTTTTTTCATCAAATAGTAAAAGCAAACGTAGGGTTTTTGTTTGTCATTTTTATTTTTTTCTTGTGAGGGGGGTGGGAGTTGTTTGTTTTCCCATTGCTTTTACTTACTGTCTTTTCTGTGATCTTATGATGTCGTATATACTGTTCCCTTCAGACAGAATCCTTGATATGCCAACCACAGATATATATATATATATATTTAATTTGAAAATTGTTCTCAGTGTTCAGAATTCTTGCTTTATACAAATTTTCCACAAAGCTTGTACTCAGTAGCTCACTGTGCACTTTCATGTCAGTAACTGAACATTGAGCTCCCTTCTGTTATTTTAATTGAGTGCCAAGTTCATACACAGAAACACAGCTTTATCTGCATTGTTGTTATTCCTTGGCTGTGTTGTTGTTTTCAGTTGGGTGTGGTCTATGGTATTGAAACTGACTTTCAGCTAACAGACATTTTTCTTAGGTGAATAAAAAAGTCTTAACACTTTAATGAGAACTCTAAACTCAGTTCTCCCAGGCTCTATTGGTGTTAGAAGGTCTTTTAGTAGAGTGAACAGTTTTGGGCTAACTACTGATAGGAATACAACGTTTTTCCTGCTTTCCTTTTGTTATTTGCTTCCAAAATCTCTTGTAATCATTTATCATAAATAATCTTTGTTGCTTTATCAAAGTCAAACTCACTGACTCGCTGAGACAGGCCACTTTCATTTCCTGTTTTTTCTTTATTTTCAAAAACAATAGTCTAAAATATCAAGATCCCAACCAGCCACCAACTTGTGTTTAGAGTAATAGTAAAAGTTCAGTGGTAAACTAGACATTCGACACTAAGTGAAGTTTATTAAAAGTTAAAATTAAACTACATAATCAAGATAGAGATGTTAAGCTTTCCATTGTACTACAAACTGTAAAACCAACACAGTTTAATAATTAAACAGAAAATAGAAGCATTGTAATCATCAAAACAATTCACACTAGCTGTTCAGTGACCCTCAGTGAACAATATTATAGACTACCAACTTCTGGGACCTCTTAATTATCTCTATTATGACTCCCATATTCCAGCTGGATATATTCTCAAACAGCCTTCCAAAATTTTATTTTACCTGATAGGTAATTTAATTTTTTACAGCTAATTTTCACTAGTGTTTTCACTGTGTGGTAAGTGTGGACAAACAGCCTTTTTACTTCAACATGCACATTTTTATGATGTATTTTGAAGACTGACTTAGATTACTGCTTCTGGAGCTCGGAGTCAGATTTTGTAGGCAAAGCGATTGTTAAAATGAGCCCCCAAACTTCAGACAATGTAAGCTGAAAATACCTAAACTAATTTGAGTACTGCCCATCCTATTCAGTATGTCAAATTTTTATTAAAGTGATAGAGGAAAGGGGGTAAGTCTAGTGCAAGACTTAGTGCAGTCTAGAGCTCTGGTGGGCCCTGCAAATCTATAGAATTGATGATTGCTACTGGTGACTACCTATTAGGTGTAGAGTTGGAAAAGCTATGGTGGAAGGTCATTATAGCAGGGGGTGACCAGTAAAAAGATGGAAAAAAGGGATGGTGTGTGGCAGCTGCTGAGTGCTCAAAGTTAGCAATGGATCATGAAAACATCTGAAAATTCGGCTATGCTGTCACCAGCATTCAGATATAAATAAATGGATTTACTCATATCAATGACTGGTCTTATACCCATGGGAAACACCTAATCCCAAGGTAAAATAAATGCAACATACTAAATAAAAGGCAGTGTGTACCTAGATACAATTCAACATATATGTCAGTTACATAAAAGATCCAAAATTAAGCCTGTGAAAATGGCATGTGGGTTGGGAAGAATCACCAGAAGATTTTAGATCACTTAATTAGGTATTTTATTCCATTTACCTGCCTATTGCATCCACGTGCCATGATCAGGGATAGCACATGGGACTTTGAGCACCACAGTACAGAGCTTCACCACTTTAACTACAGATGATCCCCGACTTACGCATCCCCGACTTACGCATGCATTCCCTTCCGGAACACCTTGTGTAACTTGAATTTTGAAACACATCTCTGACCATTATGTGCAAAGAAAAAAACAACACACACCCCCACTTCTAGCTTATGAAACTTTTTCCATAAGCTTGAATTTGCATACGTCGGGTTTATGTAACTTGGGGAGCGTCTGTACTTATTTCCCTTTTTTATAGATTGGCACATGACTTGCTGATGGAGATATAATGCAGGGTTTAAGAGATGGTAGTGCTGATTGGTGCTCAAAATATGAAATCTATAGACCAACAAAGACTTAATTGTATAGGAAAAGCGTTGAAAGAATCATTAAAGGAAAATGTAAGATTGACAAGTATTAGCCAGTTGAATAACATAATTGGCTTAACATCAAGCCAGCAGATGTGAACCACTGGAAAACGCTCTATATTCAAAGCCTTAATGGAAATGAAGTTTAAAGCAGAAGATTAAGGGTTTTTTTGTGTGTGTGTGTCGATATCAATACGGATGAATTTGAGAAAAATCATTTGAAGATAAAACAGAAATGAACAGGCCCTGGGGATAAAATATCACTTGCATGAAAAGGATGTGAGAATTGTGAAGGAACAAAGTAAACAAACATTGCTCACACTGAGTCATAGGCTTGAAAGATATTCAGCACAAAACTGTCATTATCAAGACAAAAGATTGTTCATGAAACCCTAAGAGATTCTTTGATCAGATCAATGTTAAAAACAGAAAAGGAAAAAGTAAAGCTAATAAATAATGTGGAAGAGTTCAGTGCTACTGGGAGGAAATCTGGTCGAGGTTGTTCAGCATAGTCAAACAGTAGACTGGATGAAAATGTGAGAGAAAAAAATTAAATCAAATAGAGGAATACACAGGAATATCAAAGAAAGAAATGGATCAGGTACTGAGAGAAATGAAAATTTGTAAAGCACCTGGAGAAGAAATATCTAACTCTCTATGCTTGTTTACTTGAACAACTTAGTCAGTGTTTGAAGAACGGACATCCAAGATGGGTGGTGATAGAGAGAACCATTCTCACACATAAAAAGAAAGAAAACTATAGTGAGCCAATAAATTATAGACTGATCACATATTTACCAACTATGTGGAAACTTCTAATGTTAATTCTGGTGAAGAAGAGATGGAGAGTGCTACCTACCTTGCAATGGAATGCTGCCTTCTGAGCAAAAAAAGACTACATAATAAACCTCAAAGGGACAAAAGACTATTTCAGGCTGAACAGAAGGCTCACAGAAGATGCAAAACAAAAAAGGAGAGATTTAGAGATGGTGTGGATAGACTACCAAAACACATACAGCATCCCACATTCAGGGATAATCTAGATATTGAAAATGTATAGCCTTCACAAAAATCATTTCCTTTGTGCAGAAATTTACCGTTAATTGGAATACTCAAGTGTACCTGGAAGGGACCCTCACTGACAAGGTCCAAATTAAGGGGAATCTTTCAAGATGATCCCTTATCACCAATGCTGTTTGTGATAGCAATGCTGTCAGTTATATGGATGCTCTGTGAACTAAATTATGGTTATCATATCAGCAAAGAGCAATAACCAGTTAATCTTTTGTTATATGTGGATTATCTGAAACTATATAGATGACCACAAAAGTAGATACAAAGATAGGTAACTTAGAGAAGTTTAGTGAAGATATAAAAGTGGGTTGGCTTGTCTAAATGTGTAGTGACATCTGTAAATAGAAGCAAACTGGTACAATAAAATACGATACAAAAGCCAAGGTATCTCACAGCATGACCTCTTCAGATATCTTGGAATTAAGAAGAGCACTGTCACAGAAGATAGTCAAAGAAGTGAGGAAAAAAAAATATAGAAGAATAAGAACTACTCTAAAGACAAAATGCAACTCAAAGAATTTGATCTGAGCCATTAATATGTGGGCAGTACCAACAATACTGTACACTGTTTGTGTGATCAAGTTTAATCGGCAGAAGAAAAAAAATGTGGCATCCAAAAAAGAAAGCTTCTTGTGACTCATAAAGGAATTAATATCAGTCAAGACATGGACAGGATGTTTGATGCAAAGATCTGCTATCTGAGGAAAAAACAATTGACAATGAAGAATATATGAAGTCAGACAGAGTAAAAGATCATCTGGTCGTGGCAACAAGTTATATCCAAGCATGCATCACAGTCCAATAAGATATAAAGAAAGGAGAAAGCAAATTGCGAAGGAAAGCTTTATATAGAAATCAGTGAACAAATGGTGGTGGAGAGAGACTGAACCCATTAGTGACCAAAGTTTAATAAATTTGTAGGAGGATACTTCAAAAGAGAGACAGAGGCCCTCATTATGAGTGCACAAGAGCAGTCCGTAAAGCTTAATTACATGAAAAATAAAACTGATCAGCAGAATTGGTCCCTAAACTGCAGAATGTGTTATGAAAAGAAAGAGATCTGGAGTGTGTGTTGAGTATCTGGTTGGGAGACAATATATTAACAGACTCAATTAGAGCACCAAGCAGAGCCTCTGTGGCAAGTAGGGATTTAAAACCATTGGCATTACAATCACTGAATTCAACGTGTTCTAAAAGGTAAAGAGGCTAAGATCGTATGGGCTCTGACAATTGTCACACACCAAATGGTATATAGCTGTAGAAAAGAAAGAAGACCATATTAATTGACCTTATTATACCAGCAGGTAGAAACATAAAAGGAGACAAGAGAGGATAGCAAAATATGATCAACTCTGCCATAAAGTAGAACAGTTATGGAAAACAGGAACAAAGACAATCCCAGTGATCATTGGAGCACTTGGAGTGATACTTTAGGGTATGACTGAGCAGCTCAAGAATATATTAAGAGTGCAACATAACATGATCAGTGACCTCCAGAAGACAGTGCTCTTAGGATAGCAAGAATTTTACAGAAGGTTCAAATGAGTGCATCTGAGCACTAAAATACAGGAATTCTACTTAGGGTTTAACAAAACTCTGACTACTCAAACCAACGGAGTCAATCCATTTCTGGTCAGAATTTATTGGTAATTTCATAGGGTAAATTTTAGACAGTAGCTTTCCCCTTTTTATGCTTAAAGACCTTGAATATTGTGAAAGCTATTTGTTTTTCTAAAATGTCTCCATGATGTAATACTGAGAGATGATAATAGTACTTTACTCTTATACAGTGGTTTTCTTTATCAGATCTCAAAGTAGTTAACAAAGGAGGACAGTGTCATTATCCCTGTTTTTACAGATGGAGATGTAATTAATTTAATCATGTCCATTTATTAACAATGGATCTAAACTAGAAATGTCCTAGAATATAAAAAGACTTTGTTTCATAAAAAGCCTCCAATTTAAATGCATGAATTATCTTTCACTTTCCAGAGGTACAAAAAGAACTAATAATTAATTTTTTTAAGGATTTCCCCCTAACCACTAACCCAACCATGCAACATTTACTTGACAATGTAGCAGCCATACTCAAAATCTATTCACCTATTATTTTCCAAGATGAAGAGAATGGGGGGAAAAAACCACCTAACTATATTGCTGTTAGAGGGACAAGATTCCACATAATAATGCAAGGGTCTTTTATTTATCTATTCTGTTAGTAGGTGTAAATTTTTAGAACCCTGTAAAAAGCCATTGAGTCAATTTCGGTGATTCATTGTGGCACTGGTGGCTTGTTAATGCCTTCAGGTTAAGAAAGTTTGAGACTGTCCGTTCAGAAAGAACTAATGGAAGAGACAGGAAGGTCCTTTGGTAGAAAAACCTAGGAACAGGCAGACTTAAACAGAAAGCATGGACTGAAGTTTATATTCTGTGTTTGTTAGACTTTTCACTAAATTCAATCACAAAGGGTCACTTTATATAGCTTTGTGTAGACCTTATTTGGGCTAGGACTGGAAATGCCACCCATTCCCAGA
Organism: Dermatemys mawii; assembly: GCA_007922305.1. Lineage (NCBI taxonomy): Eukaryota > Metazoa > Chordata > Testudines > Dermatemydidae > Dermatemys > Dermatemys mawii. Next base: position 75,669,412 of record ML677326.1, read on the forward strand.
TATTTTACTTGCCAGTGATTCTTCACCCCAGCTGAGTAGATTTTTTTAAGATAGTACTAATCCTCCATGAACAACAGGGCTTAAAAGAATATGGTACACTTCATCCTCTGATGTAAGTGACTTAAACTTAGTGTCAAAGGGTGACCTGGTCATATTCAGAATTCTAGTTTCCATTTCCTTCTTGTATTCCCAGTGTCTTTTAGATTGCCACAAACTCTAGTTTTCACTTTAAAATAGCCTTCCATTTATAATACTCTATAGAGTTTTGACACAGTCAGATTCAGGATTAGATTGTGCACCTAAACTACAGCTTACCTTGAGATTGGCACATATTCACATTTCCCCAGAGAGAACTGGAAACAGCACTGTCCCTCTCCACGTATATTCAGAGAGTGAGCAGATGACTAAATCTTGTTTTCCCGCAACATACCTGACCTTTGGAATCATGATCCATGTCCCCAATGGCCATTGGAACAATACATAACTTTGGGGCCCTGAAAGAAGCAGTGCTCATGTTCCCCTAAGTGCATGATTACAATTATTCCTTTCCATTGTATGGGATCCTGCAAGAAAGAGAAGAAGGCACTTTTTTCCCTTTCCCAGGCCCTGATGCCCATTCAAGGATTAGAGACAATTTGTCCCTCAGCTTTTATACAATGCATAAATGTGGCATTTGTCAGCCTGATGTCTAGTAACAATTGACAAACGTTGACTTTGTAATGATGTCTATAATGGCTTCATATTGTGTTCTCAGTGACCTGAACATTCCATTCTGTCTTCAAGTTTATCTTTAATTTTGCAACTTGTGGAGTAAATTCCTCTAATACAGAGTCAAATCTCCTCTATTAATGTTATAGGTATCAGTACTATACTTAAGCATAGACATGGCTTAACTTGAATAATTAAAATTTATGAGGCATTATTTCTTGGAAAACAGGATTAGGAAAGGTCTACAGCTCCCATCTTAGGACTTGAGCTCAAAACCCAATGTTGTCATGTACTAGATGGTTACTCGTTCAGATCAATGATGTGGAGTCATTATAGCAAGGTCCCTTCTACCTGGATAGCCACCAGAGACTGAGAAAACTAAAAGATCAAATGGAACTTTTCAAAAAGGAAATAATCACAATAGCCAGGCCACCATTATGCCCTCTCTGAGTAAAACAAATTATGTTACTAAAGGTTATATGAGAACTATTATCATGGTATGGTTCCAATTTTAGTTCACTGATGTGGAAAATATTTTGGAAAATCTTAATCTGAAAAATTATCTATACACCCAAATTTTATTCTAATTCAAAGCACATTCAAACAATCAAACAATCAATAACTTGAAATAGAAACCAGATCCGACCATCCTATGGTATACTGTCCCTTTACCGTTAAAAACAAAAGCATAAAACATTTATAATATAAAAACACAATCATCTCTGAAATATAATATTTGACCTATTCTGTTTTCACATTTCTTACATGACTAAATATATTCTGTTTCTAGTCTAAGTGCTTGTTTTCAAAACCGGTGAGATCAATGCTGCTGCAATCAGTGCTAAATTAATGGCAGGGCACTCTCCAGTTGACTCCAGTACTTAGCTCTCTGTGGGCATGTCTACGTTTACCACTGGAATGATCAATCCAGCGGGGGTCGATTTATCGCTTCTAGTAAAGACTTGATAAATTGACCACCAAACACTCTCCCGTTGACTCCAGTACTCCACCAGAGCAAGAAGCGTACGTGGCGTCGACGGGGGAGCTCCAGCAATCGACCCAGCATAGTGAAGATACCGTGGTGAATAGATCGAAGTATGTCAAATTCAGCTACATTATTCACATAGCTGAAGTTGTGTAATTTAGATTGATCATCCCCTAGTGTAGACCAGGCCTGAGGAAAAAAAAATATATATGGAGATATGCCTATCTCATAGAACTGAAAGGACCTTGAAAGTTCATTGAGTCCAGTCTCCTGCCTACGCTAGCAGGACCAAGTACTGTCCCCTGACAGATTTTTTGCCCCAGATCCCTAAATGGCCCCCTCAAGGATTAAACTCACAACCCTGGTTTAGCAGGCCAGTGCTCAAACCATTGAGCTATCCCTCCCCCCAAAAGAATAAGGTGTGATGGGTTGTGATCACAGAAACCACCTTGGAAGCTGCCAACTGATGTGCCAAGGCTACTCCTGCCTCTGTTTTCCTGCACAAACAGCTTAAGACATCAGTACCCTGCCTGGTTTGAGGAAAACAGAGGCAGGAGTAGCTTTGGCACATCAGCTGGCAGCTTCCAAGGCAGCTTTCTGTGATCCCAATCCTTCACAACCAGGAGCAGTGTAGACACCCCGGTAAGTCGACTTAGGCTATGTCTACTCCAGGTAGAGAGGAGTAGCTGGAGTAGCATAATTTAGGTCAACTTACCCCAGTAGTGTAGACAACCTCTAAGTCCTATATCAAAAAAGATTTCACCTTTCCCAGGTAGTGGTTGAAGTTTTGAAAGTCATGTGAAACAAGTTTCTTCATTTCCTCTTACCTATTTGTCTTCTATGCATTGAAAGTAGCTTTCCAGAGGTATAGCATGACCCTGTTGGCAAGTACAGAAAAAAAGGCAACCGACATGATACCTGCTATAATGCCACTCGGTGGATTCAGAATCCTAGCTTAACAAATCTCTGGCCTGCTGATTGAACTGTGGACTATGAACTCAGGTCCACTGTCAAGTTGTATGTATAGTAGCTGTTCATCATTTTGTCCTGAAGCTTCTGTTGTAGGGACAAGAGTTTGTCATATATAACTGGCCACTTGCTGTTTTCCTGTGTGACTTCTAATTGAAACATAATGTCATCTCCACTTGTTTCTGAGGAGGCTGCAGTTATAAATCATAAATATAGACCTGTGTATACATAGGTTCCTGTGAGAGTGAAAATGTCTCAGATACAATGTTGTGTTACATGCCCCAGAGTAAATTCTTGCTGCTCTCAGATTTCAAGTAAAAAGATCCACAGTGAGATGAAGTAAACCTCTGTTTTATGGAGACAATATTTATTTATGCATCCATTTGTTTAGATTTATAAAAGAAAAACTTCTTTTACAGGTGAGCCAATAAGCCACTTTAAGCAGCTTTTATGTTAAGTGATTGTGCACATTATGATAAATGCTATTGGACTAGTTATAACTTTTTAAAAAGTGCTTTAATTTATATCTGCAGAGATCTTATAAACTGAGAAATGCTCCAGTAATTTCAAATGCATTGAATAAAATGAAAGGTGATGTACAGTTAGTAAGAACTTTTTTATGACAACTCACAGAGTACCGATATAAAAAAAACCCTGTCAAATTGGAAATTACACTTAAAACGTCTGCTAATGAAAATATTAAGATTGATATCAAAGGAAAGAAGCTGGACCAACCATCAAAGGCCATGAAAATATGCCACTTAGTGAGGTAGGAAATCCCATTTGTTTCTCTCATCATAGTTATATGAAACAGGAGCAGTATTCTCAGAGTTGCCTGCATTATAGATCACGGTCAGCAGTGAGAACTATCCCTCAGATTAAAGGAAATCAGCCAAGGAGATAAATTCTCCTCCAGTCTCACTCTCCCCACTTGCCTCGCCCCCCACAAAAAAATGGAAAAGAAGATAACTGCGTTAGATTCAAATAAACAATTAGGAACGTGATTGTGCTAGAAATTATAAAGAAATACGCTGGGTTGTTGGATTTATGAGTTTCTGAGAAGTTGATATATTTTAAAGGGATCATAGCTATTTCCATTGTCTTCTAATGTTGCCAACAGCTTGTTCATTTCCTTTAATAACAACATTTCGGGGTCTCAAAGCATTATGCAAACATTGGTTTACACAATAATCTTGTGAGATACATAAGAACTACTATTTATTAGACAAGGGTACATGTTCAAATCCAGAAGCAGATCCAAACCCCTCTAAAGTTCACAGGGCATTTGGAGAGAGAGGCTTAACTCTGAAGTTTGGATGTCAGTCCTAATACCTTCCAAGTTTAGATCTGATGTTCCAGTCTGGGCCCAGATCTATTTTTTTTTTCCAGATGGCAGCTAGTTGATAGAAATTCTGAAGGCTTTTTGTTCTGTCAAAAAAAATGTCCAAAATGTTTGAGTTTTGTTGATCTTTTTAATCTCAATTAAAGGAGAAATCTGAAATGACCAGAAATGATGAGCTCAAATTATTCTATTGACTTCATTCCTAGATACACAATGTGTTCAAATCTCAGTCTTAATGTGAGATTTTGGAGAAATTTCTGTCCATTTTAACTATTTGGAACATGAGATATTTGAGTATATTGTATATTTTATATTATTTTTAGTATTATTTATGCTTCTGCTAACTCAGATAGACATTAAGCAGACCTGTCATACCTACTGTATATTGCAGAGGGTTTGCTTCAGATTTTAAGTTTTATAAATTGTTTGGCACTTCGTCTTGTTTTCAGATTTTCCTTTTCAAATAAATATATGCATTACTGTATAAATGCAACCATGTTTGTCCGGATCATCACATTCATACTCATACTCATACTGAGTGCTAAAATATTTCGATATTATTCTCAAAGTCTACACTGTACAGGCATCATCACAAGCTCCAATGTAGGGATGGGGTGAGAGTAAAGGTGGGGCCAGGCCAGAGCGTGAGCCATTGTGCAGAGTGCTACAAAGATTCTGCAATAGCTATGGGTTCCAGATTTGCCTATAGGGAGTGCAGGCATGGCTGCTGAAACAGAGAAAGCACCTTCTCCCCTTCAGCTGAGCTTCATCATCAATTAGGCCTGATTTTCTCTCTTGCAGATGCTTCCAGGTGTGTTAATAAGCCTCTCAGGCCCACATTAACTCATTCAGGACATGTGTGGGGTACAAAATACATTATAAAGGGCCTGATCTAGCCTCCACTGATGTCAACAGGAGACTTTTATAAAATTCACTGAGAATTAGATTGGGACCAAAATGTAGTGCATGATTACGTTTTGACATCTATTCCTCTTAGTTTCATAAGCAAGGTATCTAAGGTCCCACATTATTATGGAAATGTACTTTCAGAGAGTTCTTGCAGAATCCATCTCTGTCTAAGACAAAATACATATCTGTCAGTTTAAATCATTTACTCCTCTTCTGTAATTCAAGCCACAAACCACTACATGACAGTCTGAACAAATATTGGTGTTTGTTTGTGAGTGATGATGTGACTCTAAAGTTGATTTGTATTTTTGCATAAATAAGGTCTGTATTTGTATGTTGATTTTAGAATAATGTTGTTTTTGTCCTTCCCTTAAATATTTTATTAATTGTTGAGTCTCATTCTTCCTTTTTTCTCCATGGAAAAAAGATTGGTTAGGCACAAAATGCATTTGGCAATTATGAGTATTTATTTTGCCCTAAATTACAGAGGATGTTGTCCTTCACTGTCTGGTATCCTGAATTTATATAGCAAGTTGTGAATATAATCATAGGAAGGGCATCCTGTAGCCTTGACAAAACCAGTTGCAGAGATTACTGTAAATAACTCCAGCATCATTAGAGAAAGGGCTAGTGCCACAGAAATCTTTTTTCTTTTTTCTTTTTTGAATTGACTTAACAGGTAATTTTAAAGTATTAAGTTAACATAACAACTTGAAATGTATTAATACATTTTATTTTTTTGTATGTTAGACTTACTTTACTCTTAACATTTCATATGAAAGTTACCTTTAATAGCTATTATATAATCCATAAGAATGATTATTTCGCTTTTTACTTATTTTGCACATTTTATTAGTTGAAGAAACAAATTGGACCAGATTCTTTTTTTGGTCTTCACATGTTCATCTAATTTTGTAGTAACACAATTTCACTTTTTTATTTCTGAAATTTTGATTTGGTGAAAGTTTTTTTAATGATAATGTTTTATAGGTTTTCTATGGAACAATGTTTGGATATAACACAAATGAGGTCCCTTTTAATGGAATTAAAATGATTTTGTAAGAATATTATTAGAACTAGAATATAGCTATTTTATGCTGAAATAATTGTACTGTGTTCTAGTTACATATTTCCAGTATTCATATGCTAAATAAAAGAAGGCAGAGGTGATTAGGGTTAAATCCCACTCCCCATACTCATGGAGGAGCAGAAAGAGGAACAGCTCCTTCATCACTTTTAGCCCTGTGGCTCAGGTACTTAAAGAATCAGGAGACACTTTCCTTTCCCCCACCCCACACTGCCGACACTCACAAACACACACACATTCTCTCTCTTACTCCCACATCTGCCTAAATTGTAGAAGAAATCTGACAGTAATCTGTCATCTTGAGTGCCCTAAGCAATATGTTATGGGATATTCTGATGTTAGCCTCCCGCAGTCACTCCTGTTGAAGCTGTACCACTGTGAATAAATCTAGAGTCATTGAAGTAGTGGGACTGAATCCTGGGTCTCCCACATCCTTGGTGACTAAACCATCAGGTTATAGAGTCAGCCTCATGTTTTCTAACTCTGATCCAATGACTCTGAGTGTTGTAACTCCCAAGTTTCTTTCTGAGACTAGCCCTAAGTGTACATCACATACTGATATTCAGTTCATCCACTGTGCACCTTCCCTTGCATATGCCTAATATATATATATATGTCTAATATAGAAACTATGTTTAACATCTTTGTAAGCTCTCAGGGTAGAGACCCGCCTTCCACTTTTTCCACCAAGCCTTATTCACATATTATTATTACCTCCCATGTCTCATCCTTATCTAACATGCTGTAGCTAAGTTCATCTTCTTTGCCTGCTCCTTTGGCTGTGCCAATACTTCCTTAACTCCCTGCTATAGCTTTGAATTTCTACATACTGTCACAACAATAATAACCCTAGGAGAATGAAAATGAAATAGAGGACATAATAAGATTAATACTTGGAGAAAGTATAGTCTGTTAATCTTCAAGAACTCTTTGTTTCTTATTTACTGGTAGAGGGTTTTAAGTAGAAGGGGCAAATACTAGGAATATAATAACACGGAGCATAATGAAGAGTTCATGAAATGTGTTAGAAGAATAGTATCAAAACAGCCTTAATCTTTTTATTGTTCACCAATTGAGAGTGTCACCTTTTTTGCTCAGCTTTATTCACCTCATGCATGCAGAGGGCTTATAATGAAACAACCCACATGTTTTTATTAGGAGAAAGCACTTTCAAAATCCTCGACACAATAAGGGATATGTTTGGTGTGAGGAAGAAGGAAACCTGATTTAGAATAAAGCTCAGTATTCTCTGTGTATTTAAATAAACGTAAAGAAAAAGCATTTTGTAACATAAAAAATGAAATCAGAAAATGGTAGTTGGTTTTTTGCATTTTTATCATTTTACTTTACAATTGGACAAAAAAAACCCCAAAGCATTTTGGCAATTTTGTTAATGTTTATCCCCCATTTCTTACAATGCAATGCATATCAAAAAGCACCAGAACTATTTTAAATAACAATGAAATGCATGTATTATATATAGTGCCATAGAACACAAATGTGATGTGACATAGTACATTAACCTGCCAAGATACCATAATAACGATTACTATTTATTTTCAACTTTTGATTTAAAAATTACAGAGAGTCACAATTCAGAGCCTAACTGGATAAAAAATTACTTTTATATCAATGCTATCTCTGGGGATACGTTTGGAATTGAAACGCTTGTTTCTTGAATGCTGACATTATTGCTCATTGAAATGAACATAAGAAATTGTTCATCACAAGTAGAGAGGAAAAATAAAAAGGATTAGAATCTTAAACCTATCTCAGGAGCTTGACTTAAAATTGAAGCAATTTCATAGCCATAGTTTAAGTTTAACTCCTCGTGGATTTTAAATGAGAATGGCTTTTATACTGCTTGCACAATATAATAATAAATAATAATAAATAATTCAAAATAATTGGAAATCTATGTAGAAATATTAATATAGTAAAAACATGCACATTCCTCCTTATTTTTGCTGATATTTATTATTTATCCTTCCAAGAAACTGCTTTTGACATGACTGTGGAATTCTGTCACATTGGCAAGCTACTGTAATTTCTATTACTCTTGCTTTTCTTTCATCCTTTTTTCCATTTTCACGTCCTTTCCTCTTTCTTGTCCTGTTCTTTCTTTCTCACTCCCTCATTTTTCTCCTTTTTATCTCTTTTCCAAAGGTCTTTTTTTTAATAGTTGCAAGCAAAAATCCTATAACACTTAAGACGATTTCAGATGATCATTACTAATATAATTACAGAATGGAGAGCATAGTGATATTTCAATATAAATTACAGCGAGTTTTTAGAGTTCATTAGAAAGACTCAGGGATTGAATTTAGTTTAATGAAAGCTTGAGTGCTTCTCATATTCTCAGCACATACACAGTGAAAAAGCATTAATATAGTCTTGTGGATTAAAGATGTTTGTCATACCCTACATTCGTTTAAGGGAGTACACACAGGGTGCATCAGAGGCCTACCATGTGGAAGCATAATGGAGTTGAACAAAAAAAAAAGTACATGACATATTAATTTATAAATGAATATATGTTTATTCAGTATCTACTTTCTGTCTGCAATCACTCTTCCAGCATATAAATACAGACCTAGAGTGTCATCTCTGATCCTGCTCCTTTGAACAGATCAGATTGTGCAAAGATCCACATTCTAGCTGTAACTAGCAGGCTGAGAAGTGTTGCAGAGCTCTCAGCTGATGTAAAGCTTGCAGAGCCAGGTCCGGCATCAGCTGCCTCCTTACTCCTCCCAAAGTAGGGCCATGACAGGGGAGTGAAGTAGTGTTTCAAGGATGAAAGGTAGCAAGACACAGCTCTGCTCCCCTCTAACCCTCATCTGATGTACATCCCTTAATAAACCATACACTATGTGCATATTTTAAAACAATCCTGCTCTCTAACTTAGAGACCAGGCTCCAGCCTGACCAGGAATATCTACTTTACTATCTTTAGCCCTGTACTACAAGCCCATGTCGGTTAACATAGGCTCTGATACTCACTACCACTGTAGGCATACCTTAACTCATGTTACAACCAGTGCATTGTGGCTCACAACATTTGGAAACTGGATCCCTGGTGCACTTCCGGTCCCCACTTTCCTGAGCTGAGTGGTTCTCAGTTGCTGGGGAAATATATGCAGACCATCCTTTATGCCCTTTTCATAAAAGCAAACAAACAAAAAAAGATTTAGGACCAGATACTATTTTAAGCTACTACATTCAGCTCCTACCACCATCAAGTGCAAATTCAGTGCAATATATGGTTCTATGTGTTTTCATAACTGGAAATGAAAGGGGAAAGAAGGTCTGCCCACAGAATGATTAAACATGTATGAATCAGGTCAGATGGAATAAGAAACTCCTTCAGCCATGATCAAAAACTCAAACTGAGTGGGATTAGCTTTTTTAAATTATAATTTTTAATTTCCTTTCATGTCTCTCTCTACTTCCTTGTTCCAGACAAGAACAGAAATGGAAATGCCAAAACTTCATTAGGGAAGCCAGTGAAAAAAATACACTGTATAAATTAATGTTGGAAGAGGAAGTGCAACAAGTTTCCTTGTTTAATCTTCTGATAAAAGCAAAATAGATTTGAGAAGAACATGCCTCCCCCATCTTAATATCATTGCCTTACGGTATGCCATATTCTAGAAGCCTGAAGACCAGTTCACTCTGAGAATCTGTTCTCCTGTGCTTGATAGCAAAGTGACTTCATCTAGTGGTAAATAATTCTGTTGTCCCACAGAAGATGCACCCATTTTAGCCAGTCATATAATATATGTCATTTTCTGAGAGCTTCAGTTAAAGAATCATTTTTTCTGCCATCATCTGAGGCAGAAGACAGTGACAAGGGGGAATTCCATGATCCTCATATTAGACTGGCTCTATGAATAGCATGCTGCTCATCATGACATTTACCCGTATGGGTTGCCCAGATATACTGTAACTGGTATTTTGTTTGGTCAGATAGACCAACGAGCAGGATTCTGCATAACATCATGCTTGATTTTAGTGGGGATGGTGCTTTTATTTGCCATTTCATTCCACTGACTTTAATATGGACACAAAGACCAGTGAACTAATAGCTACAACAGTAGCTGAAGCCACACTAGTAGCCTGCCCTGTTATGTATATGTTGCTTTAAGAACTCACATGTTTCCAACAATATTGCTGCAGAATCTTCTTTTTCTTTGCACTTATTTTGAGAATCTCCACTCTTTATTTTACAGATGTCTGAGACAATTCTCTTGTTTCTTAGTGCCTCAGCATAAATTGCAAATTCTAGTTACACTTTGGATGAAAAGGTGTAAAGTATAATATAAATGATGGTATTATTATTCACAATAGCTACTCTTTTGGCCATCAAAAATCTTGAAAATATTCCCCATAACCTTGTCATACAGAAGTATAAATGAACAGACAGTGTCTTTTGTTTAGAAACCACTATATTCAACCACGTGTCAGGTCTCACGGAAGTTGTTAATGTGTCTGATCAAACTAACAGTTCCTTCCTCATCTGCATTGTTCCCAAATGAGAAAATGCTGATTTCTAATCATCATTGCAAGAGATTCCAAGTGCCATTAAAAAGTCTATCATGTCAGAACATTAAAAGACAAAGCTTTTGTAATCAATGATATTGCAGATGTCAAAGTTCCAATTCTTTGGCCTGAGATATGTGTGCCACCAAATTATGTGTGCATAGATCTCAGCTCTTATCTCCACAGTAGATCTGATTATACTCTGTGACTGAAATGGTTGTGATTTTCCTAAAATCTTGTAGCTTTACTTCACTAATAGAAACCTACTTTCCTAGCTTTTGTTTTTACTAAAAATCCTCTAATTATACATCACAAGTGTTTACATCAACAAGCACCACATGTGAAAAACTACAGAAAAATTATGAGTTTGAATACTTTTCTTTCTTTGGCTTCTTCTCACTGCAAGGTTTCATAGGCAAAAGACAAAAATAACCAGTCAACAAGAATTTACTTGAAATTCACCTTTGAAATTAAATTCAAATACATGAGAAGTCTTTCAGTTATAATAATAATAACCAAAAGCTAATTCCATGGACTTTATTTTCAGAGGTTCCACATACATTGGACGCCCTTAGCTCTGCAGAAGCAGCAGTAGTAGAAGGGCAGAAGGCAACACTGACTTCCCACCTGAGCTTGCACTGCCTCTCACTTCTGCTATCAAACCGAAATGTAGGTCTGACACTTCTGGGGCCTCACCCAACCCAGTAAGGGGTTGTGACATCACCTGCTTTGCAGCTCTGGGTGCCTTAAATTCTTTGCTGCTGCGGATCCCAACCTGAATGCCAACAGTCAGCATACATGGATGCAATCACACCTGGGCTTTACTGCCCTGTTCCTGTTTGCAGAGTGACCCCAACACCTCAGCAGTCCCTAATATACCCCAAACTATCTCTCTTCTGTCTTCAGCCATCTCCTGACACATACACAGACATAATTAAGTTCACCGCTCCTTTAAAAAGACAGAACCAGCAGCTTGTTGGAGAAAAATAACAATTTAAATAGTGTGGGCTGAGCAGGCCAGCAGCTGGTATCCCGGACTCGCAGCGTGCTGAGTGGCTCAGCCCACTGCTGGTCTGGGGTTTCGTTCACCCAGGCCAGCAGGAGGCTGAGCAGGGCTGGCAGATGAGACTCCAGCTGGCAAGGGTCTGGCAGCCAAAACCCCAGACTGTCAGCGAGCTGAGCGGAGCTGGAGGCTAGGACCCCGTATGGCAGGAGCCAGTGGACGGAACCCCAGACCGGCAGCAGGCTGAGCTGTTCAGCCACAATAGGGGTCAGGATTTCACCTCCCAGCTTTATTTATTGTATTACATACAGCTCATGATGATGAAGATGAAAAAGTGCATGGGTGTACACATTCATAGTCTTCAAAATAAAAAGTTTAATTTTAATCTCACAGTTGGCACTTAACATCAAGATGTTTATTAGATGAAAAATAAAAAGAATTAAACTACAATACTGAGAAGACAATTTTACACACACACATATGTGTGTTTACTTATATTTGCTTCTGAAGGAAAGGACTGAAATTAAAACCCCCCTCAGATCAGCCTTACAGCTGTTTTCTGGTAATTGTTGGCACTGGATTTTGATACTTGTGTACATTAAAGAGCAAAGTAAGTAAACAAAGACATTTGTTCTAACATGGCAATAAGAATGTATTTCCTATTCACACTGCAGGAGAAAGGTCTTCAAAATGCTGATGAAACACAACCTCCTTTAAGGTTAATGAGAGCTATTGAATGCCCAGCAATTTTTAAAATTAGGCAGGTACCTAAATATGGATTTAGGACCCTAAAATGTAGGCTTCTATTTTTGAACATCTGGGCCATTTTTTAACTGCTATTTTGTTCTTAAATAACAAACATTCCTACTCTAGTTTTAAACAGCCAGTGAACCCTCCATGGGCACTTTCAGATTTTCACTTTAAAAATGAATATAATTTTGGGTTATAGAGACAATAAAGGAAAATTTAAATGATACACCAAACTACCAGTACTGCAGTTATTTAAAGTGCCAATTCTGATTCAGAAGGGTTTAGATTAAGACTACTCCTAATCCAGAAGAATAGAAACAGGAAAGGACTCTCCCATTTTATGGTCATATCAGAGCTAACAGATCTTCAATCCAAGCATAAAATTGAAAAATTACAATTTTGGTATGCAAATGTATGGAGAAAGACATAACAAAGAACATTCCTCCAAGAACAATTCATTTGGGGTAACTTAAAATGTGCTAGAATTCATTCCTTCTATCTACATAATTCTTTTTGCAATCTCAGCTTCATGGTAATACTATCATAGGTTTTAAATCCAGAAGGGTCTATTATGGCCAGCTAATATGACCTCCTGCATAACATAGGCCATGGATTTTCACTTAGTTATTTCAAGTCCATATTTTCTGGTTCATCTAGAGCCAATCTTTTAGAAAGGTCGTGTTGGCATTAAAAAATTTGGTTTAAAATATTTCAGATGATAGAGAAACTGCCCTTGGCAAGTTGTCCCTATCATTAATGACCTACAGCATCAAAAATTACATTTTATTTGTAGTCTGAATTTGTCTAACTTTAGTTTTCATCCATGGATCTTGTTACATGTATCTTTGTCTATTAAATTAGAAGGTCTTCTGTTTTCATAAATCTCCCCATATAAATAGTTAACAATCATGATCAAGCTACCTCTTAACCTAATTAAACTTCTTCAGTCTCTCACTGTAAGGCAGACCTTGAATCATTCTTGTATCTAATTTCTGAACCTTTTCCAATTTCCAATATGCTTTTGAAGTATGGATACCACAAATGGACACAGTATTCCAGTAAGAAGCTCTCTGTTGCCATATAAAGAAGTAATATCACTACCCTACTCCTACTTGATATCACTTTGCTTATACATCCAAGGATTACATTACTCCTTTTAGCTACAGCATCACATTGGGAGCTCATGTTCAGCTGGATATCCACCATGACCTCTAAGCCCTTTTCAGAGTCATTTATTCCAGTGTGACCTACATTTTTTGGTCCTAGATAATACAACATGTATTTGGCTACATTACAACTCATCGTGTTCAAATAATATTGTTCCCCTTACCAAGCAATTCAGATCGTCCTCTATAGCTGACCTACCCCCATCATTTACCACTTCAAGTTTTGTATCCTCTTCAAATGATATAATATTTTTTTCCAGATCATTGATAAAGACACTAAAAAGCATTAGTCCAAGAATATATCCTTGCAAAATTCCACTAGAAAATCTTGATTGGATGATGAGTCTCCATATATAATTATTTTCGAGAGACATTAATTAGCCAGTTTGTAATTCCATCTAATATGTGCCTCATAGATTTTGTATATTGTATATCTTTCAGTCCATACTAAGTCAAATACCTTACAGAAGTCAAAGTTTGTTGACCTTTATAAAATAAATTTGTAATTTCAAAAAAATATCAAATATCAAATTTGTTTGACAAGACATGATTTCCACAAAGCTATACTGATTGGTATTAATTATACTGCCATCCTTTATTTTTGTACTGGTTAGCTGTCTTTCCATGATGTTGTTTAGAGCAGTGTGAGGCTAGCTGGCCTACAGTTATCAGTTTCTCTCATTACATTTTTAAACACTGGCACATCATTAGCTTTTTTCAGTTTTCCAGTATTCCAAGGTTTATTCAAAATCAACATCAATTGTTTTCAGGGAGCTCTTCAGACAATATTTTAAAAACTCTCAATTTTTTTTATTTTGATGTAATTTTCAGTAAGTAAACTGAGAGGACACCAAATTGGTCCAGAATGTAGGTAACTTTGAGACTAAAATGAGTGATGTCCCCTAATCTCTTGAGAGATATGGTTCCAGTTTATGAGGAAATTGAAAGGGCTGCACTGCTGATATTCTAATGAATGATGGGATAAGGAAAAAGGAGAGTTATGGTTCTATTTCTCTACATACTTCTTAGGGAATTGGCTGGCCCTACTACAGAGGCAGAGAAAATAAGCTGCACCCTGACTATGTCTATTATTAATTATTACCATCCTAGTATGACTAGGGGTTCTCCAGAAGGCATTGTGTTTTCTGGGGATCCCTCTTGTGTGGGGTAATTATGCACTGGCCCTTACTCAGAGGTATTCATAAAATGCACAGCCCAAATGGGCTGTGTTTTTGCTTTTTAGAAAAAATATCTGAGTGAATTTGCATGTTAAATTTATAAAGCCCTAAAATAGTGTGACAGAGTCAGACTGGAAGGATATAGGAGAGTGCTGGAAGGCAGGTACATTAGTCTCAGGGTGTGCAGGTCCCTGTTCCCTGAATAGCCAAACAAAGGCTACTCCAGGCCAATCAAGACACCTGGGGCCAATTAAGAACCTTCTAGAAAGGAGTAGAAACAGCTAGCCCGATTGAGACACCTGAAGCCAATCAGGGACTGGCTGAAACCAGATAAAAACCTCCCAGTTAGTCAGGTGGCTGTGGGTGTCAGGAGCTGTGGAAGGAAGTTGTGCTGTTGGTGAGACTGAGTGGTGGACAACATATCATACAGAAGGAAGGAGGCCCTGAGGTAAGGGTGAAGTGGAGTTTGAAGAAGCAGTGACTGCTGTGGGGAAGTAGCCCAGGGAATTGTATTGTGTTTTGTTGATAAAAGGCAGCCATCTTAGCTGATACTATTAGGGTCCCTGGGCTGGAGCCCAGAGTAGAGGGTGGGCTTGGGGTCCCCCCTTTCTGCCTCCCCTAATTAGTCTCTGAGATTGGGAGACAATAGAGACTGTGCCAGGAAGGATAGCTTCTCCTCACTGGTTTGTGATGGAAATGGCTCAATAGGCTGTGACCTTGTCTCCAGAGAGAGAAGGGCTCCATGGAGGGTCACAGTGAGCCGCTGAGGCTAGTAAATATCCGCCAGAAAATGCAGGATCCATGAAGATAAGGACAGAGCTTTGTCACAATAGGAATTCATAATTGAAAAGTTAGCAGATCCCATTTATTATAGGGGAGAAAATAATGCCACTGGAGAGATGTGTAAATAGCCTAATTGTTGGAGTTTTTTAAATTTCATTTTTTAAACAGCTAGCTGACATAATGACAAATATGGGATATAGGTTCTATTGTAAGCAAGAAGACTTACAATCAAGCATTGTTTAAATCTTACAGTTTTGCTTTGGTTAAAATAACTCTCATCGCGTTTGCATGGAAACATGTTTAAAAGAAAGAAAAGGAAAACACAGTAACTATGAATGTCATAAAACAAAGTGGCACAAGAAATAAGTGTATTTTACTATTGACATTTTAAAAATACCTTGCACACCACCATATAATTGAATCGTGTTTTGTTATTCTTGTAAACTCTCTCTAGAAAGGTATGTCTTGCCAATCAAAGACTGTTCCATTCAGTTTATTTATTTTATTTTTTTTGTAGCAGGCAAACTTTAGTCAGTTAAATGAGACATTTCAGAACTCTGATTTCTCAGGGATAGTGGTTCAAATTCACCCACAGGAGATTTAAGCATAAAATCCTATTTATATGCAAATTCTTCAGTATTTCGTGTAAAATGGCTTTTATCTATTGACAATTCTATTCTGTTAGTCATCATGTAGATACAATATCTTTAGTAATAACAAAATGAAAACAAATATAATGAGTGCAGCTCTGAAGTGTTACAGTAGATCCTGGTCTTTCTCAGGGTATTTTGTCCAAGTCCTGTGAATTCTTGAAATATAGAGCTGTAAAGTTGCATTTCATAAAGAACCTGGGAAAAAGTCCTCAAAAAAGGCTCTTCTTGGCTATTTCTAATCTTAATTGCAGAAATAAGTGCTACTGGAAAAATGAAAGAAATAGTCCATAAGTCACATTATCAAAGAAAATGAAATGTAGTTTTTACCACAACAGTCAAATCTTCCAGTCTTTCTCAAGATTACTCTGGCAAAATTCTCACTGAAGCCAGTGTTGCACTGTACCTGTTGTCTGTGTTGCAATCTTTTCTACTTTCTGCTATAGGACCTTTCAGGATGGGAATGTTTTGCTGTGAGAATGTCTCTAGCTGTAGTCAGGGAGCGGCTGCAATTGCTCACTATTTCTTCTGCTGCTTGACCTCTTGGTTGGGTAGTTTTCTAATCATACATTTTGAAATTTAGGAGGCTCCAGGTGCAGTCTGTGGTAGTGATTTTCAATTCACCTTGCCATGTTAACAGAGGTTTTTATTTCCACCTGGAAGAAGAAGTGATTTGACTAGAATAAAAGCATAATTCCACCATGTCTTTTATCCACACCCGCTCTAACAATCCATTCTATGGAATGGCTGACTGTATATTTGTATGTGTGGATTCAGTGCTTCCTTTGAGAAACCTAGGATGCAGAATTTGCCGGGGAGATTTTGGGCTATCATATTGGAGTGGAGATGTCATCCCTACTGATGCTGATGTCTCCAAAGATGATGAGTTCTATGAACTTCATCACCAAGTCAGACAGCATGTCTTCCGGGAACATTTGGGATTTAAGATTTAATAGATTAGCAGAATATCCAAATTATTTTTGTCTCTTTGGTCACAGATTTAGTGAATGCACGGGATGATTTTTTTTTTTTCAAGTGAACTTTTTCTGCATGAAGCCTGGATGAAAATAGAATGGCTGCTCCACTTCCAGACTTGATTTTATGGAGTTTAGCTGTATAGTGAATAGAGTATCATATGGGGCTGAAGTAAAGTAAAACTGGTTCAGCAACCAACAAATCAGATGACTTATCAGCAATAAAAGTATAGGATTAAAGAACCATAGATACTGTCTTCATCAGTGTGAGGTCGCATTCTTTTGACTGTCTGAGCCCATTTGAAGTAACTGTTAGTGACATCCAATTAAGTGAGCAATGTAGGAATCCTTTTTTTGGTTGTTTTTCCAGGTTGGTGTTTTTTGGATTATTTCTTCTTACAATACTGAACTCAGTATAAGCCCTTTAGAAATAATAAATAATAATACACTACAGAATGAAAGTAATTAGGGATCTGAAACTATATTTTAGTAAGTGAACATGTAAGATAATTTTACATAATTCAGTGTGTAATGCTAAATAGTACATAATGTATTAGTTATGCTAGTATGAATAGTAATTCCAATTGCAACACTGCAGAGATAAATACATATGATCCCAAAATATTTTCTGAAATAAATGTTGTTAGATTTTTCTTCTGGCCACCTTTGGTTTTCAATAGCTTTGTGGAGCCAGGCATTCATAAATTGAGGCTTGTGAGGAAACAGACCTGTTAGAACTATCAGAGTTTGCTCAGTAATTCAATGGATATAATTATCAGTAGACCAATTGCTAACCAAGTGAATACAGAAGGTTGTCTTTGCTCACTCTAGAAACGTGACACAAATGAGACTAAGAATTCATAGTATGTTTTCCAGTATTTGGGACCTCAGTTTTGATTTTTCTTATTGTAATAATGCAGAATAGGAGTTATCATCAGCACACTTGTTATTTCCATTCCCTGATTATCCCAGTCCCTTTACATATATCTATGATATGTTCAGTTACCTTGTAATATTTTGCCAAAGCATAAACTTATTAAATTATTTAGATAGCAACCACATTAATTATTGTTCAGTGATATTTTCCTATCTTACAGTTTCAAATATCATTAATAACCATCTGTGATAGTGTGTAACTGGACAGCAACAGAGTTAAAGAGCAGTTCTGGGCTCAGGAGGCCCCACCATTCTGCCCTTGCAAAGCGTGTTCCAGTTGGAGGCAGGGATTAAGAGGGAGGAAAGAGCAGGGATTGCTCTGGGAGCTCCAGAGGAGGACATAGCCAAATCCAGACTGAAAAAAAGGAACGTCAGTGAGTGGCAGTCCTTGTGGGCCAGAGCAGGGTATGCAACCTGTGAAATAGCACTTACAGGGACAAATTAGGAAGCATGCTGCAGCTGGTCCCTTATAAGCACTGTAAGAAAAAAAGACTCAGGAAGGATGACTTCAGGTGCCTCAGGGTGGAAGATGGTGGACAGGTGTCACAGGGTCCTGGATTGGAACCCAGTGGAGTGAGAGGCATGGTTCCCCTATCCCTCCTACTGCAACCATGACTACCGGCAACTGCAACCATTAGGCGGGTGACAACTAGGGCCTGATTGGGCCCCAGCTAGAATACTCTGTCCAGTTGTGGTCACCAGTGTACAAAAAGGATGTAGAGAACCTGGAAAGGATCCAGAGGTGCAACAAAGATGATCAAAGGGATGGAATGTAAACCATTTGAGCGAAGGCTGAAGGAATTGGGGATGTTTAATTTAAAAAAGAGGAGATTAAGGGGACATGATAGCAATCTTCAAATACTTGAAAGGCTGCCATAAAAAAGATGGAGAAAAGTTGTTCTCCTTAGCCCCAGGGGGCAGGACAAGAAACAATGGGTTCAAACTGCAGCATAGCTGATTGAGATTAAATCTCAGGAAAACTTCCTAATCATAAGAATAGTAGGACAATGGAACAAACTTCCTAGGGAAGTTGTAGATTGTCCTTCACTGGAGGTTTTCTAAAAGAGGCTGGATAACCATCCAACACAGATGGCTTAGACACAACAAATCCAGCATCTTGGCTAAATGACTAAATGACCCTTGTAGTTCCTTCCAATCCTATGATCTTTTTATTGTTGTTGTTGCTTGGAGTCAAACAATGTAATTTGTTCCAACTGGAGGCAGGGATTAAGAAATTCATTTAATACAGTACTTAAAAATGATGAACTCACTCTTCAGCAACTATAAATTACACGTTTATAGTGTATGTACCTTTTTCTCTTTCAGGTATCTGTTACTCATAAGTATATCTGGCTGAACTATTCATAGCAAACAATGTATTTAATGAATGCATATTTTCTGTGTTTGTTTGCATACTAAATGGAAACAATGTTCAGTTTTTACTAATTAGTTCAGTATTCACAATTGTTTGACACTTTAATGAATGAACATCAACATATGGATTTTTCATGCACTGTGTGTTGTATTCAATAGTCAGTCATTTCCTATTCTAAAAGTATGATTGGTCATTGAAGTTACAGCATGTATTTTAACATTTATAGTTTTCAGTGCAAACATATGTTGTGCAAATATAAAAAATTATAAACATGCACATTCATATGGTAATATTCTAGTCTGACTTTGAAGTCTTCTGAAACATTCATAGGGACAATAACTTGACTGTCCAAATGTTTACTAACAGCAAACAAAATTAATATATAATCTGATTAGCTAGATTTATTTACACATATAATCCTGAACCCTTCAGCAACATTTGACCACATCTTCTCAGAGGAAGCACTTGCCAACCGTTTTCAAGAAAACCAGCATTAAATTACTTTCTATGATATTTCTGTTCTAAGCCCAAATCCTGGTCACCTTCCTCAAGTGAATAGTTCCACTTACTTCAATTACTTTTTCCAACTGAATTCTGATGAGATTTTAGCAGCTATTATATTATATAGAAAAATGCTAAAGCTAGAAATTAATACCTGTAAACAGCTTGGGTTTCCAGATTTCAAATGGCATAAAGCCATTACTCTCACTCTAAAATTTCATACATTACCAGCAGCTAAAATCATATTGAGAATAGATGGGCTGAGGAGAGAGGAGGGGAAGAGAGTGGAAAAAGTAACATGGAATGATTTTAAGGTTGAATGTAGCTATTCATTTATTTCATGGTTGGAAGTACAGGGTACAAGACAATAAATAGTGTCGTAAGTCTTCATCTTGGCCCAGAGCTGAATGGACAAACACATTCTTTAACTCTTCTTTATAGCTATAAAACATGTAGCAATTTGGAGGTAATGACATTTAATGGTTTACTGTAAAATTAACTGCAAGTTTAAAATACACACTCTATAGATCTACATTTAGTACATGCATATAATTCCATCTTAATATTTATTGTTTAACATTCTTTACTCAGATCAGTTTTGATAAAAATAATAAAATACCATAGAAAGAGAGAGGACAGATTCTGCTCTCAGTTACATCAGTGAGTCTCAGGTGTGACTTTCTGGAATGTGAAACTGTTGCTCTGGAAAAAATGACAGCAAAATAGGCCCATGTTTTCTTCTACATTAGAAATTTACATTTCAGAATTGTTGCTACCAAACGAATCATAGAATTCCTTTAAATAAACAGACTTGGAAAGTGTAAAAGATTATCTGCTGTTGTCAGATGTAATTACAATATATTCCTGATCTCCATTAAGTCTATATACAGAATACTTCTCTTAATTCTTGACCCTTGGGATACAAATGAAAATCAGAGATTAAATGAAATAAAAATCTAATCAGTATTACAATATAATATAAACTAAAACACAGGCAACATCCACAATTATTTTTTATTCAGACTTCCCTTTGTATTGTGTTCAAACACTAATCCTTCCATTTACTTTAAATGATTAATATAACAAAATGGTGACTAATTGTAAAAGGGGCACAATAGGGTTCAGACTAGTGCTCTTTTGAATTAGAGGAAAATAGTATGTCTGAGGTGGAGAAATTAAATTTTCTGGAAGAGGTCAGCTTGGGAATCAAATGAATCCCTGTGATTCATGCAGAGTCATGCATTAACCACTTGAGATTTGGAAGGAACAGATTTTAAAGCTTTTTTTCTCCTGTACAGATAATTGCCTTTAATAACTAAGTTGCCATTTTGACTTCAGAATATAAACTTTCTAAATTAGTTGAGTTCTGAAGGTGCTCCAGAGCACAAAATCTCTGATTAAACACTTTCTAAAGTTCATTCTACTGGTAAAAGTGGAAATGCTATTACTTTAGCAAGAGCAGGCATGTCAATTTTATCAAGACGGTGATAGGATTGGGGTGAGTTAGAGTTAAGGTATTTTTGGCTATGATAAGTCACAATCAGAGAACACAAGTTATTATAAACCCTATTATTACATAGTAGAACAATGAAATGAAGCTTTAAATTACTGTGAAACATGTTGCATCAAAGTTATAATGAAATAACTAAAGGGAGCAATATTCTTCTAGCAGCTACAATCTTTAAAAAGGTTGCATTTTCTAAGACATCAGAGTCATACAGCTGTGATTCCCTTTGGCAGCTCTTCATAGAACTGAGTACAAGAGTAATACCTTATTTATTACCTGCTTCTCTGAGGCACTGAAACTTCAGAGGGTGGTGGGGCAAAAGCCACCTTTGTGCCTCTTGAACTGTAGTCCCAAGGACTAAGTTACAGCCACCTCTGAGGTCGCCCTAATTTAGTGGAGATTGTCCTGTGGGCCACTCCAGAATAGCTAAATCACAATGTGTTCCAGCCACATATACCCATTACCTATCTGTCCATTCCCCTGGGGCCAATGCAGGAGGATGGTGTAGGGCCAATATAATGTCCCTCTACTACTTGGGAAACCCCCTCAGCCAAGATTTTTCCCTGGGATTCAATTAAACCAGCTTTGCAGTCTCTTTACAGTGCCTTAAAGAGGCCTATAATGGAGGCCAACATCTGTGCATAAATTTGCACTAAATGGATGATGAGATGTTTTTCTAATAAATCATGGACACTGTACACTACCTACAAGAGTATTTTTTGCAGTGTTGTAGCCATTTTGGTCACAGAATATTAGAGAGACAAGGTGGGTGAGGTAACATCTTTTTATTGGACCAACTTTTGCTGGTGGAAGACACAAGCTTCAGAGCTTACTTAGAGCTCTTCTGCCTAGACATGAGGAAGAGTTCTGTGTAAGCTCAGACGCTGATATCTTTCACCAACAGAAGTTGGTCCAGTAAAAGATATAACCTCACCCTCCACCCTTGTCTCTCACCCTTGACTACAACTGGCTATTCAACTGTCACACTCTTGATAGAGTGTGACAGTTGAATAGCCAGTTGTAGTATTTCTTCTCCAGGGGCAATAATAAGTAACACTCTGACACATGTTGTTTCCTTTTATTGTTCCTTAAGGGAAAAAGAAATCATTAGGCAAGGGGGTGGGGAAGGGAGGTTGCAAAAGCAAATAATTTTGATTAAATTGCTGCTAACTGACTTAAGAAAGGTCTACCGCATATCTATAGCAGAACCAGGACCAAAACCCATGTCTTCCAATTCTCAGTGCTTCTAAAATTATTAAAACAGTACCTATTACTCAGAAATAGACCACATTGTTACTTAGATGTGGACATGGTGTAATTCCATTGGATGCAGAGGGGTAAGGTGCAGAAAAGTTGAGCAGTCCCTGAGCATCACAGAGTACAAGGCAATAGTAGTCCCTAGAACAGGGCCACAGAGGTAAAACAGGCATTGGCATGGAAATGAAAGGATAAGGCATGACTGAGCAGATCCATTGATAAATCTCCAATGTAGCCACAGAAGCTGAAGAGAGTACTGTAATCCATGCAGCTTCAGCCACAGAGTGGGGTGGGGACAGCAGTTTAGAACCCAGGAAGCAGCTCTGCATGAAGTTCTGTTTTTGTTCAGGACAGGAATGTAAACCTTACCCACTAGAAAGGGTTTCCTCTTTATTCCAAACCACATGGGACTGATGGTATATGATTTACTGGTGTAATCTCAGAAATATAATGCACTGTTAACATATTTCTGAAAAGTGACAGCTAAACCAAAACATTAATATTGCTTTTACATACAATATTTTTTACCTTTATCAAAGAAAAGGAAGCAACCATATATATATGCATTGAAAGACCAAGAGGAAAATAAACAAACAATTGTCCCCCCACCCCTCCGCATGTGAAACAAAATAAGTACCAGGCATAATTTTGGCAAACAAAATGAATCATCATCAATTTGTTGAAGATGGAGTTAGATTTAAGATTACTCCATGCAATTCTTAGAAAGAGAAGTTAGCCCAAATCCCTTAAATGTAAATTGCTCAATTTTACAAATCTGGGTCCCAATCCTGCAAACAGAAATACTTCGTTGCTTATGTTAGGTACTTAAGGGTCAGTGAAGCTCCTGTCCTGCATCTGGCCACATGTGGAAGAACATAGTCCTCGCATAGCTCTGTTGGCTTCAGTTTCATGCAGATGAAGAGATCAGCGTACACAGATCCAGTTACAAGACTGTGGCTTTCCTCATCAGTTAAATCAAGTCCTTCCTCTTCTCCCATTTTGGTGAAAATACCGAACACCTAACAGTTATAATATTATTTGAATATTGATATATTTTATTTTAAAACATATAGATGTGGATGGTATACCTTAGAACTCTCCCTGTGGCCAGTTAGTTCCGTTATGTTTGCAAAAGGCAAATATAGGTGCATAAATATACTTATTGTTATGTCGCACTCATGACACTATGTCAAAGCCAATTTGATGATTCCATTAGAAATCTCATTTCCAAGAGCTTATGACTCATCTATCTACTGTTGTTTGTTTTCCTGGATGAAACTTCTCATACAGATCTCACACTTCTTACAATTCCTCTCCTAAAAACAATCACCATTATAGTTTCTTTTAAGTCCCAACTGCTCAAATGAATTCTTTTTTTCTCTTTGTTTCAATGGGATTTTTTAACATGGCAAAAGCAATGGGGAAGTTTAAACTTGAAAAGTGCCCATCATCCATGTTAGCATATAAGCCTATTTGTCAGCCTGAGATAGAAATTTGGGTTTGACTTTTCGATATTTTTATATCTTTTACTAATATGTGTAAACAAAGGACAAAGACACTGTGTTACATCTGCCCGCAAGTAGATGGGGTGAAAAGTGATAAGAGATGGAATTAAAATGTTACAGGGCATGGTGGGAATGTAATATATGAGCAAAGACTGAAAGGCTGCTTGGCTCTTTTCTCTAGCCAAGGTCAAGCAACCAGTTAGGTGGGGCGGAAGGCATAAGACACACAAAAGCCAAAGGAAAGCCTGGCCTTGGCCAAAATACCACCTCACTCCTTACCCCTCCTATGGGATACAAAAGAGGTAGGACAAAGACCCCAACTCACAACCCTCTAAAATGAAACATGACCATAAGTCATAAGGGGTGTGACTAGGGGTGTGCATTGAAGTTATATTTGGGCCTGGTTTGGAGGAAGTGGGAATGGAATGGGGACACAGCCAAGGCTCTGCAGTGTTAGAGCTGGAAGGAGGATATGGGGAAAACACTTTGCAGTGTCAGAGCTGGAAATTGAACACTGGGAAACAGACCCTGCCAGTATGTAGAGCTATGAATATGTTTGCTTGGAACTAACCCCAATATACATTGCATTGTCTGCACTTCGGACTTCTGGTTTTCTGCGCTCTGCATGAGAAGAACCAGGGGAGAGGGTGAAGGGAAAGCCCTGTAACAATCCATACATACCATTTGCTTCTTATATTTGTTTTCTTGCATTTTAACAGCAAAGTTGATAGCTCTCTTTTGGAAAATTAAGAAGATTCACTGAAAGTGGAGCAGGTGTTTATGAGGCAACAGCTATAATTTTGTTGGTGAATCTCAATTTGATGAATGTAATATATGTATTTTATTAAAATTGTCAACCAAATTCTATCATAATCCTGCCTCCATCTACAGCACTTATCAACTGATTTGTTACGTGATATAGAAAAAATGCAGTTGATGTGTGCTGTGAGCTATCTAGAGACTGTTGTGAGCTATCTAGAGACTTTTGTCCTTATTACTATAAAAAGCTTCAGGGCACACAAGGTCTGCCACTGCATCATAGAACTGTATGTAAAAATGGAATATCTAAACCCATTCACTGAACATTTAAATGGATTTCAAATTCATCTTAAAATACCATTTATCTAATTGTGATTTTTAGTGGTCCGCATCTTTTCAGATAAATGCCAATTCAAGCTGAAAAGTTTAATAACTCACTTCCCTTCAATTTCAGGAAATAGGCTCTTAGAATTAGTTAGTCTTTTAAAAAATGTGTTCAGTCTTTTATCAAGGCTATGGACTGGGTGTTGAAACTACTGTCATAAATTAGTTGGTTTTCATTCTTATGTACAATTATATGAAATAGAAATAGAGTTCCTGACTGCAATCACTTACTACTATAAGTCATGTTACTATCATGTTACAAATTGCCACTTGTCATGCATACTACCAGGAGTAGTCTTATTGCTGGTTGGGAATGTTCTTGATAGCTAGCAATTCACTCATTACTAAATGTTTACAGGATCACGTCTAAAAGTATTGCTATATTAGACTAAAACAAGGGTCTGCTTACTCTTTTGACTTCAGTGATCAATGCCAGATGAACAAAAAAGTTTCAAATCTTTTATAATGAACTTATAATGATTTTACCAATTATTTATCATGGGGCAGATGGGATTTCTTCCTGATAGCTGTTAATCAGTTTATACAGTGGAACATTAAGATCAATAACTTTTGTTATCTTAGCACAACTAATTAGTGTAATTGTATAAACTATTGCAGAAGTGACAGAGTCTTGTGGCACCTTAAAGACTAACAAAAATTTTAGAGCATAAGCTTTCGTTGGTTAATAGCCACTTCGTCGGATGCATGCAGTGGAAGTGAATGCATGCAGTGGAATGCATGCAGTGGAAGTGAATGCATGAAGTGGAAACGCATGCATCCAACGAAGTGGGTATTAACCCACGTAAGCTTATGCTCTGAAATTTTAGTTAGTCTTTAAGGTGCCACAGGACTCTTTGTCACTTCTGCAATTCCAGACTAACACGGCTACCTCTCTGATTCTTGTATAAACTATTCTTATTCATATAGTGAATGGTCGCTTTTTAATTTAATTATAAAGCACAGTACTTCTGACCTGGGGGGGAAGGGAGAAAGTAATACAGGAAACAGTGAATATCTCCAATATTATTTCATTTATTTTCTGTGTGAAAATAAGCTAGTCTCAATACAACAACAGACATCTCCTTAGGAAATAAGATGTTTGGGCATGCTAGACATGCTTTCTTATCACAAGGGCATTACCTGTTTCACTTATTTGAGTGAGCATTAGACAGCAGGTAAATGAGGTAGGATAAAAATAGAAAGAGATCTTCAATTTTGGGACAGCCACTCTCACAGATGTCCTACAATCCAGTAGTGAATGTTACAACATCTTTAACTAATTAACTCAAAATATAAACAATGCAATCTAAAGTCTTTCTATCTTCTTACAAGATATACTAGTTAAGATTCTGTCCAGTAATTAATTAACAAAATGCCTGAAACAAAAAAAAACACATTTTAAAATTTTGTTGAGAGGACTAAGGTTCAAAGTCAATTTAGTAATGGTTATAACCAAAGACATGCTAATAAGGCATATGTTAGGAATCATTTTTTCCAAGTTGTTTTGATAACATTGCCTATATCATGATAAAAATATAGAGAGAAAAGATGCTCAGTAATTCAGTATCATATTTCATACTTTTTTCAGCTTTTATTCTACTTAGTCTGCTATAAATACAGCATAATACCCAGACTTCACTACAAGATGCTCAGTAATTCAGTATCATATTTCATACTTTTTTCAGCTTTTATTCTACTTAGTCTGCTATAAATACAGCATAATACCCAGACTTCACTACAAGTTTTTCAATCGAGTTATTATACACTAGCATCTAGATACCCCAGGTGAGAGGAGGGCGCCATTGTTCTAAGTGCTGTATAAATAGACAGGAAGAGCCCTGAGAAGTTATAATTTACATGGTTCATTTAACTAAATGGCTACACTTTCTGTTATTGTGCCATTTTATTTTTAGCTGTGACTTGATTAAACAATTCATTTGAATTCATTTACTATATCCTCTGTGGTCAGTCAAAATAATTTGTTGAAGTTTGGTTACAACGTGTAGCACACATTACTCAGCAGTCAACAAGCACATTTTCTACTATAAAGGAAATCTAACAAATTGTCATTAAAAAGTCATTCACCTGACATACAAGTGGAGCAGCTGATAAAAGAATAAACTAAAACAGATGAAGATATTACTACTTCCCAAGGTAACTGTAAAACTGGGGAATCTTCTAAATCACAACTATTCTTGTCCATCAATCAGATCATCGCAGGGATATTATTTAGTGAAATAGTCATTCCCAAATTAAAGGATTTAAAATAATCAGCATCATCATGGATATGAATACATCTATTTGGAAGGATGTCATACTGATGCCCTTCATTGATATTGTTTCTTAATTTATGTTTCCAACCAAATAAAATGTTACTTGGTCTCAGAAATATTAAAAATGCAACAATGGGTCTGAACCTCATCCCATTGAAATCAATGGCAAAACTCTCTTGTACTTATTTTTTTTGCAGGATCAAGCCTAATATAATAAAATTTAGCCCACTGCATATATAATTCTGATTATACATGGTATTTAAGGAAAGGTATTAATATTTTTGATCATATTTATTTCCATCATCTTACAGCTAACTTTCATCTTAAGACCTGTAGTGTGACACATTTGTAAAAATAAAAAATAAAAATAGAAAAATAAAATAAAGGAAACTGTAAAGCCTCCCAAATTGATCACCCAAATAATTCATTTGATATACTCTTATTCTTTCAAATAATGTATTTTCCAGAATTAATAATTACACTGTCTGAAAATACAGTATGTGTCAGAGTTTTATGGAGAACTATTTATCAGCTCTGTTGGTAACAGAGATATAAAATAGTATCTGCTTTGCAGAGACAAAGACCCTTTAACATTCTTAAAGAGTTGCAAAAGACTAGCTTCAGAAAGTGCAATGACATTTTTATATTCATTCTTGCACTTATTAATCTTGGGGATTTATCAAAGGCTTAAACATCTTAACCTAGAAAAAAAATAGGAAAGCAGTGACTGGTATTCTTCCTGACTACAGATTAAAACAAAATGAAAGTCTGGGCTCAGACCTTTTTTGTTTTAACTCTGTTCTTTCTTGGGAGCATGGATTGCCATACACCAAGTTACAAATACAATAATTATGTTCCTTCTTGACAGCACAGGTCACTCTAAAACTAGAGAATAAAAACAGGAAAAAGTCGGTTTCTATATAGCAGAAAATGGTGAAATAACTAGTCATAAGATCTACACTAACAACTCACGCCAAAGGTCAACAAAGTCAATGGGCCTTAATAATCTAAAAACAGCTTATATTGTCAATTCTTCTTCTTACTTTTAGTCAAAGCTGTTACGGCCAGATTTTTTTAAAGTTAACTATAGTGATGCGTATAGATGAGTCCTGAGATCATTTGTGTTTGAAAGTCAAATTAGTAATTGAATAGAACCACAGATTATTGTTAAATCTGAAAGATAAAGATTTAGTTTGATCAATTATATCAATATTCTGGGTTTTCCCCATGTAATAGAGTTCATGTTAATTCTAATTCTGTTTAGTCTTCTATTCATGTTTCCAGGATGTCTATATTTCCATTTCAGGACCAGAAAGATGTTTCAGTGCTTTTAAGTATTGTCTTCATAAACATACCTCAAATTCAATCTACCTATCAACCAAAATAAATAAATAACTCTGTATTCTCCTTTTGTATTACATTAAAATATTATTTACTGAAGAATATTTTTAAATGTGAACACATTATACACATATATTCACACTCATTTATGCACAGATATCCATTCTTGCGCATCTGATTTAAAAATCTTAATACTCATTTACTTGATTTTGTGCATGAAATTGCCAGCTTTGAGATTATATATATTTGAGATAATATATATATTGCAATAGAATCATAGAAACAAAGATCTGGAAATAACCTCAAGAATTCATGTAGTCTAGCTCCTGCACTGAGGCATGAAAGAGTATACTACACCATCTCTTACAGGTATTTGTCTAACGTGTTCTTAAAAAGGTCCAATGATAGGGATTCCACATCCTCCCTTGGAAGCTTATTTCAGTGTGTAACTATCCTTATTGTGTAAAAGTTTTTTTCTAATATTTAAACTAAATCTCCTTTGCAGATTAAGCTGATTCCTTCTTGTCCCAACTTCAGAGGACAGGAAACATTATTAATCATGATTTTCTTTGTAACAGCCCTTATCATACCTGAAGACTGTTATCAAATGCCCACTCAGTCTACTTTTCTCAACACTAACCACCCCCAGTTTTTTAAGCTTTCCTCATAGGTCAGGTTTTAAAAATCTTTTATAATTTGTGTTGCTCTTCTCTGAACTCTTTCCAGTTTGTCTACCTATTTCATGAAGTGCGACACCCAGAACTGGACATAGTATCTGGAGTAGAGTGGGACAATCACATCCATTGTGTTATGTAAGGCCCTCTGTGAATACACCATTGAATGATATATAGCCTTTTTTCACAAACACATCATGCTGACTCATATTCAGATTCTAATCTACTATAATCCCTAGATCCTTTTCTACAATTTTGCTCCCTAGCTAGTTATTCCTCATCTTTTAGTTGTGCATTTGATGTTTTCATTTTAAGTGTAGTTCTCTGAACTTGTCTTTAGTGAATTTCATCTTCTTGATTTTAGACCATTTTTCCAACTTGTCAAGGTCATTTTGGATTCTAATCCTGTTCTCCAAAGTGCTTTTACCCCTTCCAGCTTGGCATCATCTCTAAATTTTATAAGCATGCTCTCCACTCCATTAACCATGTCATTAATGACGATAATGAACAATAACAGATGCAGGACACATCCCTGCTAAATTCTACTAGATACATTCCACCTGTTTGAGAGCTAACTATTGATACTGTACTCTGAGTACAGTCTTTAAACCAGTTTTGCATCCCCATGATAGAAATTTCCTCTTGACCACATTTGCCCAGTTTGCTTCTGCAAATATCAAGTAGAACTATGCCAAAGTTTTACTAAAATCAAGATATATCCTATCTACAGCTTCACCCCTAACCACTAGACCTGTAACCTTTCAAAGAAGAAAAGTAGGTTGGTTTGGCATGATTTGATCTTGGCATATCCATGCTGGCTATTACTTATTCCCTATTGTCTCCCAAGTGCTTACAAATTGATTGTTTAATATTGTGTTCCAGTGTCTTTCCTGATATCAAAATTAGGCTGACAGGTCTATAATTCCTTGGGTCCTCTTTGTTTCCCTTTGTAAAGATAGGTACCATGTTTTCCATTTTCTAATCCTCTGGGCTTGCACCCATCTTCCATGAGTCCGTAATTGCTAATGGTTTAAAGGTAGCATTAGGCTACTTCTTTAAGTACCCAAAGGTGAATTTCATCAGACTTTGCAGACATGAATATATCTAACCTACCTAAATACTCTTTAACCTGTTCTTTCCCTATTTTGGATGGTGTTCGTTCCGTCTTTTTGTTGAATATTAATTGTGTGAAGTATCTGGGGAAGAGAGAGATAATACATAGCCTTTCTTCCCCACACAGTGAATCCTAACAGAAATACCTGCTGTAACCTACCTCCTCTCTTGTGGACAATACAGAAAAGTAGGAAACAATCTGTGTGATGCTGTATAAAAGGGAAAATAACTTGTTGCACTATGTCAGTCACCACTGATACAAAGTTGCAATAAATCTGGTTCAAAGTATGTCATATAAAGTATCAATGGAAAGGTTATAATCTGTTAAGTATGATTATCCTGCTATGTATGATCATCCTGTTCAAATATGGTTATCCAGGTATTATCAATTTATCTGAAGTTATGAATAGGTGCTATGCATTTGTATCTCAAATATATTTTGTTTGCGTCTCAAACATATTTCATTCTTGTTCAAGACAAACTTACATTCCAACTAGCCATCCCTGTGTTGATGGGACATCCGCATGTTGATGGGTTATTGAAAAGACTCAACTCATTCAGTGCATCCTTCTTGGAGACATTTTTAGGAAGCATGGAGGCAATGACTGTCCAAGATTCAGAAAAGCAAGTAAGGACATAGTATCTAAGACTACATCTTTACCAGTAACTTTCCAGTAACTTTAGCCAGTAACTTGGGCTGAAAGTAGAACAGGAGACTGTGACTTCATTGTCTTCAATCCTGCACTTCTCTAGACTGTGATTTCTAACAACAAGGAAGCTTTGAACAAAGGACTGATGATCCCCAGTCTTTTGGGTGATTGAGAGACTTATTGCAAGCAGGCGGACTTACCATTATAACTATTATCCTTACCTACAGATTCTGACATCAGTTGTAATGTATATAATTCCTTTAACCATTTAAGAATTCTTCTTTTCTTCTCTTATTTTTTAAATAAAGCTTTAATTAGTTTACTAAAGATTGGCTACAGCATGGTATTTGGAGAGATCCTGAAAGCATATATTGACCTGGTGTGAGCGGCCAGCTTCTTGGTGTAGGAAGAACTTATTATGTGTGATTTCTGGTTTTAATAATCATTTATCACAAAAGTCCCGTTGTCTGCGTGGTAAGCCAGGTGCTGGAATGCCTAAGGGAACTGTGTTTTGGCTTCTTATTAACGAGTGTAGTGATACAGGACCTCACTTTTGTTACTGACTTGGTAACCTCCAATGATAGAATAAACCACCAGTTTCAGGGTGTTTCTGCCCTATTTCTTATAGTCTGTCCTGAATTCGGCATTCTCATCTGTGACCCATACTAGGCAATGTGACAATCTAGTTCTTTCATCTGTGACAGACATCTTTGGATATATCTGTACAGCTACTTAATGTGAAGCAAGTTGGGGTGTAAATCTACAGAGCCTTGCAACAGGTGGCCATGTGGCTCCTGCAACTGGGTAATAAAAAATCCATCATGTACATTGACCTACTGCAGTCAGTAGATCAAAAGCAAAATACAGAACTTAAAGTACATTGCAGCAGGGTCACACAGCCAGTTAGTACAAGACAGGCTGGTGTGGTATAGATTTACAACTCAGCTTGCCTGGCCATATAGATAAGCCCTTAGACCCTCTCAACCCTCTCAACCCAGCTTGCCTGGCCATATAGATAAGCCCTTAGACCCTCTCAATTTTCAAACACATAAATTGTGTGTAATGATATAATCAAATTATTCAATTATGATCACTTTTTTACTTTATACTTCACCCCACCCAATCTCTGCATAAAGAGTATTTTTGGTTTGTTTGCTGTCTGTTTTTTACCCAAGTGATCCATCCTTTATCTAAATTGCTGGTAAGGCACTCTTTGCTAGAAACAGATAAGAGCAAAATAAAGTAATAAATATAAATAAACTGCTAACATTTGCAATAACATTCCTACTTGTCTGTAATATATGGTGAAGAAATCTATATACCACTTCATATACAGAGAGCCTGAGGAAAGAGAATCCAAATGAAAAATATTGTTATAGAACCCCAAAGTATTATTCCCAGATTTTACTTATGTAAAGCTACTCACTCCGAAACAAACCTTTTGTTGTACTAAAAAAAATAAAGATATGGAATAAAACTTTCTATAATTATTCTGATAATACAATCATAAAGGAATATAAATAAGACCACAAATAATTAGTGAGGAATCAAGAGGGATATGGAACAAACCACTCCGAAGCACATTTTATGAAACTGGCACAATGATCATTCAGGGAAATGACTGTCTTCCACAAACTTTTGTACTGTTTCTCTCCTCAGTTTTTAAAAAATTATAATATAGAGCTACTTAAAAAAGAGAGGCAGTGTCACATGTTCTGTTTCAGCCTCCCCTGTTGAACAATCACCAAATTGCTACAAGGGATCTGAATGCTGTATACCATGTGCTTTTAGCTTTCTTGGTTTGAGCAGAGTTTAGGCATTATTACTGGCTTTCAGACTCTGGCACACACTGTTTTGCTCTGGCATTTCTCCTCTTTCCACTTCACCATCCCCCTACAGGCCAGCTGGAGGAAGTGGCTTCTACCAACTCTTGCCAACTTCCTTTGAATACCAGTTGTTTAATCGAGAGTGCAGTCATAAATGTTAATGACTCTCCATTGTAGATGGTGATTACCACTTGTCAGGAAATGTTGTTTTCCACAGCCACATCGATGCATCGATTTTCATTTCATTTCATTTTCAATTTCACAACATCAACCAAAATTCATAAACTGTATAGACAGATTTCCCAAATCATAACAGATAATAACAGAAATTCCTTAAAGGGAAATAAAACTAAGACTGACACAGAGAAATGGGGAAAGACATAATGATTTCTATGTTCCAACCTCCATTTGAAGGTGTAGAAAACAAAAATATAAATACTTTTGGACCACAGAAATAATCAGAAACTCAAAGAACATAGCACAAAACTAGAAGAGAAACCTACATAATTAAAAAAGAAACAATGAAACAAAAAATAATTCAAAGAAATAGAACCATGGTAGAGTCTATTAAACTAAAGGATAAAGTTAAATACTGAAAGCCATAAGAGAACTAAAATAACACATTAATGACAAACACAGGAACCAAAAAGCCTTAGGTAGGGGGAAGTGAGGGAAAGATTCCCCATGCAGTCCTGACCAGCCCCTCTTCTGAGATGGCAAAGTGCACTTTAGAACTGAATTCATTAAGATCTACCATTAAAAACATTCAAAATACATGAGCTAACATAAAATACTACATACAAAGTATACAAATCTATAATCTGTATAAAAAAATAGAGAAAGGGAACTGCATAAGCATAAATAAGCAATACACAACTCATCTCGCTATCACACTCATGTTTTCCCATAGAAGTCTCACACCCAGGTATTGACTAGGCTCAATCTAGCATAGTTTAAGAAATCTCACAAGACTACAGTCTATGCCTGCGAGGTTTCTGATATCTTAACATTGTAACCAGTGAAACCCTGAGGAATAAGATAATAGGAAAAGGAATCAAATGTAACTGTATAGGGCCAAGTTTAGCCATAGCTTGAGCCATGGCATCAGGAGAAGTTTTCATGGCTTAAATGCCAACACAATTTGGGATTTATAAATAATATCTTTATGATGTTTTTCTTCATACATTGTATTCAGGAACATTTTTAAAATTACATTTATTTTAGCTCTTTTATTGCCCATAATTCTTTCTATAGTGATTAAGACTTATAAGGAAATATAAACAAAGACCAGATGTGCACACAAGAAAAAAAAATAACAAAAAAAAAAAACACCTTAGGCTCTTGAAGTTTATGCTCAACTGGATTTCACTGGTAATTAAAATAAGAGTGTTCTCTGGTAATCTGCATTTGATGGGATAAAAGTATTGAAGAAGGAAATATTTATTTTTGTCATTTTTTGTACGTTTATATACTGCATGAATTCTCTTTCCCTCTAATTAAAAGCTACAAATACTTAACTTTTAGTTCTTGAATACTGAAGATACTATACATTTAGTGTATTGTATCAGAGAGGTAGCCATGTTAGTCTGAATCTGCAAAAGCAACAAAGAGTCTTGTAGCACCTTATAGACTAACAGATCTTAGGGATCGTAAGCTTTCATGGGCTAAGACCCACTTGAAGTGGGTCTTAGCCCACAAAAGCTTATGATCCCTAAGATCTGTTAGTCTATAAGGTGCTACAAGACTCTTTGTCACTTATACTAAATGTGTTATTATAATAAATTATAATATATATAGAAGTTGATTAAACAACATAGGAACATAGGAATTCTCTTCCTGGATCACACTTGTGGTCCATAGAATCATAGATTCATTGAATCATAGGACTGGAAGGGATAGAGAGGTCATCTATTCCAATCCCCTGTACTCATGGCAAGACTAAGTATAATTTAGACCATCCGTGACAGTTGTTTGTCTAAACTGCTCTTAAAAATCTCCAATAATGGAGATTCCACAGCCTCCCTAGACTATTTATTCCAGTGCTTAACCACCCTGACAGTTAGGAAGTTTTTCCAAATATCCAACCTAAGCCTCCCTTGCTGAAATTTAAGGCCATTGCTTATTGTCCTATCCTCAGAGGTTCAGAGAACAATTTTTCTCCCTCTGCCGGGTAACAATCTTTTATATACACGAAATCTGTTATCATGTCCCCTCTTAGTCTTCTCTTTTCCAGACTAAAGAAACACAGTTTTTTCCAATCTTCCCTCATAGGTCATGTTTTCTAGACCTTTAATCATTTTTCTTCTCTGGACTTTCTCCAATTTGTACAACCTTTTCTGAAATGTGGCATCCAGAACTGGACACAATACTCCAGTTGAGGTCTAATCAGGGCTGACACTAGGTTTTTTGCCACCCCCAAGGAAAAAAAAATTGGTCCCACACCTTTTGGGGGGCTTTTACACATGTTTGCACTTTGCAATTTTTTGGGGTTTTTTTTTTTTT
Organism: Dermatemys mawii; assembly: GCA_007922305.1. Taxonomy (NCBI): domain Eukaryota; kingdom Metazoa; phylum Chordata; order Testudines; family Dermatemydidae; genus Dermatemys; species Dermatemys mawii. Next base: position 75,705,058 of record ML677326.1, read on the forward strand.
GATTGTTTAAAAAAATGAAAAAAGAGAATTTGTTGTTAGAATAAGTAAATAAATAAATGATTTACCAAGCATTTATCACCTTTACCAAGGTTTGATTACTCTGAAAGTTGAAATGATTTAAAACAAGTTCAAGCGCAAGCAAAATATTCAATACCACATACTAAACCACTGGCACCAAGACAACATAGAAATTGGCGCAAATGGCACTGATAGGATGGCACAGTAAACACAAGTAATCGTGATTCTGATGTAATTAATTAATAACCATTAACGTTAACACATTTACACACATTCACATTAGGAGAGACTGTGTCACTACGTGACATGATATTTTTCATATCACGCTCCTATCGCACTACTGGAGATTTTTTTGATCTTCATGTATTATTTTTTTTCATACATTGGTGGATTTTTCTGGGAAAAAAAAAAAAAGGGATGGCCGCTGCTGGAATGCTGACCCTGGAAATGTGCCGCCCCAGGCACGTGCTTGCTTTGCTGGTGCCTAGAGCCAGCCCTGCGCCTAATCAGTGCAAAGTGGAGTGGAAGAATTACTTCTCGTGTCTTGCTTACAACACTCCTGCTAATACCTCACAGAATAAGATTTGCTTTTTATGCAACAGTGTCACACTGTTGACTCATACTTAGCTTATGGTCCAGGATGACCCGCAGATCCCTTTCCGCAGTACTCCTTCCTAAACAGTCTTTTCCCATTTTGTATGTGTGTAATTGATTGTTCCTTCCTAAATTGAGTACTTTGCATTTGTCCTTACTGAATTTTATCCTATTTTCTTCAGATCATTTCTCCAGTTTGTCCAGATCATTTTGAATTTTAATCCTATTCTCCAAAGCACTTGCAACCCTTCCCAGCTTGGCATAGTCCACAAACTTTATAAGTGTGCTCTCTATACCATTATCTAAATAATTGATGAAGATATTGATCAGAACCAGGCCCAGAACTGGTCCATGTGGGTCCCCACTCATTATGCATTTCAGCCTGACCGTGAACTACTGATAAGTATTCTCTGGGAACAGTTTTTCTACCAGTTTTGCACCTGCATTATAGTAGCTCCATTTAGAGTGCATTTCCCTAGCTTGTTTATGAGAAGATCATGTGAAACACTATCAAAAGCTTTACTAAAGTCCAGATATACCACATCTACTGCTTTCCCCCATCCACAGAGCTTGCTACTCAAAGAAAGCTATGAGATTGCTTTGACATGATTTGTTCTTGACAAACTCTGGTGACTGTGACTTATTACCCTATTATGTTCTAGATGTTTGTAAATTGATTGTTTAATTATTTGCACCATTACTTTTCTGGGTACAGAAATTAAGCTGATTGGGCTGTAAGTCTCCAGGTTGTCCTTGTTTCCTTTTGTATAGATTGACACTATATTTGCCCTTGCCCAGTCATTTGAAATCTCTCAAATATTCCATGAGTTTTCAAAGATAATCCCTAATCACATTCAGGAGAAGGTATTTTACCACTGGGCCTGATAGTTTTTTTAGAACTTTTCAGGATAGTTGAAACCATTTCTTTTTTTAGAGTAGCAGTCTCACTGGTCAAAGCAGTTTCACATAGTTTGAAGAAATCAGCCACAGGTTCAACCACGTCATTTGCCATCTGATCCTAAATGTCTAAAATATGAGCTTCAGAATGAAAACTGAAATAATCCTCCATACCTCCTCATTGGTTCTCTTCGAGATCTGCAACTAATTCTTGACATTTCAGAAACTAACAGTCTATACATACCACTTCGGAGGAGGTGTATCCTTATGGCAAAGATAGATTTGGGGGGGCGGGGGAAGTAGGTTAGTGCTCATTGTTTACTAATAGTGGGTGTGAATGTGTGTCATGTTGGGAGTTCTCAGAATATTAAGACTTCAGAAACTCCTCAACATCATAGCTGGTAAATACATATAAGTAAATAAATATTAAAAAGTGACCAGAGAAGAGAATGTCTGAATATATTATTATGAGGGTAAATTACACTGTTAGTTACCCAGATGTAAGCCTGGACTACTTGTTCTTATGTCAGAATTTACTCCAGATATATACTACTGTACCTGGCTGCATAATTTGGTCCATTAAAACAAAAATGATTAACCATTCTCCAAACTGCTTTATGTAATTAGAACACATTTCAATTTCATATACGCTGATATTGATTGGTATCCTGACCATACTTGCCTTTCTAGACATATCTTATGACTTTCAAAGTGTGAAAATATTATTTCAATAAATAAAAAATATACATTATCGGTGAATTTCTAATCAGCCTATAATGATAAATCTCATTTCCCACTCTGAAATGGTGGGAGAAATGTAAGCAGCAATTTCTTCTTGGTCATTTACAACTCATAATGAAAATTAACTTTATATTCCCACTTTCTATCCCCTGGAAATAAGTACTTGAATTCTATTATCAGAGTAGAAACACGTGTAAATTGGATGGAAAAAAATCATTGGGATAAAGGATACAGTGAAGAATGTTATGTTCCTATTAGAATAACAAAAAAAAGTGTTTGATGTTATGAATATTGGGAATATGTCTGAAATTCAAGATTGAAGATATTTGAGAATGTTTTCAAACATAGTCTTTACTTTCCAGTGCTAAAAAAATAAACCTCCTAGTAAAAATACTCTGCACAAATGAAAACTCATTGAAGACATTGACATAATGAACGTGATGTGCTACAGTTATGCATACTTTAAATATATATGGTACAATTCACTTTTGTTTCCTCTAAAACCATAGATGCATGTCATGGTGAACATGCACTAGTAATATACACAGAAAGAGAACATACAGATTGCAACAATTTAAAAAAGTAACTGTTCAGAGGGAGGGAAGTTGTTTTGCTGTTACTATTGGACATTGTGCAAGTAGCATTTAGCAGCTTCAAAGTACAATGCTTTTGTGTGTTAAGTAGGACTGTGAGAACCACTCACATTGCAATGTATAGTCAGACCAAAGTAATTCTGGGCCCATCTCTTCCCCAAACTGGAAATGGTATTCCTTTATCATTATTTTATTTTATTTTATTTTAGTAGTGCAAGTGCCTGGCAAACTCCAGAAACAAGCCCATCTCTTTTCCTTCTAAAGCTTCAGGACATGACTGCCAAACTCCCTAACATACCTGGGCTCTCCAGAGGTATTTTATTGGTCTGGATCTTCTGAATTTTTCTGAGTTAGCCAGTAGGCTATCTACCTTCTTTAACCCATCCATGCGTCTTTTAGAAATATATTAAGAAAAGTGGGAGTGAGAATCATTCCTCTGACTTGTTTGCTGAATAATCTGTTTCCTTATTCCCTTTTCAATGTCCTATGGATGTGCAAGACACCAGCAGGATTTTAAAATCTGGATCCTCCAAATTGCAGGCAAGTGTCACAAAGACACAACATGAAGGTAATAGGAAAAGGTAGCCAGTTGCCCATACTTTCCAGAAGAAACCTGTTATTAAGAGGGAATCTCAGAGCCTGTTGGGTTTAGGAAGACTTGTTAAGAAGAGAATTGTGGAAAAACTTGGTGGTTTTAAAACAGAACCATCGAGTTACACTGCAAGTTTTCAGGTTTACTAAAATCTAAAATTTCAATATCTACATTTAAATTCAGGTTATTAAATGGCTACAGAATTCTCATCTTTGTCTCTGTAACTAAACTATATAAATACCATGTGTTTTATAACTATATAAATACTATATAAATACCAAAGATGATTCAGTTTATGTTTCAGTTACTTGTGAAGTCACTTAAGCAGGGCAAAACAGTGCTATAAAGGCAATTGAAAATCCAGACTAGTGAATATGGTGAGATTACCTTTTTCTAATAGGCTCCATTATTGTATCTCTCTCTCTCTCTTTCTCTATATGTGTGTTGTGACAAAGCTCCAAGTCTCTACTTGTGGGTCCCGTGCTTCCTGGCAGATTTAGGGGCCTCAGAAATTCATCTAGGCCCCAGAGTGACCTCCCTTTCTCAGTATAATTGGCAAGAGTCACCACCTAGTGAGTTACGTTCATCACAGGCTAGTATGGAAGATGGAAAAGCAGGGAGCCCGGGCCTGCCCTCTACTCCAGACTCCAGCCCAGGGACCCTAATAATATCAGCTAAGATGGCTGACCTTTTATCCACAAAACACAATACAATTCCCTGGGCTACTTCCCAACAGCAGTCCCCGCTTCTTCAAACTCCACTTCACCCTTACCTCAGGGCCTCCTTCCTTCTGGATGATATGTTGTCCACCACTCAGTCTCACCAACAGCACAACTTCCTCTCACAGCTCCTGACACCCACAACCACCTGACTAACTGGGAGGTTTTTATCTGGTTTCAGCCAGTCCCTGATTGGCTTCAGGTGTCCCAGTCAGGCTAGCTGTTTCTACTCCTTTCTAGAAGGTTCTTAATTGGCCCCAGGTGTCTTGATTGGCCTGGAGTAGCCTTTGTTTGGCTATCCAGGGAACAGGGACCTGCACATCCTGAGACTAATATACCTGCCTTCCAGCACTCTCCTATATCCTTCTGGTCTGACTCCATCACAGTGTATACATTTGTTTGCAGAGGTGTCTTCTTAACTAGGGTTTAAATCTCTCTGAAGCAAGGATGGATGCAAATTCTTGGCAAATCTGTGAATTTTCACAGATCTTTGCTGGCAACTGCATGCTTGCAACTAAGAAATCCTGATGTTGTTACTATATTGGGAGTCTCCAAATGATGTTCTGGGAACTTCAGCTATTAGAAAGGGACAGGTATTAGTAATGGGTGATTTGATCATTACAAACATAGATGGCTGGGTTTGCAATGACTGGCAGAACTGCATGGTCACTTGCCTGCCTGGTGCAAAGGTTCTAGATATCTTGAGACATCTAGATAGACTTATGTGTAGTTCTGGGGAGGAGCCAGTGGTCGTGGTGGTACATGTAGGTACCAATGACACAGAAGCCAATTTAGGCTGGTAGGCAAGAGATTGACGTCCAAGACCTCCATGGTATCATTCTCTCAGATGCTCCCAGTTCCACACACAGGGCCAGTTAGACAGGCAGAACTGCAGAGTCTCAGTGTGCGGATGAGATGATGATGGTATAGGGAGGAGGGGTTTACATTTATTAGGAACTGGGGAAACGTTTGAGAAAGGGGAGCCTATAGAGAAAGCATGGGCTCCCCTAATCCAAAATGGATCCAGATTGCTGGCACTTAACATTAAAAAGGCTTGTGGCGGGGGCTGCTGTTGGGGCTGTTCACCTTCGACCCAGGGCTTGTGGCGGGATTCATTCCCAGGGTCACCTGCCTCCAACCCGCAGCTTCTTAGGGATGTGCAGCCCATTCCCCCATGGCTCTGGTGGGGGCTGAGTCTGTAGCATGTGCCCCGATTTATTATTCTTGCAGTCTGGTCATGCTAGTATGTACCTATGAGCTCTAATCGTGACCAGAATTCTGTTGTGCTACTGCTGTACAAAAAAGTGTAAAAAGACAGTCCCTGCTCCCCAAAGCTTACAGTTTAAATATGAAGAAAGACAACAGATGGATACGGATAAGGGAGTACAAAAAAGCAATGAGACAATTTGGCTTTTTTATATTTCTTGGCCTTTAAATATTTACTCACAGACAAACAATTTCACACCGTTTCCATATCCCCAATATGTTTCTCGTATACTTTATAACTTCCTCATGTCTTGCTTTTCAGAGGTCTACATTCACACCTGGTGTAAACCAGTCGGTCTTCATTTAAATCAGTAGAATTATATTCACTTACATTTGATCTGAATGTGATTTAGGAATTTAAATGACAGCCAGTCAAGGATATATAAAACCACTTTCAGTTCTCCATATTAACTATACCTAGACAGATGTTCATTCCTTTGTCTCTCAGTAAAGATATGCATTGTAAAAGGATGGAGGTGAAATGAGGCAAGAAGGAAACAAAAAGAAAATAAGATTTTTTTTCAAAAAAATGTGCATATTTGAGTAACTAGCTACTAATCTAATTTTGCCGTTGGTAACTCTATTTTTAAAAAAGTACAAAAGTAGACTCTCATTTATTTTAATATAACCCTGGATGAAATATTTTTACAGAAACTTCTTCTCTCTTTGGTTTGACAAAACACCAAATTCAGCGCTTTGGAATATTGAAAACAATTCCCTTATGTTTGACAACATGCTTTAATTTATTTAGCTTTTCTTATGTTTGTAATTGAATAGCTCTAACTGCTGAATGTTTTTGGCACTAACAATTTTTCTTTGAGCTCCATGTGTATATTTCAATACTTTTTTTAGAAAATGCCACTTTATGTATGTTTGCATGAGCCAAGACAAAGATAAAAAGGAAGACTGTTTTATGCCTACAGTAGTTCTTTTCTTTTCTTTTCTTTTCTTTTCTTTTCTTTTCTTTTCTTTTC
>ML677326.1:75711461-75804014 GCA_007922305.1 Dermatemys mawii
TCTTTTCTTTTCTTTTCTTTTCTTTTCTTTTCTTTTCTTTTCTTTTCCCCAGGATTTCCCTACTGGGCACCAGCAGAGGAACTTTAAATATTAATTCTAGCTTTCTTAATAATTTATTCTTCATCTATTGTATATGAAACTCAATATATGAAGAACTGGAGGATATGCCTTACATTAACTCATTCTCCCAAATACATGCAGCAAAAAACCATTAGGATTGAGCCTTCGATATGAAAAATGGCAGCTTCATAATTAATAATTTTCTTATTGAACTAGTTATGACTCACTGAAATTATATAGCCAAAGTTTTTTATTCATCCAGCACATCATACAGTCATATCCTTGGTCAATGATAAAATGGAAAAAAGGAGGGCTATTTTTATATTGAACTATGAAGATTTCAGTGTATTGAAAGATATTTTTTTAAAAATAAAAAGCATGCAACTGCTTGTTCAAGATGAAACCTGCAAACATGTGAAAATCACCTTACATTATATATTGTTACACAGTTGACACCAGATTTTCCTTTAATTGATTTTCTCTGTGGAAAAAGTACCTTTTCAATAATAAATATTTTCCTACAATACTCATTTAAAAAAAATCCAATGTTTTTAATAGAAAACAAAAGCTTGAAAACATTTCAGTTTTAAATTGAAACTGACCCATTTTTGTTTTTCAGGTTTTCACTTTTTTTGTTTGTTTGTTTGCTTGTGTGTTCTATGTCCCCTTTCTTTCCACTCCTTAAAAAAAAGGGGCAGCAGCTTGCATTTGGGGTTTGTCAGAAGATCCATTAATATTTATTAACATTCTGAGTACAGCTGTTTGAAAAAGAAACTTGGATGAAACCATTTTGCATTTGAAAATCCAGTTCCATTGATACCAAAACACTTCTTGGTGCTTCCCAAAATTGTATCAGTTTTGTCAATATTTTGTCAAAATTTTGTGTTTAGTTCTGAATCAAAATGAAAACAGATTTGAAATCTCAAATTCCTTTGGGAAATGGAAATGTCATTCTCTGCCCATCTCTGCTTTTGAGCCTATTTGGGACAAATTTTGAGTTGACTGAAGAATGAGTAACACTGATTATAAATGTTGGCCAACATTTTTAGACTTCTGTATCTATTGGTGAGAAACTTCAATTCACCTTTAGGCATCAAAATAAAAATGCTTGTTTCTCCCATTGACACAATTCAAACTTTAGAATAAACAATCTATTGAAGGGAAGGCAATTTACAAATCAGCAATGACTGTCACTTTTGATAATTTTAGAAAGAACATCAAGTTAATAAGTTTACCCCAATTTTGTTTCATTCCAGATATTGGGCTGAGGTAGCAATTTATCATTTGTTGTTGGAGTTCAAATTCTGTTCTCAGAACTTAAAGTGACTGGAATTATGAGTGGCAAGCCTTAAATATCTCCTAGACACCAAAAACAACTTCATAGTCCAGGATGCCAAAAGCCTCACTCATGTCCTACACAGGTACAAAAACCGCAAGCTTTCACATATTCAGTTAATACAAATTTTGCAGCACGATTAACAATTTAAATTTGAGGACAGCATAAAAATCAATTACATTTTATATTAAAATATATTTAATGACACAAGAAATATTGTACAGATTGGAGCAGATTTGGTACAGAAGGGCAATGGGAAAAGCCTTGTGAGAGAGACTGATGCATAACTTGAGGATCCTGCTAAACACTTTTTATAACTAATGTGCTTCATAAAACATGAGGTAAATTATATGGAAAACAACATTTCTTTCCTAACAGCCTATTTTTACTTATATCTGCCCTACAACTGCATAGAAGTAAAAAATTCAAACAAATAGTTAATGATTTAATTTTAAACTCCTTCACTATGAAATTAACAAATACAATTTAATTGCAATTTCTTGCATGATTAATAGGCTAGATTTTCATTCTTAATTCCATCAAGCAGTCCGTTAAATATGGTCTTTTTGTTAAATTATTTTTATTTCCTGAGAGATCAAGTTGCTGTTGCATGTAGACTGTGTTATCTGAACACCTCATATTATTATTTCTATTTTTCATATCTATTTGATTAATGGTTTACTTTGATCAATCTTATGCACTAGGAGACACAAGCTGATAGTCTTTATTTCATCAAGTAGAACCACTTGGATTGAGGGAGCATGCTGATGCATTTCAGAATACAAAAGTGTGTTGATGTAAAGTATATGAATTATACATCTATGTGTGATTTCAGACTCTTGCTTCCAGAAACTATCCTTGCTAAGAAATCACACCATACCATGAACAAATAAGTTGGATCAACTACCAGGTGAAGAGAAAGTTTGGAGGTTTTATTTTCTTATATATACAGATATAGCATTTTAGATGGGTGAGGGAGGAAGGAGGGTTTACAGGAGGGACTGAGTTTTGGACCTCCATAGACTGGACAACTATCTTTGAAGCCATGAGGTTTACCAAACTTCCGATTCACTGATTTGGGTTGCGCTCGCTCTCTCTCTCTCGCACACACACACAGACACACACACACACACACAGACACACACACACACACATAAACTAGGTTTTCATTTTTCTTTTTATTGTTTTCCCATTCTCCCTCCACCACCAAACCATAGATTTGTAGTATTGGAAAGGACCTCAATAGGTCATCTAGGCCAGATCCCAGCACTGAGGCATAACTAAGTATTACCTAGATGAGGGGTTGGCAACCTTTCAGAAGTGGTGTGCTGAGTCTTCATTTATTCACTCTAATTTAAAGTTTTGCGTGCCAGTAATACATTAACATTTTTAGAAGGTCTCTTTGTATAAATCTATAATATACAGTATAACTTAAACTATTGTTGTATGTAAAGTAAATAATGTTTTTAAAATGTTTAAGAAGCTTCATTTAAAATTAAATTAAAATACAGAGCCCCCCAGACTGGTAGCCAGGACCCAAGCACTGTGAGTGCCACTGAAAATCAGCTCGTGTGTCACCTTTGGCACGTGTGCCATAGGTTGCCTCCCCCTGACCTAGATTAAAGGTTAGTCTAGAGCTTGTCGCACCCCCCCGCAACCTGTCCCTATAGTACTGTCTACACCAGCGTGTGTACAAGCCTTAAGTATTTCTCTAATCTGTTCTTAAAAACCTCCACAACCTCCCAAGGTAATCTGTTCCAGTGCTTGCTTAACTACCCTTACAGTTACAAAGATTTTCCTAATGCCTACCCTAAATCTCCCTTACTGAAGTTTAAGCCCATTACTTCTTGACCTATACTCAGTTGAGAAGAACAATTTATCACCATCCTCTTTATAAGAACCTTTTATGTACTTGAAAGCTGTTATCATGTCCCTTCAGTCTTTTCTCCAGACTAAACAAAACCAGTCTCTTCAATTTTTCCTTGTAGGTCATATTTTCTGGACCTTTAGTCATTTTTGTTGCTCTCTATATTGCTTGCTCTGGACTTTCTCTGTATTGTCCACATCTTTCCTGAAGTGTGGTATCCAGAAATAGATACAATACTGCACCTGAGGTCTTATCAGTGCTGAGTAGAGTGGAAGAACTACGTTGCATGTCTTGCTTACAAAAGTCCTGCTAATATATGCCTAAATGTTTGCTTTTTTGCAACAATATTACACTGATGACTCATATTGATTAAATGATCTACTATAGCAAGAAGTGGAAATTTGGACAGATGACTAGGGAGAAGTATAAAAATATTGCTTGAGCATGCAGGGGTGTAATCAGAAAGGCCACGGCACAACTGGAGTTGCAGCTAGCAAGGGATGTGAAGGGTAACAAGAAGAGTTTCTACAGGTATGTTAGCAACAAGAAGGTCAGGGAAAGTGTGAGACCCTTACAGAATGTGAGAGGCAACCTTAGGGACAGATTATGTGGAAAAAGATGAGGTACTTAATGCTTTTTTTGTCTCGGTCTTCACAGACAAGGGCAGCTCGCAGACTGGTGCACTAGGTAACACAGCATGGGGAGTAGGTGAGCAGCCCACTGTGGTGAAAGAACAGGTTAAAGACTATTTAGAAAAGCTGAGCATGCACAAGTTCATGGGTCCAGATCTAATGCATTCAAGGGTGCTAAGAGAGTTGGCTGATGTGACTGCAGAGCCATTAGCCATTATCTTTGAAAATTCGTGGTGATTGGGGGATGTCACGGACAATTGGAAAAAGGCAAATACAGTGCCCATATTTTAAAAAGGGGGAAAAAAAGAAACCAGAGAACTACAGACCAGTGAGCCTCACTTCAGTCCCTAGCAAAATCATGGAGCAGAACCTCAAAGAATCCATTTTGAAGCACTTGGAAGAGAGGAAGGTGATCAGGAACAGTGAACATGGATTCCCCAAGGGCAAGTCATGCCTGACCAACTTGATTGCTTCTATGATGAGATAACTGGCTCTGCGGATATTGGGAAAGTGGTGGATGTGATATATCTTGACTGTAGCAAAGCTTTTGATACGGTCTCTCACAGTATTCTTACCAGCAAGTTAAAAAAAAATATAGATTGAATGAATGGACTATATGATGGATAAAAAGCTGGCTATATTTTCGGGCTCAATGGGTAGTGATCAACCGCTTGATGTCTAGTTGGCAGCTAGTATCAAATAAAGTGCCCAAGGGGTCGGTCCTGGGACCAGTTTTGTCCAACATCTTTATTAATGATCTGAATGCTGGGATTAACTGCACCCTCAGCAAGATCACAAATGACACTAAGCTGTGTGGGGAGAGGTAGATATGATGGAGGATAGGGATAGGGTCCAGAGTGACCTAGACAAATTGGATAACTGGGCCAAAAGGAATCTAATGAGGGTAAACAAGGATAAGTGCAGAATTCTCCACTTAGGAAGGAAGAATCCCATGCAGTGCTACAGATAAAATCTCCATCCTTAAAGGTTTTTAAGGCCCAGCTTGACAAAGCTGGCTGGGATGATTTAGTTAGTCCTGCTTTAAGCAGGGGATTGGACTAGAAGACCTCCTGAGGTCTCTTCCAACCCTTAGTATCTATGATAGCTTCTTGGCCCTTTCCTGTAATACTCCTTCCTAGGCATTGGTTTACCATTTTCTGTTTGTACAATGGTTATTCTTTCCTAAGTGTAACACTTTGAATTTGTCCTTATTGAATTTCATCTTATATATTTCAGACCATTTCTCTAGTTCATCAAGATCGTTTTGAATTCAAATCCTGTCCTGCAAAGTGCTTGCAACCCCTTCCAGCTTTGTTTCTTGCGCCATATTTATAAACCTACTCTTTATACCTTTATCTAAATAAATTATGAAGATACTGAATAGAACTGAATCCAGGACCCCTCTGGATATGCTCTTCTAGCTTGACTGTGAACCACTGATAACTCTGAGTATGTTTTTTTCCAACCAGTGGTGCACTTCCCTTATAGTAGGTTCATCTAAGCTATATTTGCCTAGTTTTCCTATGAGAAGGTCATGTGAGGTAGTATCAAAAGCCTTAGTAAATTCATTCACATTTATTGCTTCATCCCATAGGTGAGGGATGTACCAGCCCTTGGGAGAGCCTAGCCACTGCCTCCTGCCCTTCTTTCTGAGGCCATGACCCTCCCACTCCCCTTCTGTTCTTCCGTCTCCACCAGAACACAGAGCACCGCCACTGTGGCTGTAGTACCCCCACCCCATCCCCCGAGTTGCTCAAGGGTCCCCAGCCAGGCAGCGCCAGGAACGTGCCCAGTCATAGAAGACAGGCAGGTGGCAGGACTGCAGCACCTGCAGCCCATTCCCCAGAGTGCTCATTGGGTGGCACATGGATGGGGCCAAGACGGGCTGTTTGGGGAAGCTCAGACTCCCCCAGCCAAAGATACCTACTGTTTATGCTTCTCCTCATACACAAATCTTGTAATTCTGTTAGAGGATTACATTAAGTTAGTTTGACATCCTCGGGCTGCTCAACCCCTACTGATCCCCAGGCCCCGCCCCCACTCCACATTTGCCCTGCTTTTTTCTGCCCCCACTCCACCCCACCTTACCCCCACTCCACCCCTTTCCCCAAGGACCCACCTCTCCCCCCTTCCCACTCCTGTTACACCCTGCCCCACCTCTTAACCACCGCCTCCTCTGAGAGCGCTCCATCCCACTCCTCCCGTTCCCTCCCAGCACCTCTTGCACACCTCTGAACAGCTGTTCCACGGTGTGCAGGAGGCGGGGGTAGAAAGGGGGAGGAGTTGATTGGCAGGGGGAAGCAGGTGGGAGTGCGGTGGGGAGGGAGGGAAGCTTGGCTACTGGTGGGTGCTAAGCTCCCACTAGTTTTTCTCCGTGGGTGCTCCATGTTTGACATTATTTGTTCTTGACAATTCCAAAGTGACTATTACTTATTACCGTATCTTCTACATGTTTACAGACTGATTATTGGCTCCATTATCTTTCTGGTTATCAAATTTAAACTGACTAGTCTCTAATTCACTAGGTTGTCTTTTTTATATATAGGTTCTATATTAGCCATTTTCCATTCCTGGGGGATCGCTCCTCCATGAGTTCTCAGACACAATCACTAATGTCTCTGATGTCTTTAGCCAGTTCCTTCAGAATTCTAGGATGTATTTTGTTAGGCCCTGAGAACATGAAGACAACTAACTTATTTATGTAATTCCAGAGGTGTTGTTTCCCTGTTGTTCCCTCACCTCGTACCCCATTTACTCTGATGTTGACTGTGTTGTCCAATCACTGCTAATCTTTTTGGTGAAAACTGAAACAAGAAAAACTTTTAACACTTTGTTAATTGCTACGTTTCTGTTTTTGTGTTTCTCTCTTCATTGAGTAATGAACCTACCTACCCTGTCCTTTGTCTTCCTCTTGCTTCTAATGTTTTCTTGTTATATTTTATGTCCATAGCTCATTTGATCTCATTTTGTGCTTTGGCCTAGTTCCCATTCTTTATATGATTCCTTTTTTAATTTTATATCATTGAAGATCTCCAGGGTAAGCCAAGGTAGTTCTTACCCTGTTTCCTATCTTTCTTACACAAAGTTTGCTCTTTTGTCCTTAATAATAATAACTGCTAACTCTCCTGAGCCTTTTTCCCCTTAGATTTGCTCCTAACAGGATCTTACCTACCAATTGCCTGAGTTGGCTAAACTCTGCCTTCTTGAAGTCCATTGTCTTTATTCTTCTGTTTTCCCCCACTACCATTCCTTAGAATTATGATCTCTATCACTCCACGATCCCTTTCACCAAAGCTCCTTTCCACCTTCAAATTCTCAGCTACTTCCTCCCTATTTATCAGAATCAAATCTAGAGCAGCCTCTCCACTACTCACGTTTTCCACTTTCTGTAATAAAATGTTGGCTCCAATGCATCCCAAGAACTTCTTGGATAATCCTTGCCCTGCTGAAATATTTTCCCAACAGATGTCCAGTTGAAGTTCCTGATCACCAAAGTCGTGCATACAAAGCTCCATTGACCTTTTCTTCCTGTGGCATGTAGTAGACTCCAAGCCATGGCACAAGACTTGGGTTGTTTTTTTAAAAAAACTTTTCTTCCTTCCCAGAGACTTTTAACACATCTGTTACCACTTCTCTCAACCTTAGTGCAAGTATATACTTCTCTAATACACACCTCTTCCCTTTTCCCCTGCCTGTCCTTCCTGAACAAGCCTCCTATACTAATGTTCCAGTCATGTGAATTATACTGCTGAGTGTCTGCGACGCCAAGTATGTCATAATTGTGATTATTCACTAGTATTTCTTGTTCTTTCCATACATCTCCATATAAAGAGAGTTGTGTTCCATATTCCCAAAATACTCTGAGTGATTTTAAGTAGGGAAGAATCAACTGCAAAGGCATCAGCAAAAATTTATTTTAATTTCCCCGAAGTAGGAGTGTGGCCTGTGGTGGGGACACAAGCAATAGTATTATTCATTTTAGAAAAGGGATCCACACAGATTGAAAGTCTTTGTTGCTGCCATTTCACCTGGCAAAATGGGTACATAAGAATGCAGAACAATACACACATTATTGGAAAAGGGCAGGATAGTAAACGAGTCATTCTGTACAGAATAGGACACTTAGAGAATGCTGATGAAATCAGTGAAGTATCCATTTCTTTTTCCTCCTATTTATGCTAATTGTAAGGTTGATTGTGTAGCTAAAACTTCACAAAACCTCATAAAAATAAGAATATGTTCTAAAAAGTATTCTAATTAAATGTTTCTGTTTTGTTGTCAGTTTCATTTATCTAAACCTATTTTTTCTTCTTTTAGGATTGTTTTTAGAAAAATATGTACTTTTAGTAATATTTTAAAATATATAAATATCATCTAGATTTTTCCATTTCACTCTAACATATACGAAGTAAGTGACTATTTTGCCAGTTAACAATGACTTTTTCATCTCTAGGAGAAATCTAGAAATTAACCTATTGGAAGGATTTCAAATGTTTGTCTCTTTCTTCTATGCTATACTTCAATATCCTGTCATTAAATGATTCTTTAAGTCAGGTCAAAAAGTGAAAATATATTTTCTAGCAAAATGTTAAACAATATGATCTATATCTGGCAGCAAACACAGCTGATCCAGGCTTAGAGTTCTTTTATGTGGTAGATATGATCTAAACAATTGCCTTTTAATTTCACCTCCTATCTTCTAAAGCCCTCTTTGTCCATGAACTTATAACATTTATAACTTTTTATTTCCAAGCACACATAAGCAGTTGCTCCAGATTGTTTCCAGACAATCTCTACATTTCTCATAATGTCTGTAATAATAACCTCAACCTCTCCTAAAACTGGACTTGCTTTATGTCTGATCTTGCTTTAATTAGTAATTTTCCAAATTGATTCTATATTTACATTGTTGGAAAACAGCTGAAAATGATGCTTTGTGGGTAGAGGCAAAAATGATAGATGTGTTGACCTCTAAACTTCTTTAGTAGTTAACTGTGGCAAGTAGGTTGTAATAATCTATTTTTTTGGTGTTTAGTCATTTCTACTAACTCTGATTTTAAATTGTAAGCCATTTTATATTTTACTTATACTGTACATGTAGTACTGGAGAACAGAGGCTTTACAAAACACGATGAGTCTCTTAAGGCAGCAGTTATTAGTGTGCCATCACAGCAGTACTTTAACAGTACATCTCTGGCCAATATATTTGAACTAAAGATATAACATCAGTGAGAGGCAAATGCATGTTTTATGAACTAAACAAGGTCTCATATTTATATATAAAAACAAGTAAAGGCAGATAATCATTATTCTGTGCCATATTGTGGGCATCACAACAAACAAAAATAAATGTGCCAGAGAGGTCTAGAGTTCAGTTTTTTACTTGATTGGGCCACACAGCTATATACTGATGTTGGTCAATAGAACTGGCTGAATTAGTCATGGTAAACAATCATTCAAATAACACAATTTACTGTCTTTTTGGATTTATTATAATTTTTGTTTTAAATTTTCAAGATTTATGGACAATTTAATGAATAGATTGATCTTGCCCTTTCTATTCATGAAAATATATATCAGGGATCGGCAACCTTTGTTTCCCTGCCATGTCTGCAGGTTCGGCCAATTCTAGCTCCCACTTGCCGCAGATCACTGTTCCAAACCAAAGGGGGCTGCGGGAAGTGGTGCGAGCTGAGGGATGTGCTGGCCACTGCTTCCCGCAGCCCCCATTGGTCTGAAGTAGTGAGCCATAGCCAGTGAGAGCTGCAATCAGCCAAACGTGTGGACATGGCAGGTAAACAAACCAGCCTGACCTGCCAGGGGGGCTTACCCTGGCAGGCTTGCAGGCCAAAGGTTGTCAGTCCCTAATATATATGAATCGATTGTACCATTTAGCAAGCTCTCTCAGTTATACTGTATATGTCATTCTATTCCCCGGGACAGAATCATCTCCATTACTTTATATATCAGAGCATAAAGCATGCTTATAAACTGCTTGTATTGTTTTCATGATTTAGAATACTGGATCAGGTTCCATTACTGAATGTTAGTTTAACTTTCCTTCATCTCATTTATATTCTAGTCCCAGTTTCATAGGAGGTAAGGGTTTTTTAATAATTGTATGTTCCAGTATAAGCAGAGTAGAAAAGGATAATGCTACAGAACTGAAGTGAAAATATCCTATAGAGAGTACCTGAAAAATGAAATGAATAACAGCATGACCTTCACTATTCATTGGCACTCTGACTTCTGTTATTAAGTACACTTATTTATACAAATAGTCCCATAGGCTTCAATAGGATTACCCAAGCGATGGTAAACTCCAGGGTTGAGCTTTGTACTGCTAGGGTGGTGCAAAGCAGTCAGACAGCTAATCTAATTGGCTCCCTGAGATGGTGCAAGGAAAATCCCTGAGTGGTGTAGTGCATGTTTAGCAGGTCTATGCAACACACACCATTTATCTCAGGACAGGTGGCACTTTAGAAAGTGGACCAGGGACTGCCAGACGTAATTTAGAATAGCCCTCGGTCTGCTATGTGTTGTTCTAGGAACTAGCCAGCCTTGACTGGCCCAAGGATCAGGAGAACACAAAGGTGGCTTAGATATTCCTACCATGTTTCCTTACCTCCACATCTCAGATGCATCAGTTTTACATTGGCCACAGCTGATGATATGCTCCAGTATAAGGTACTGTAAGGTACCTTATACTGGAGCATATCATACTGTAAGGTAAGGTATAATGTATATCATATCAGTACATATCAGTACATATCATGTACTGAGGATATGTACTTACACACTGATATGTACATATCATACATGATGTACTTACTGTATGATATGTACATATCAGTACATATCATACTGTAAGGTAAGGTATAGTGTATATGAGGATGGAAAAATCAGACTTTCAGTAGGAAAAAAAGATGTTCTACAGATTTTTGTTTAATACTAAGGAAAAGTATAACAGATGCATGCTATATTAGCCAAATAATATGTGTAGGTTGTTAAACTTTTTACCTTACATTTTATGATGCAATTGTGAATTTTGTTCTTTTTTTTATAATTTGTAATTAAAAGGTAGAACAGATGTGAATGCTCCAAGCGATGTATCTATTAAGATAGGATTCTTAGAAGATATTGTTTACTGTATATAATGTGGATTTTTTTCTATTGGAAGACTTTAGTTTAAAAAAAATCCAGGGACTTAAAAACACCTATTGTGTTAGACAATTCAAAGGAAAATAGCTCTACTATATTATTGCTTCATTTTCCGTTGGGGAGACCATACATACATCTTTCTTTTTTTCTTCTCAGAGCGATTTTAATACAAAAGGCACTTTTAAAACTTGGTAGATATTAAAACATATTTTGAAGCAAAGGAATTTGAATCTAACTTCAAGATGTGCTGAAGCTCAGGTGTCAGTCACATTGGGGGAATTTTATACATTTATTAGTTTCATCTTGTGCTTTTTTCTCAGTAGAACCTTTCATTTGTGAGTTGACCTTCCAGAGCTTCTTTCAGTTTTAATCAATTAATTATATAGAGACATATCTGCATGACAATTAACAGGAAAATAAAGGAAAGAAAGAAAGAAGAATTCATAACATAAGGTCCAGATTGTTCTTGTGCTAAGTGCCTGTGCATTGGGATGGAAGATCACAAAGAGATAATACACAACATGTCTCCAGAGATGGCACAACATGTTATTCCCCCTACAAAATACTCTCTGGATTGATTGTTCTCCAGAAACAAGAGGTATACTTCTGATCTCATTTGAATCATTGAGATTCAGAAGTAACTCCACTGAAGTCAATACTTACACCAGTGTAAAGTTGTTGTGACAGAGTAGGATAAGGATATTTTTGAGTCTGCATTGTTCTGTATGGAAATGTTGGACACTAAGATTACGTAAGACTGGGCACACCCAAAGCAACCCACTTTGTCCAGCCCAGGAAAGGTCTTAGTCCTTCAGTGAGGTGTCAATCACTGAGAAACCATTAAGACTGCAATCTAGGCCATCAATCTTGATTGTCCCTAAACTAATGGCAATTTCCCCAGGCACAATGGGAATTCTACACAGGGACCACATGGGGGATATGGCAGGCATCATGGGACCAGGGTGGAGTGCCCCAGTGGAGAACATGCTAAACAGAGAAACTACTCAGGAATTGTGTTCTGCTTTGTGAAGAAGGGCCAGCCATTGCCACATACACATAACCAAAGGACTTGCAAGAGGGTGAGAGCTGGTGGGACTCTTTCTATCTTGAAATGCTGACAAACCTTGAACTGTCATGAAGGGATGAAATCAGAGGGTGTGTCTCTGGACACTTTTTTTGTATTTCAAAGAGTTCTGATTTTTTCTGCTTTCCTTGAAGGGATTAAAGTAGAAGTCACAGCCTAGGTGGAGCCCTGGGGAAGTGTGTGAATGAGAGTGGTGGGAAGACTGAGGAAGTCTCACACAGTCTAGGAAGCTGCTCCCCACGTCTCAAAGAAGAGTATCAGACAAGAGGTCAGAGCCTAGAAGTGTGTCCTATATTCTCAAAGCTAGAAATAGTGAATATACTCTACCCAGTGGTTCTCAAACTTTTGTATTGGTGACCCCTTTCAAATAGCAAACCTCTGAGTATGACCTCCCTTATAAATTAAAAACACTTTTTAATATATTTAAAACCATTATAAGTTCTGGATGCAAAGTGAGGTTTGGGGTGGAGGCTGACAGCTCGCAATCCCCCCATGTAATAACCTCATGACCCACTTAGGGGTCCTGAACCCCAGTTTGAGAACCCCTGCTCTACACAGAGTCAGTTGGTATAGATGCCTGTAGGGCTCAGTGATTGGGTCCATTCACAACTGACTGGGGGCCATATCATGGAATATGGGGCTAGATTCTAACAGATGGCATACATAAGGTCAGAAACTGACCCACATCATAGATAGAGACAGGTCGATAGTGCAAATAATCTCCCTGTCACTCTCTGCCTTTTTTTTTTTTTTCAGTGCTCTTTTGTTCAGTAGCTAGAACCACTGGGCTCTTTCAGCATCTCACTCAGTCTGGTTCTCTGTGTCTCTTCTCATGCCTCTGGCATTTTTCATTGTCTCACTCTTGGCTGTAATACTACAAATGCAAGCTCCTTTATATTCAGATTACTAGATGAGAAAGTGGGATGTATTTTCTAGTTTCATTTTTTTTATTTTGAAAGCAGTACCAAAATAAAACTCACAGATAAGATTCATTTTACAATCTTGTAAGAGTTTAAACAATAAAAAGTTATTAATCATACATTTCAAAGAAAGATGATTCCTTAATTTTGTTTTTCGTATCATTTAAATAGAATAATGCTTTCTTGAATGATCCATTTTAAGTGGGTTAACTTCTGTATCTGGCTTCTATTTTTTGAAGGGGACAAATAACTCCCTGAATGGGAGTTTGAGCCATCAGTTATTTTCAGGTGGTGCTTAACACCTTACAGCTGCAAACTCTAAACTGGCGTTCAGTGAGTAAAAACTTCTGCATAGATGTATTTCATTGGCGTTGAAGCCTAGTCAGACATGCCAAATCTGGGGAAAACCCACAGAAATTGGCCTTTTGGGGGGGGGGCTTAATTGGCTTGTGGGTTGCTTGTGTTGGCTAGTTTTTTGATTGTAGATTGTTGCTGGTTTGTCTTGTAGATTGTTGATTTTTGTAGCTTGTTGCTTCTGGTTTTTTGTTTTTTTTTTTGCTCGGCTCCTAGCAAGCACAAGCAAGGGGTGGGGGGAAGAGAGAGTCAGGGGTACACAGTGGACCCACCGGTCCCAGACTGCTCGTTGGGAGGATCTAGTCACATAGAATATTGGGGTTCTTAGGGACTGGCTTGTTTTGGCCTTGTTTTGAAATGGAATTAGATTCATTATTGGCCTGTTGTGAAAGTGGAGGTGCTTATTTACCATGTAAAAGCTGACAACTGTGGCCCTATTCTCACCATCCTGTGCATTATAAAGAAAATATTTTGTGACATGAGCTAAACAGCGGATTTTTAAATTTAATATTCTCCCACCCCACTTACTGTCAATCTGACATAGATTCCTAAGTGAATTTTGAAAATGCAACTTAGGGTCCTATGTCATTGAGTACTTTTATATTTTTTTACCATACTTGCTTCCCCGAAGCATCTGCAGGGAGTCAGTAAGAACTAGAGAGCTGACTACTATATCTATACAGTTGATGGTTCCATTAACTTATGTGGTGAAGTTAGTGTTAAGTTTTTAATGATTTTGATAATTTAAAACAATATTTTATGTCATAATAAGAGAGCAGCTCATTTACATCCCCTCTAAATATTAACTGCTATCTCCCAGCTTAGTATACAGGCTTACTCCATTTAGTTCAGTGTAGTTACTCCATATTTTAATGCCAATAACAGAACCCAGAATCTGGTCCATAGACATAATTTCCAATACAACAGCACTCTCTCCATGCCGTTGAAGGAACTTTTCCCCCTTCTTAATTTTCCTCTGTATTTCATTTAATGCCATTGAAAGGAATGTTGAAAGATGGGTCTGTGAAACTTTAAATTCTTTGCCTGATTTTGAATAAATTCTCTTATGAGCAAACTACCACGGCAAGTAAAAGACAGTTTTTCTAAACAAAAGGTCACATTAAGGTAAACATTTTCAAAACCTCAAATTTTCAAACTAAAACAAAAACAAAACTATATCCTGTATTTGTGGAAGGTTACTATAAAGAAATAAATTCTTTGACTTTTCTAGCCTTCAGTTACAAATAACCTGCTATGTCAAACTGAAGACGATTAACAGATGGAAGAGTTACAGCTAGATGTTAATACCAACAGACACCTTCTGTGTCAGAGCCTTCAAGAAAAAGCAGTGCCTGTGGCCATTATTTTTGGATGTCATGTTACAATTAAATGTTTTTTTAACCTACACAAGTAGAACACAATTACTATTACGTTTTCTTACACCTGATACTAACTAAAGTGGCTAAATTTCCTATGAGTGTGTGTCAGAACCTGAATATTGGAATGGGGAGAGCCAAAGGGTAGATATTTTGAAACAAGGGAAATTAAATAAAAGATCAAAAAGTTACTCAGGGCATGTGACAGTGCTGGGCAGGAGAGACAAGTGCACATTTTGTTTTTATGTCACTTTACCTCGCTCTTGGCTATGAGAAAAATCACACAATCAAGTCACTTCTTCAACCTGAATCAGCACAGCTTAATTTCACAGGGAAGACAGCAGTTAGTAAATATTGCAGACAAGTAAGCCAATGTCCTTTGTTTTAGCGTGACAAAGACATGACAGTATGAGCTATATTGTAGACATGAATTACCATGTACAAACATCATTTAAAAAGAGAGAATAGAAATTGATATGAATGCCTCATCTGCACTTCCACCTTATATACCATAAAATATATTTTTTAAAAATATATATGGTACTAATGGCAACATAAAAACAAAATTATTGATAACATTTCAGGTAACAGCACAGTTAGAATTACTAATTTCTAGTGGATCTCAAACAGTCATTCTTTGGATAAATGACATTGTTAACTGTTGAACTAACTAGAAAATAATGCAGAGTGGAATGGTTATCAGCAAATTGACGTATCTTTTACAATAACAGTGTTTACACGTATTAAACTTATGCTACCTCTCTCTTTTTGGCACTACTTGTCTTACTGAATATGATCACGTGTGGCAGAATCAGGCTCTCCATTTATAAGAGAGAGAGAGAAAAGGTTTCCAATAGTAATATGGGGGGAATAGGAGAAGGAAAGGACTATACAATTCTAACTTGGGGTTTTATGCTGCCACCCACCACTATATTATCTGAGTACAATAACCGACCACTTTTAAAATAAATTTGTGTGTCTTAAATACCAAAGAAACTTCTTTTAGAATGCTTTTTTTTTATGATTAAAAGCCATACCTAGAAACAAATGTGCATGTAAAATAAGAGCTCAAATTGATGCCCTTTTAAAAATCAGCTCAACAGTAGGATCAGGTCAGGTTTTTCAGCTGCTTTACTGACTTTCCCTATTCCACATGGAGTTGTCTTGAGACCTCCCCTAAATAGAATTTTAATACATAGAGTATTCATTTGATTGATTCTATTGGCTATTTCTCATCTGTTTTTGTGTGTGTCAGAGAGAACTTCACACCCAACATGTTTTCAATCCTTTATGTGGTGTTAACAGCCAGGGAAAATAAAAGCACCCATTTAAAATCCTTGTACCTTTTGGCTTCAACCTCTTTTTGTCTGGAATCAATGCTAATAATCTTACCTCTCTGGTCTTAAAAGCATTGCCCAAAAAGGATGCTTGCCCTTTGTTATTCTATTTCTCTGAGGGGTCTACAGCGCATACTCCTTAATGCAGTGTGTAGAGTAGACCACTGCACATCCTTCAAGCAAGTGGCCACCGAACATGCGCAGTATAAATATAGCTTATAGGTGTTTACTTATTATTTGGCTTTAGTATCAGAGGGGTAGCCGTGTTAGTCTGGATCTGCAAAAGTGACAAAGAGTCTTGTAGCACCTCATAGACTAACAGATGTTTAGGGTCATAAGCTTTCATGGCTGAAGACCCACTTCATTAGATGAAACACTTCATCTGATGAAGTGGGTCTTTGCCCATGAAAGCTTATGATCCTAAACCTTTGTTAGTCTATAAGGTGCTACAAGACTCTTTGTCACTTTTATTAGGGTTTAATAACAGTAACTAGTACAACAGAAAGAACGAGGAGTACTTGTGGCACCTTAGAGACTAATAAATTTATTTTGGCATAAGTTTTCATGGGTTTTAGCCCATGAAAGTTTATACTCAAATAAATTTGTTAGTCTCTAAGGTGCCACAAGTACTCCTCATTCTTTTTGCAGATACAGACTAACATAGTTACCACTCTGAAACATAGTACAACAAAGAAGACATGGGAGAGATATCTGAAAATAAGTAAATAAAATATAAAAATCAATTAATATAGCCCCCCTTTACTTAGTATTTACTTTTACCTGGTAACCCTTTTAACTGTCAGGAAAATCCATGTGTTCTTGGCATCCGCTAGCACATTACTTTAGAAAATATGATTATCTCTTGTTTCTTGCCATAAGTTGGTACTTTGTCAAAGACAGTAGTCCACCGGTGTTGCATCAAGTTCAATGGAATTGCATGGAGCATAAATCAGGGAGGAATTTTCCCCCTATCTCATTTTATAAGAGGACAAAAGCCTCTCTTAAAATTTTGTGATGGAAGAAATACTGAAAGTGAGTTTGCCTGCCATTTAGAAAGCTTTATTAAAATTTTGCAGAAAGAAACACCACAAAAGATCACCTATTGCCAGTTGCTGAAAGAGGATTTGAGTCTCCAAGGTAGCATATGTATGAAGAAGGGCTGCTGCTATTCCGGCAAATGCTGTTTTATAATTGAACTGCAAAGCAAATAGTCAAATAAAAGTCAGAATAGAAAATAGCTTCTGCCCCTGAACAATTCTAACTCAAGCTTATTTGGAAATCTTTGGATGTTTATTCTAAATCATTAACCAGTTTCAAACATAGTAGTATTCTGTCCTTTCCAGCATCACTAAAGCGTCTTTTTCATATCCCTCCCTCTCAAAAACAAACGAAGAAAACCTGTAAAGAGTGGATATACTTACCAGTAATTTAAGAATACAAATCATTTTACCCTTATCACTCTACCCATTTGTAATTAACCTAAAACTAGCATTAGAAACCAACAAATTCAAAATTAAGGTTACACTTCAAAGAACTCCATACCTTAGCATGCCTGAAGTTGTTCTAAAGTGTGTTTCTTTCGAATCAATTTTCATTGATGTCAATTAAGATTGGATTGGACTATCATTGTATAAGAGTCACGCTTTGCACACATTAGTAAAGCTTGTCTATAGATCACAAACTAGAACAAATTTCTCTAGAAAACTACAAGTCAAATACTCCAGTAAGACATAAAAATAATTTGCCAACCAAAATGAGTATAACAGTCCTTAGAAAACTGGGTATATTTTCATTTTCCCACATCTTCACTGCTTTTTACTTGCAGATGTCTAATAATAACAGTTAACTGGAAACTATATACCTCTCCAAAACAAGTTACTTACTGAAAATCCTGCATATGAAGTTGCTATGCAGAAAATAAATTTTCATAAAAGAATAGACTTACTATATCATGAAATGTGTCATTTATAGCTTATAAAATTTTAGTTCTTTTTTCCAAGTTCAATTTTTTAAGCAAAAATCCATGAAAAGACTTCAGATTTTCAAAATGTTCATTTACAGTTGAAACTGAAATTTTTGAAATTTTAAATTTATTTTTCTCCTTTCCTCCTTCATTTAAAATGTTTGCCGCTGAATCCACTACAATCAAGAATGTTTTCAGTTTCTTTTTATATTTATTTTTCTCATTTTTCGTATTTCCCAGTCTGTAACTATTCACATCTTCAGCAACTTTAGAAAAGTTAGAGTGACTAATGGAAAAAATGAAACTTTGTAACTGTGTCCATCCTGTAACTTATCAAAAGGGGGAAAAATAAGCGTAAAAATCAATTTAATTGATTTTATTGCACTCAGTGGCAAAATGGGGAACTAGGGAGTAATATAGGGAGATATGGGATAATTAAAAATTTAAATTACAAATATTCTAATTTATTTTAATTATTGCATGAAAAATGCAATAAATGGGAAAACACTGCAAAACAGAAATCACTTTGATTTTTTTTTAAAAAAAAATTGTGATTCTCCCACCTCCCCCTCATTTGTTTTTATTAGCTCTAATGGCAACTGTGAGGAGGTATGCATCCTCACACTAGCTCTGCAAGAGCTCTGTTAGGCTAGGAGGACCCAATCAACTAATTAGGCTGCAAACAGGGGAACTTTAGGCTGAAGGCAGCTAACTAGAGAGAAGCACATATGCCAGGGTTAAGGGGGATTTCTACAAAAGACCGGAAATTGGAAGCAGCTAGGGGCTGCTGAGAAAGGCTACAGTCACTCCCTGGGAAGAGGGAGGAGTGTTTGAGAGTTTGCGGAGAAGTTGCCTAAAGATCCCTCCCTGGGCAAAGGCTGTGAAAAGACTGGCAAACCCACAGGAGTAGGGTAAGGCCAGGAGGTATAGAAGTGACTGAGGGAAAGGCACCAAGGTGCAAGGATCGGACCTTGGCTGCTGTGCAGAGGGTCTTTGAACCAGCACCTGGAGTAGAGGGTGGACCCAGGATCCCATGCCAGCTACTGTCTGAGTAGCAGTGAGAGGTAGTGAAATGGGGGACTGCTTGAGACTGCTGGAGAGCAGGAACCTTGATACAAACTCCCCCAAAATGAGGAAGCCACAACAGTGTCTTTGCCACAGGGCAGTGTCCCAAAGAGTGCAGCTGCAGCTCCTGATAACAAGAGGAGAAACTTATGTTCCTGTCGAGCAGTGAGTAGAACAACCTCATCACAGCAACCCATTTTGAAATATGCTGAGAGAGCCTTGAGAGTTGTTTTTTGTTTTTTGGTTTTTTTAAAAAAAACCGCCTAGCTTATCTCATTTTTACTGAGTAAAATTTCCTCTTTCTAATGTTCTCTTTTCCCTTTAGTGCTAACAATGTATTTGATATGTTTCTTAAATGTCCTTTGTCTTGGTAGCAAATAAGATTATTTCAGGGAAGGTGTTTCTTGTTTATATATTTTTGGTTAGAAATATAGATGTATGGGGTACTTAAACTGTTAATGCAAGATGTTTGCTGCACTCCTTACATTTTTTTCTTTTGGGCTTGTTTTATTTGTTCTGAAGAATAATTTGTATGATTCAATTATTTATTGACATAGACAGACAGACATATTTATAAGAACCTGACTATCATTGCTGTATTGGCTTGAAGTAATCTCCTTGATTTCAATAGGCTTGGGGTCTGGGGCTGTTTCTGCTGTCCTAGGTTTCTTTTTTACCCTGTACGTAACCTGATGGCTTAATTCCACCACTCTTGCTCACATGTAGCCCCACTGATCTCCATTAGGATTCTTGCAGAGTGACTTAAAACTCAGTGTGAACAAGGGTGGTAAAATCTGGCTCTAAATAATGTAAAGGTTTTTTTGATACACTAAACACTGGGCTTTCCTGCTTCCAAACTGTCCTGCCTGTGCATAAAAAAAGCTGAAAAGATGTAAGTTTCTGACAGCAAGTGTCTATATTATAATGATGTTGACTGTATTTTGTGGTGCCAAACCATCTACCAAATGCTACTTAAATACCTGGCTAGGTTGAGGTGTGTTTCTGGTTTTCACCCAAGTGTGCAAAAGGGAAGCAGTGTTTCAGTCTAAGGATCATGTTGGAATAGCAGCATTGCTCCTTTTACTGGAAAGCATTTCCAGATTTGCAGAGGTATTCCTATGCTACCAAGGCATTAATGACATCTGTGTAGATCTGTATATAAGGTCTCAACACTTCACTAGAAAAATGTTTAAACGCAATATTGTTAAACATGGTGTTTCATGTCCCTCTCTTCCTTTTTTAGGGTCCATATGCACAGAGCAAGCTTTGAGCATAACACACCCATTTCTACACTGGTATTGTCCTGTTCCTTGATTGTGTGATGTCTCATGAAGAGAGAATTCACATTAATTTTGGCATATTTGAGATGGAGCACATCTCACCATAGGTTCATTTTTAGTAAGTGTGTGTCACTAAAGCTGAAATTTGGCCTAGCATCTTTTGCATCTATTTATCTAAGTAAACTGCAAGTCAAGACGGCAGAGAATTATTAAATTATCACTGAATCTGATACAAGAAATGATGCACCCTAATTAGTATGGACACTTTTGAACAGTCACCTGGTTTCTTCAACTTATTTGAAATGGTTCTTTTGTAATAAGGGTGTTAAAGAAACATGTATACAAAATAAGGAAACAGCACACACAGGGGTTTTTTAATAGTGGGGGTGCTGAACCATTGAACCAAACTGTAAACACTGTGTATGATAGAAATCACTTCCTGCTAGGGGGTGCAGCAGCATCCATAGTCCCTGCACCTATGACTGCACAAACTGTGTTTAGGAAAAATTATGCTCAGAACAATCAGGTACTCACTTGGTATTTTGGACTTGGTTGTGACATCCTATGTGGTCTTGCAGGGTATTATTGAGTAACAAGCCCTTGCCCTATTCCTTTGCTTACTGAGATCCAGTCTCTGAGCATCGGACAGAACCTATTCCACAATGGTTCTCTGTGCTGTCTCCCTTATAGGCAAGTGAATGGAAAAGGACTGAGAGATGGGTGGGCAGAAGAGTGGAATGTGGGAGGAGCAATGGTTCCCTAACACTTGCACATTAGGGAGGAGAGCTGATCCGGTACAAGGAGAGACCGTATATTGTCTGGCAATACAGGAGCTTAGAATTATGTTCTGAGCCACAATTCCTCCTGGAATGATGTAGCGAAATGCTACCTCATATCCTGGGCTACAAGTAAAATCATTAGGTAGCCCTGCTTATTTTTAAAACTGGTGTGGATTAGTGCTGTAGAAAAAATGAAGATTTTAAAATAGTTTAGAAAAAGATAATTTAAACACTTTTTATGCAGAACAAAAGTAAGTATAAGTATTACAAGAGAGCTTGAACAAAGGCAACAGAGGCTGAGAAAACATCCCTTTGTATTTGCTCTGAGCATCTTTGCCTTGTAATAAAGAACACTGGGCACAATTCGAATAGACTTAATTTGAAGATAATTTCTGGCACTCCTTGTCTATCTTCTTTGTAATTTCAGTCTGGTGGTTGGAAATTCATCCACTTTTACCTCTAAGCACCCACTAATTTGGATCCAGAAAGAATTATTTTATAATTATCCTCTTTACAACAATTGCTTCCTGGATAGCATCCATAGTGAAATGGAGAGTTATGACAAGATCTTATGTGCTTCAGAGTAATCTTTGTTCAAAGTAACAGGGTGGTGAATAAGGGCAATTTTGGCCAAGTAACTCTGGTAATAGAAAACCAAGTAAAGGTAACTTACTTAAGAATCTTTGTTATGCAATGCAAATCATGCACTCAGCTGTCCTGGCAAAACAGCAACTAAAGCAGTGATCTCTCCAGAATTCACGTTTCAATACAATGGTAAATCTAAATTTAATATTGACTAACTGGTTATTGAGCTCAAAGAAGTCTGCAACATTTTACCGAAGAAAATGAATGAAGGTATCAGAGGGGTAGCCATGCTGGTCAGTATCAGCAAAACCAGCAAGGAGTCCTTGTGGCACCTTGGAGACTAACAACTTTATTTGGGCATAAGCTTTTGTGGGCTAAAACCCACTTCATCAGATGAATGGAGTGAAAAATACGGTAAGCAGTATATGTGTGTGTGTGTGTGTGTATATATAGATAGATAGATAGATAGATAGATATAGATATATATATACAGCACATGAAAAGATGGGAATTGCTTTACCAGATGAGGGATCAGTGCTAATGAGGCCATTTCAGTTAAGATGGAAGTGGTCTGTTCCCAACAGTTGACAAGAAGAGGTGAATACTGAGAGGCAAAAATACTTTTTGTAGTGACCCATTTACTTCCAGTCTTTATTTGGGCCTAATTTGCTGGTGTCTGGTTTGCAAATTAATTCCAGTTCTGCAGTTTCTCACTGAAGTCTATTTTTGAAGGTTTTTGTTGAAGAGTTTCCACTTTTAAGTCTGCTGTTGAGTGTCCAGGGAGACTGAAGTGCTTTCCTACTCCTTTTTAGAACGTTACAATTCTTGATGTCTGAATTGTGTCCATTTATTCTTTTGCATGGAGACTGTCCAGTTTGGCCGATGTACATAGCAAAGGGGCATTGCTGGCAGATGATGGTAGATGTGCAGGTAAATGAGCTCCTGGTGTGGCTGATGTAGAATCATATAGTAGGATCTAACCACAAGTACACCACACAAAGGAAAAGTTCATAATACACCAGTATTAAATACATATATATTACTCATATGTACAATATCTGTATAATTATGGTTATATGTTTAACCAACCAGAGCATTCAGTGTAATCCAATGGTGCACAGTAGGATGGGCCTTGATTTGGTTTGTGTTTCATGCAAATCACTCCAAAATGCTTTTATTTAATAATAATTTCAATGATAGAGGAAGAGACAAATTAGAGGACAATGTAGAAAGGATATGGATATCTTTGCAGATGAGATTTGAAAAGAAATGGAGAGTTGATGAGGCAGAGATACAGGAAAGCTGTTCCAGATGGCAGAAGCAGCAGAGGAGAAAACACTTACCCCAACAGCAGCCAGACTGTGCAGAGTGACCGCTATGCACCAGAATGTGATTAAACAAAGTTTAAAATCAAACATAAATAAGACAATGGAAACCATGTGTACTCACTGCATGTGTTACACCTCCGGTAACAGTGGTCTAGTATATATGTTAATTTGTATAAAAACTGGCAATTTGTTACCTCAGATATTTGAACATTGAACATAGAAAAGCTTGTTTTCCTTTTTTCCATTCTGTAGATATTAGTTGTGCCAAATGCTCTCCTATCCGTCGCTGCAATTTCATAACCAGGACAATAATTTGTGTACAAACTCTGCTTCTCCATGGCTGAATTTGGTAATTGCAGACTGTTTGCCTTCAGGCGCATAATATGTACATAGCCGAGAAGCCAAAGATCAGCGAAAGCTGTCCCACCTACATAATTTTCCCAGCACAGAAAGAGTATATAAAGCACACCGTTGTGCATAATGAGTGGGAGACCAGTGCAAAACCATTTCAGTTTTACATTGAGCATTACTTTAGGCCCTATAGCTCTAACAGATTTCAGTGCTAGGTGATTCAATGTATAGTTGTCGATATCTTCTTTGGCATAGCTCAAGTAGGACTAGGTAGGTTATTTTACATCTGTAGTTTGTGTCACCACCATTGGAGTACTGTATCCAGTTCTGGTGTTAACAATTCAAGAAGGATGTTGATAAATGGCAGACAGAGCCACAAAATGATTAATATGTCTGATATCCTTGAATCTATTATAAATCTATTTAGTTCAGTAAAGAGACAGTTAGTGGGTGAGTTGATAAGTCTAAGTATCTGCATGGAACACAAATATTAATGGTTTCTTCAATAGAGCAGAGAAAGATATAACATGATCCAATGGCTAGAAGTGTACGTAGGGACTGAATGAGCTTTCCCTAGACATCTAGTGGTGAGCCAAGGGGAAAGGATTTCAAAAGAAGACTGTATTTGCATAAAACACCTTCTTTGCCTAGGTGCCCAGCATGATGGAGATGCTTTACCAAAGTGATCAACTTTTTGGCTGGTGTTGAGTTACCAATCATTTTAGCATTGAATGGAGGGGTAATGAGATGTTATCCTTATTGTCTAAGTAAAGACAAGAACTGTACTTAGACTGCCCTTAAACTGAAACTCACTTGTTAAGCAGGGGGTAGGGATGTCATATCCCAGTGAAGGGGAGAGAAGGTGGAGACTGGTGTGGCTCTGCCTAAGGAGTCCTAGACACCCCTGAGCTCACTGAGAGCTGGGTTCAGTGGTGAATCCTTAGACTGTGGCATTGCAGCAGAGACGTGGCCAGCAGCAGAGGAACCATAAAAATGGTAGAGTGGCAGCCACTGTGAGCCAATTGCGGTGCAGCCACAACAGCTGACGTGTTGCTTGATGACTCCCACTTCACTCGTAAGGGTAAGAGATGAACTTACATTAATGCACCTCTGAGCTCTGGGTCTTTGCTGTTGGCTGATTTAATCTGGGGTGGGCCCTACTTTGAGAAGAGGGTTGGACTAGATCTTTTGAGGTCCCTTCCAATTTTGATATTCTGTGAAGGCAGCAACTGTGAGTGGGGTGGAGTGAAGAGAGAGATGACTGGTAAAAGGAATATTTCTTCAGATTATCCCATCACAAAGAGAAACTGAGGCAAAGGACACTACCTAACATACTCTGGGATGGGTTTTGCTTATGGTCATATGCTTTTGAATTATGGTTGCGGTGTTTTCACAGACCAATGCTGGATTCCTTTTTATTCTGCTTTTTTTGTTTTTTGTTATACACAGACTCGTGCTTGTGATAGGGGACGTATTTCCTCTTAGGAGTGCCTAGGGGTTGTTTAATTTCCCCAGATTACTGTGAACAGGCTCAAGCTAGTTCTGTTTTTTTATTGTTGAGAGGTACTGAACCAGATCTTTCTTGCTGCCAACTCCACCTGCAAGGGGGGTACAGAAGCTAAAGACAGAGAAATTTAAACAGAAAATAAGGGGTTTATTTTTACTGAGTAATTAACCCTTAAAATAGTTTACCAAGGATTGTGGGGGAGTCTGAACATTTTTAAATCAAGATTGAAGATTCTTTTCTAAAATAAGCTTCAGGAATTCTTTTGGGAACGTGCTATGGCCTGTATTATGCAGGAAGTCAGACTACATTATCAAGATTTGTCCCTTCTGGCCTTGGAATCTATGAATACCTGATCATTCCTGTCTGCACATTAAAGTCACCCAAAACCCACTTGTGGTTGTATTTCCCAATAGCTATGTCTACCTCAGGCAAGGGTTTATTCAGTAGGGAAGAGAGCAAACATTTTACTTAGAGACAATGGATATTTTGACATGAAATGTTTAAGAAGATATTTTGAAGAAAATAAGCAATAAAATCAATGTGTGTTTTTAAAAAATTCTAGAGCCCACATGTAAACAGATTTTTTGATAGCCCAGAGTCCAGCAACATGCTCAGACCACTGCTCACAACTGGAATATTAATTGTTATGCTTGTAGCGGAAAGCATCTAAAAGGAGGCCTTTCTGAAACTTTAGCACAACTAACTGAGCAGGTGGGAAGGGTGAAGTGAGTGACCACAGAGTAAAGATGACCCTCTGCCCTCCTGCCTCAGAGTTGTTTTTCTGAAGCATGCAGTTTTGCAAGATGGAAAGTCTGACAATAGTTAACTATTGCTGTACAGCTGGTTAACTGATGGGGGGTGGGGGAATAATTTGCACCTGACAGGCTGGAAATCTCCACACTTAATTTAGCTTCTGTGCAGCAGTTTTTTTATGAACAAGATATGTAATACTAAGAAATAGGGTATAAAAAGAAGACATCTAAGCTCAATGGACACTTGAACACCTCAAGTTCCCCTGCAAATGGAAAGCTGGCTATTGGAAGTCTACAGTCTCGAGACTGCCTCAGTGCACTGGGGAAATATGAATCTTGGTGCTCTACTAGCCTGTTGTGGATGCATTTAAGTTCTGAAGACTAAAGTAGAAGCTTTTGAGTGAAAGCCCTCTTGTTAGGGAATGCAAGCAATCTATTGGCTGGATGGCCATGTCACTATTGATTTGTTTCCTGCCATGGTCTTGCAAAGAGTTAAGTTTACCAAGAGCTTTGGGTTCAGCAAAACTTCAGGTAACACATGCTCCCCTACCACCACCAGGAGGGAGAAAAAAGCCATTGGGTGTCATCACTGTACTGTAATTGAAATCTTGGAAAACTAGGGTGACTCTAAATGACAAACAAAATAAAAACTGGCCACCAGAGCTTCATGATGGAAAAGGCAAACTCCATAGGCCTGTAATGGTGCTCAACTGCCACCATGAGATGCTCACATTACTTTGACCATAAATCCAGAACTCTTGAATAACAGCTCCCTTTGAATTCCTAAGTAATCCTGGTCTGTAGGTTGTCCAATCTATGTGTAAGTTTTCAGTTCTCGGGGGTATGTGTGCCTGTGTCTCATTAAGAGGTGTAAATGCTTTAGAGCAGGGACCATAATTTTATTGTTTTACTATGTTTTTAACTCCCTGATTTAATAGTTATTTTATTCTATTTCAACATCTTTGTCTTTTATTTTAAAAAAATCCATTGCAATCCTTGCTTCTAATGGAGAGAGAGCTTCTGGATAAAAGGATAAAAACAGACAAGGAAACGAGAGGTCTCGGTAATACATTTGTTTTTCAAACTAGTCTCTGCATGTTCCATTTACACAAGAGAGAACCTTTTCAATTATAAAATTAATCATTTTTCCTTATGAAATATCCTGAGTAAATTAATAATCATAGTTCTTTATTTAAACTATAAAAGCAAAGTATCTCAGGAGTAAAACAAAAGCAAAAACCACTTTTCGTTTAAATAAATATAAAGTCAATGTGTCATGGGGTAGGTATACCCCATCATCAGGTGTCAAGTCATGTATGGTCAAAGAGGGCAGAGGCAGTACTGCAGCTGGTTAGGTCACATACTGATGATCCTTGCTATAAAATATGGTCATTTTGTCTAGTGACTGGAGACAATAAAGTTGCCCTTTCATACAGAGCTGCACAACCCAATGGCTAGAGTCAATAGAGTAGCTCTTCCACTCAGTACAGCGTGGACTAATGGCTAGAGTCAAAGCAGCCCTTCCACTCAGGGCAGTGTAGCCTAATGGCTCACTGGGGGAGTGGGGAACCACGTAGGAGTATGTGGTTTGCAGGCTGAGGGGACTCAGGTTCTCCCTGCTCCTTAGAGTCCCAGCCAACAGTGTTGGCAGTGGTAGGGGTGCTCAACAGAGTCAGAAGGGATCCTCCTGAAACATGACTGGTTCAATGGTTCACTCACTGGAGAAAAGTCTAAGTCCCCTAGCCTCCTTCCTACCCTTTCTACCTCAGCAATGCTCCATGGTTCCCCTTGGTCTCTGGGGTCCTCAACTGGTATAGCTCTTGCCAGCGTGGTCTCTTCTTCAGGCTCGACAGGCAGCCTGGAGTCCATCTGGGCCTCTGTATGCTGTGGCTCTGTTGGCCTGTAGCTGCTCTTTGAAGACAGCCTGCAGTCTGCATCCTCCCCTTTCAGTAGCCTGACCAGACTGAGTTGGGCTGTTTCCTTTTATACTCTCCCTCCAGCAGACCATGCATTGCAGAGTCGGAGGGGCCGGGCTTCCTCAGCCTGCAAAGCACAGGGGGCTTTCGACACTGGTGTGGGGTAGATACACCATGCCATATAGTGTCAAATTATTTTTTTCAAGCAGATAAGTCTAGTTAAAAAATTAAATCTTCTCTTGGTGACTGATAATTTATGTATTTGTTCTGTTTCTCATAGTCAGTGTATGACACACCACAAGATAAACAGCTCAGTCCTTACAAATTGCAGATGCTCTCTAAGTATGAAACACCTTGAATCCAATGGGAAATGCCAAACAGAAGGGATTTGGCACCTTGGGGTGACAGGCCTGGAGTAAACAGCAGAAGATCCATTAGTGTTTGGGAGGCACTTGTATACTATGATCATGGCGAGCTATATGAATACTTAGGTAGATGAGAAGATGGGGATAAATGTTGGAAAGTCATAGGACAATGTTGAGATCTTCCTATCTTCATAGTGTGAGATTCTTAACTGAACTCTCCCAAATCCTAAGCAAGAGATGGATTTGGCTTGGAGTAGTTTTCACCAGAACTACTGTGCACATATGGGTGGCTTGTTTCAGTGAGACTTTGAACCGGCAGAACTGAATCTAAATCTCCAGAGTCCCGTTCCCTTTCCCTTCTAGATCATTAATGCTTTTCTGTGGAGTCAGGTGCTGATCTTCATCTGAAGGAGCAATAGCAGAGCACAAGAAACTGAAGACTTTAAAGCATTCAACTTTTTAAAAAGTCTGGTAAACATTAAGGTGGTAGTATCTAGCAGAAAGGCTTTTAGTTGCATCTGACACCCCAAATTTCCTGTCCATCAAGTTAATTGGGAAACAATAATCCCAACTGAAGACAACAGATCTTGTTGAGAAGCAGCAAAGAGAATTATTAGTCGTCGAAGGCTATGAAAATAGGTGTGGGAACATACAGAAAACAAAGAGAGGGAAGCATAAGGAAATAATCAGGGGAAGGATTGAGGGACTTATCAAATTCCACTGAAACCATGCTTTAATGAGTGTTTGTTCTGCCCCTAATGTAAGGAAAGAGTGTCTACTAGAATTAAAAGTTAGAAAAATGTTGTGAATACTATTTGCTACAACATGGGTCAAATTTAGCTATTGTATAAGCAGGCACAACTCCCATGTCTTTGCAGTCACTTATTCTGCAGCTGAATTTGACTCTGCGTATTTTCTTTGTATATGCTCCCTCAGCTACAACATGGTCAAAGATGATAAAAACAGCTTTAAAATTTTATATCTGTAAATACACTTGGTTGATCAGGAAAGCTTCTCATTAGCAGAGTATTACTGACTGAAATTAAGCAGTCAGCTACACAAATCCTTGCCTTCTGACCCACCCCAATGCATTAGGGCTGCATAAGTTACTGCTGCTTCAGAGCTACAATGGTGCCCATTGAGCAGCACTGTAATTATTTCATAGTCAAGACAATGGGCTCCTGTATAAAAATGTTATCTGTATGCAGGAGGATTTAGGCCTCCAAACAATATCAGAAGCAGGATCATCTCTCCAAAGTTGTCATGTCAGAGTTAGCCAAAGCAAACAAGATAAGAACTGATTTAAAATCTTTGTCGCAACCTCTCCAGCTTTCATGAGATTGCATTTTTTAAAAAAGTTTGTTCTTATTTTCCCTCACATCCTCTGCACTTCATGGCCAGGACTATATGCAGAAGTACAGAAACACTGAAATACCATTAAGCCCCCCTGCATTGCAGCACTGAATGCAAGTGAGGTTCATTTTAGTGTCCCACCATCTCTCAGGGCCTGCCTTCACTATGTTACTAGTTCTAGCTATAACTTGTTTTTTTCTCTGATCTTGACCATGTATAAAAATATCTAACTCACTTCAAATAGTGCTTTAAATTTGAGCTAGCTGCCCTGTCAGGATTGCACCTTGAGAGATGATGCTCAAGCTAGGAAACAGTGGGGATGTTAGAGCTCCAATTACAACAGCTCATTGGCTGCTAATCCAATCTGTGCTGCTCATCTAACCTGTGTAGCTCAAGTGATGTTTTGCAGTGTGGTCACTCAGTGTATGCTCACTTGAGCTAGGCTTTCAATTGGAGTTTGATGCTGAGGCATTTTTGTAAATCCCACTAGATGCCAAGCTGTGTTTTTTAGATCACTAAATAGCTTTGAAAACATGGCTCTTGCACTCGGGCTTCATTTCCACATGTGTAAAATGAGGATAATGCTTCTTGAGGTTACAAGAGTGTTGTACAGATAAATATATTAAACATTGGACTCTGCTCAGTTACTAAGGTACCATGGATTTTTATGCCTGTAATATAGGGGAAGATCCCACCTGATTTTCTTTTGCAGCAAAGATACATAGAGGTGAGAATATTTTCAATAATTGTAGAAATGCATATTTATGGAAAAGGCAGAAAATTGACCATTGATGAAATAACACTTTGAAATATACTTTGTCAATATTTATTGTCCATTTTGAATAATAAAAACTGAACACTGATTACTGTTAAGAACAATGGATCTATTGGATACTGAAACTTTAAATTCAAGAGAAGAAATAACAATCACATTGTAATGTTCTCCCAGAATATAGAAACATGGCTTTTTGTTCAACTCGGTGCTTTTGTAATGGAGAAATAAATGAGCAAAACAAGCAATTATTCTTTTGTATGCATTTGTTAATTTATTTGAAGTGTATCTTAAATCCTAGTGAGTAAATAACTCCAGATCATAAACATCAAAATAAATTTGAGTAGGAACTCTTATCTAAGGTTAGATGCCAAAATTGTAACACGTCAACATAATGTTTTTTCATATGCACTTATAATTAATTCATCTTCAGAATAGCTTAGGGGCCTTATTCATATCCATTTTATAAAGTGTTATTAGGAAATTATGCTTTGCGCTTCCGTTTATTTAAAGAATGTCACTGCTGAATTCACAATAAGCTAACTAGTTAAAGGAAAGCCTTTGGGGAATGTAGTACATTAAAAACAAAAATACAATGAATGGAATATGTAATTAACAACCAGAAAATCTCGTGGAGGAGTGTGCATTTCCACGTTGATATAAATCACAAGTTTTGTAAATATGTATAGCATGATGAATAAATGATTACTGAAAGCAAAGCTAAGTAAGCCATGTTACTATAGCTTGCACAGATACTCCTTCCTGGTTATATGAGAAGCTCCTGCATAATGAGTGAGAGGGTTTTGGAAAGTACTGCAATGAAACAACTAGACTGCGAAAAGAATTAAACATTATTTTCCTTTGTTGATAAAGGGTTTGATCCAAAGCACATAGAAGTCAACAGGAATCTTTTCATGAACTTCCATCGCCTTTGGATCAGATTCACATGAAAATTATGCACATGACTGTGGACTAAATTCAGCCTTGCTCTAAGTGTACAAAATTTTATTGACTTAAATGGAGTTGCCCCCTCTTCTGCTTGGGATAAATATGGTTCCAGAGTGAGTACTGCAGGGTGAAAACTTGTACATTAAAAGCTGGACCAAACTGAAGCCAATGGGGTCATTTCAGGGATGAATTTAGTTGTTTGGAATACTACTTTTTGTCATGATAGAAGATTGCTGAAGCAATCTAATTGTATTAAAACATTAGCCTTGATTTCCTCCTGTTGAAATACATCTCTAGATAAAGTAGAAACATAAGATGCATTATATTATTTCAGTTTATTTATTCTGACCTACATTTGTTTAAGAAATCAGATACTACCCAGTTACTGTAATACACAGCATTACAGTTGACTCACTTCTTACGGGCATCCTGTGAGAAGTGAGTCAGAAGTTGGGACTCGAATGTGGAATACCCATCCTTCTATTAGACCATAAAAGGATGGGTACTCGGTGTTTACAGGGGAACAAGGAGGAAAAGCACATGGATGATGATGGGAGAGACCAATATAGGGCACTAAGACTGGTATTTGATGCCCCATTTTATAGATTTATTTTTTTAATAATCCCTGTTTGTGCTGCATACATTGACAAATATGTTGTCTTATTCCCTTGAAGTTCTCACCTGAGATTTTCCCTTCCTGCCTTCTTCCTTGTGACTTCCCCAATAAGGGTCACAAAGTATTTCCTGTGTTGTTCCTGCTCTGCAACATTTGAGAAGTAGTAAAAGAAAAATTCCTTCAGCATAAGAACAGTGCAAAGGATGAGTCGTCACAAGACCACCTGAACTTTTTAGTCAGATCCTGGATTCTACATGAAGGGGATCTCTCTGAGGTTTACTGCCCAAGATGGAGTAAGGATGAGCAAGGAGATGCTTCTAAACTATGCACAGCTTGTGGGCTTAAGGAACTCTGTAGGAGACAATGTGGCATGTTGGAGTGCAAGAGTATGGAAGCATGTGTCACAAAGAAACACCCCTCAAAATAAATGGAGGAGTTGTGAGAACTTGGACAATTTCATCTCTTCATAGTCTGAGGAGAAAGCAAAGCATAGGTGCAGGCTTGCATAGGCAGCCTTATTTGGTAGGGAAATCACAGTGTAGGCAGGGAACAGTCAGGTGGGAGATAGATACAACCTCCACCCAAGAGAGATGCTGGCTCAGCAGCTGGGAGCATAGAGGGAGTGTCCTTGATGGTCCACCAAGGGGAAATTCAAATATATCTACAACAAACTGACAGTTGTTCCAGTTTTCAAGCATCCTGAGATCCCAAAGGTACAGTGATACCAAAGCCAAACCTTATTTCCCTAGTTTTATCATCTTTACCAATGCCAGGGAGGTTGGCAAGTGAGTCACTTAAGATGGCTCAATGCCACACACACATTCCCCTTCACAGAGAGGCAAAAAGCAGGACTCCCTATTGCAGGGAGTCACCAAAAAATTTCTATTCCAGGGAGCTGTAAGTCTGCCTTAACAAACCAAAAGGATCTGACCTACCAAGCATAATTCAACTTACTTGCTCTCCTTACTGAAGTGAATTAAAAATTCACTATGTGCCGAATGGTGCTAAAGATTAACCCTTGAGACGTTTTAACTGAGGGGATTTATTTTTGTTTTTAAGACTGTTTGTTTTATTTTTATTTTTTTTTCATAGTTGTGGCCAGTTCTGCACTGGTGGCTATAAAACTCTGATCTTCATGTGTTCTGTATGCAAAATCATATTTGGTTTCCCAGAGCATCAATTTGGAGGGGGAGATGTATTCCAGGATTCAGGTTGTTCCTTTTCCTGAGATATTCTTGGCCACACTTTGAGGATACTGACAAATCCTGAGCCTGTGTTCCTTGAAAAGGAAATAATTTTTTTTGACAGTTGCTGACTTTAGGGCAACTTTAATGTCTGGCTTATGCCCTTTATTTTTCTTTTTTGGACACACTTCCTTCAGGATTGGTTTTTGTTCTTTTTCCTTACTGTTCATAGATTCTTCTGTGGCTGCACACACTTGACCTTAAAGACACTCTGAGTGCTTGGTTAGCCTGCCACCAGGCAGTCAAAAATTGGCCATCTCTGTGCTATTGACAAAAAGCAGATCTCAAAATAGTCTAGGTTTTGAAATGTCTTTTTGGCCTTTTCATTGTCAGACCAGAACCCAAGACAGCTTAAAGTGATTTATACAATCTGTTCCTCCTTTTACATGGAGACAATGCCTGTTGAATTCAGTAGGAATTTCAGGTGTTTGACATATTCAAAACCTCCCTAAATTTGACCCTGTGGTAACAATGGGTCCCACCATATCCACAGTTGCTCTTGTGTCTAAGCCATTTGGCAAATTATCAAGAAGAGATGGTTATATATGGGAAAATACTAAGTTATTTGAATGAATTCTGGCAGATTCTCTCATTCTTGGTCCATTTCTTATTGGATGTCAAAATACACTGTAGGCCAACCATGTGTTACTAGAAATACAGAAAGAATTACTAGATGAAATTCTATGGTCTGTGCTACACAGGAGGTCAGATTAGATTATCACAATGGCCTTTACTAGACTTAACATTTATGAATCTATCCATTTCCTCACACTTCAGTCATTCCTGAGATTGTAGTTTGGCAGAGAAAAGGTTTCTGGGTTGCCTATCTAGATTGACTACTTTGAAACAGACTTGTAAGAAGATAGCCCCCAAAGAAGCAGTGGAGCAGGGGCCTCACTCCTGTTTGCCTCATTTGAAGGGAGAGCAGCAGGGACCAGCAATAGCCTAGGACCATGCTTGTGTGAGGGAGGGAATGACTGGAATTCCTAGCTGAGTTTAAAAAAAAATGAAGCTTAATTAAACTCTCTTATTGTGTAGCCAGGACAATGCCTGATATTTCTCAAAGCTGTTTACTCAATCGGTGATTACAATCTACTTGTAGTTTGTGAATTTCTTTCACGATCACTTGTCCCTACCTGGAGGAAATCCATAAAACTCTGTTAATTCAGTCTCAGACACACCACATTCTCTTACAGGTTAAGAGCTGGGATAGCACCTATTGTGGAGCTCTACGTCAGTTACTGTAACACTAAGTGGATTCTTCCTGAAAACTGTTCTGCTCCCACAGCAAAAGAGTGGAGCTAATGAACTTTTCTATGTAGTTTAACATAAAATATAAGCAGAATCCTGGGGATCATTACAGTTGCCCTCTTAATTATTGAGTTAATTCATATGTAACACCCCCCTTTCCTCCCTGGGTAACTCAGGAGCAAGCAATGCTCCCAGTAAAGTATGTCAATGAAGGATATCCTCAGTATCCCAGTGGTGGTGCTGGTAAGTGCAAATCCTCTTTCCACCTCTCTGCTGAATGCCTTCTACTTATACTTTTTTTAAAAAAAGATAAAGTTGGCAGTGCCTTCACTAAGCTAGGTCCTGTACATGCTCAATGGTGTCCCTCAGGAGCCTCTAGGAATAAACTTAAATTTATCTGTGCAATGGGTCTAACTCAAAATACCAATGATAAACAATATGTAAACAATATACACTTAGATTGAAGTGTATATTAAGCAAATATAACATGCAAAGACAAAAATGCAAAATGTACAGTGGGAATCATAATCCCATAAATACATATAACCACATTAGCTGCTACCACTCAAGAAAGATCTTGGAATCATTGAGCGAATGTTTTCAGAGAACTGTCCACAATGTGGAGCAGTGTGTGTGTGTGTGTATATATACAGAGAGAGAGAGAGAGAGAGAAAGAGAGAGTGTATATAAGTATATATGTATATGTGTGTATATATATACATATTTATTTTAAAAAAATTGGGAATCATTAAGAAAGGAATACATAATAAGACAGAAATTATCATTTTGCCTCAATATAACTCGATGGTGTGCCCACATCTTGAAATTTGCAGGTGGGTTGCCCCAACTCAAAATATATTATATATATATATATAGGAATTGGAAAAGGCAGAAAAAGGACAACAATTTATTAGGGATATGGAACAGCTTTCATATGAATAGCGATTAATAAGACTGGGACTTCTCAGCTTGAAAAGGATATGACTAAGGGGGGATATGATAGAAGTCTATAAAATCATGAGAGGTGTGGAGAAAATAAATAAGGAAGTATTATTTATTCCTTCTCAAGAAGTAGGCATCACCAAATGAAATTAAGAAGCAGCAGGTTTAAAAAAAGTATGTCTACATATAATGTACTCGACCTGTGGAACTCTTTGACAGGGAATGTTGTGAAGGTCAAGACAATAACAGGATTTGAAAAATAACTAATAAATTCATGAAGGATAGGTCCATCAATGGTTATTAGCCAGGATGGGTAGGATGCAAAACTATGCTCAGAAGTATCCTTAGCCTCTATCTGGCAGAAGCTGTGAATGAGTGAGAGAGGATGGGTAACTTGATGATTACCTTTTCTGTTCATTCCCTTTGAAGCACCTGGCATTGGCCACCATCAGAAGACAGGATACTGGGCTAGATGGACCATTAATATGACTATGGCTGTTCTTAGGTTCATGATACAAAAGACTGGGATTAAATATCACCACTAATTTAAATCACCAGGGGGCAGTTCAATAAATCAATTAAATATGATTTAGAGTAGTAAAAAACTTGCATTTACACTGCCATCATTTACCCCAGCCCTGATTATACACTCCTCTGGATTTCAGAGTTCTAAACACTTGCTTGAGTGGGCAAGGTCTAAGATATTAAAGCTGGAGACAGCACTCTGGTCCAGTGGAAGTCAATGTCTTTTTGTATGTATAGGCACCCTTTACTAAACGGTGCCTATATATATTAAAACATTGACTTCCACTCAATTTTTGTAGTTACCACTTTTGAGGCCTGAAAAAATGAATTACTGACTTTGCAATAGTTTTATCAACACAGTTAGTAAAAACACACAGGTTCTGATCCAGACAAAAATGTAGCTGGAGACCTAGAGTGGGAAAGCAGGTGGCAGGTCACAGGCATTCTGTCCTATCTCCGGTGTGCCAAGCAAATCCAATGGGAGAGGTCTCATACACCTAGATTTGGGCTAGGACTTTTATAGAGTCTGGATGCCATAAATATTTGTGTTCAGCCTTCTTCACCCATAACTAACATTCACACTCTAATGTTGGGGTGTTCTTATGACATACCTAAATATATTAATTTTCTCACATATTAGTGTATGCCAATTGGTTTCTATGGCAATCTTACAGTGTTATAGCTGCTGATGTTCCTATCCCCAGTTGGCATCAACTGTCTTTTTGTGGTTACTTGTCAGCATTTTATGCATGATCTCACCAAAACTATATTTCGTAAAAGATCTTATCCTATCTTGTTTCTTAGGGCCATTGTTGGTTTGTTTATTTATGCTAAGGCTTATAAGTCTAACTTCCTTAAACTAACTCTTTAATCTTATACAGGCTTGGGCCTGTAGGTTCCTTGCATTATTGCCATATATTATATCTATCTCTGTTCTTAGATTTTTAACTCATAGGCCACAAGACCAGTCTATATTTTTAATTATTTAAAATAACACCTTATAATTCCTACAAGAATGATCTGAAGTCTGGAAATCATCCCTTACAGTCAGAGGCTTAAGACATTCAATGTATTTAGTTTATCAAAGAGAAGGTTAAGAGGTGACTTGATTATAGTGTAGAAATACCTACATGGGGAGAAAATTTGTCATTTCAAGTCTTCTAAAAGAGATGCTCTAGGTCTACTATAGTTTATTCATTCGATGGCAGAATCACTGGATGAAATTCTATGATCTGTGTTATATAAGAGGTCAGACTACCTGATCAGAATGGTCCTTTCTGAACTTTTAAAGTCTATAAATCTAGGAATCATCTAGGCAAATATAATGCTAACAAGACACAAATGTATAATGTTCTGTGCCAGTGTCTCTCTTTTTGAGCATATGTAACTCCTATTAGTGTCAGTGAGAGTTAAGTGCACCTAGGAACATAAGGACAGTCCACAAATGATAGATAGAAACTAAAAGTACAATTGTGATTAAGTATTTTCTAGTCTTATTTTAGACTGTGAAACCACATCTTCAAGGATGGCCACTTAAATGTGGCTATAAAAATTGCCTGAACATCCACTCACTATGTACAGTCTGGATTTGGATACACAAAAAAGGCATTTTCATGCAAAAACTGGAGATGCGTGCTTACCATTGTCTGTCGGCAATTACTAGTTTTGCATAAACAGATTCCAGTTTCCACAAGCAAATGTAGAATTTTCATGCACAACTCACACTTTGCAAATGTATAAAGGGTGCAATTTAGACATACCATTTCAAAAACTGTCCTGGATTCTTCACACTGTCGTCATTTTGTTTTTAACTGAGTTCTTCTGGTTATCTCAAAGATGCTGTCTATATTTGCTTTATAGTTTAGTAATGTGTCTAATGATTTCTCTAATTCTATCCCTCAACTGAGGTTCTAATAGGATATTAATTTATATTCAGTGAACTGCTGATCATTTCTTTATTGCATAGCTATATTCTTTCTTTTGGTACTTTTGTTTTTGTATCTTAATTACTTTTGAGACTGTTTAATTCATTCTATGCGTAGTTTTTTTTCCTCAAAACAAAAAAAAACACCTTAATTTCTCTCATATCAGCCATAGCATTTGGGGCTAATTTATATTTTTTAAAAAATTGCAACATCAAAAAGGCAGCTTGCTCAAGTGTTGTATCTGTTTTCCTCACCCTTTTCCGTGTTTTGAGTTTGCAGATTTGAAATTCTTCAGAGCAGGAACTTTCTTTTATATCTGCACAACACCTAGCATATTGTGGATGTTACTAATCCATAACAATATTGCTAATTAAAAA
Source organism: Dermatemys mawii (assembly GCA_007922305.1). NCBI lineage: Eukaryota > Metazoa > Chordata > Testudines > Dermatemydidae > Dermatemys > Dermatemys mawii. Next base: position 75,749,433 of record ML677326.1, read on the forward strand.
GCTTATAATAGCTATTTGTGAAGAAGCAGATTTTTTTTCTTATTTTGTTTTTGTAGGAGTGTGTAAAAGAAAATGTGGGTTTGTGTTGTAAAGAGATGCTCACATGAGACTAGAATAAAAATGTATTTTTTTGGTCATCTGAGTCACAATTTGAAAGTAGGGTTCTAAATGGGAAAGGTTTCTGTTCCGATCCACTGTATCACCCTGTCCTGGTATATGAAAATAGTTATTCATAAATAACTTATCAATTTAAAAAAATCATTTTCCTATTCATTCTTCACAGAAGGATATGCAGTTCTGGAGTTTTAAACTTCCATATGGCCTATATTATATAGGTTTTCCTGATGTGCAGGTGGAATTCCATCAGATAATTCTGAGTTCTCATAAATAAGGCACTCCGTTCCAGTAGGTTAGGTGGAATTTTAAAGTTCTAGGACTCTGTGCTGCCCACAAGCCACATACAGAATGTCTATTAACACCTGTATAGGTTCCATGCCTTGGTGAAAGGTGCTCGGTTAGCAAACCTAGAGAGCAAAGTCCTCTGTGTTCTCAATAAGCAGGCACAGTATGGGTAGCAGCAGCAGTGCACCATTCACAACAGTGACTCAAGCTTTTCCTGGGCAAAGGCATAACGAATGCATGCTAGATAGTCACTTTTCCATATAAACCTCTTACCCTACTTTTGTTCACAAGAAAAACAGATAGGGAAAACAACCCCTCCTGTTTTACATGTAGATGAAACATTAATATTCAGGGCTCAGCAGACAACAAGAATCCAGTGCTGAGATTTCCATGGAATCTACCAATATATTTATGCACACTATTCACTTCCATTGGTAGAATCCTCACCCCAGTGGCAGAAAGTCATTTGTCGATCCTCTGCTGGAAATTAGTACAATCCAGAAAGTGAGTCAGGGCTGGCGGGGCAGGTGTGAGGCCCTGACACACTGGCAATGTACTGATTCAGTGCATGCAGTGGGCAATGTCTGCTGTTTGAATCCTATGCAACCTGGGAGAGAAATGTAAAGCCAGGACTCCCCAGGCAAAGTAAGTTGATTAATGCTAACACAAAGGGGGGTTTCATTTTCACAACCTTTTTGGCAGCCACAGTCCTGTGGATGTTTTCTGATTAAAGTTTCTCTACAGATAACAAGATTTTTGTTTGTTTTGTTTTAAAGAAAAGCCTGTATTTTCTTGATGGAAAAGTTCACGAGACAGGTGAATTAGTAAATGTGCTCATCAACAGTACATGGAAGTGTGGGAAGAGAAGAGGTTCAGTTTAGCTTTTTCTACACGAAGATCAAGACTCACAGAACCAAAGCTGCTTATCCAATCCAAGTAGGTTTTGCTCCTGGCACTGATTAGGTTCAACACCATGGTGAGTGCAGAAAAGCTGAAGTCATGTTTCAGTATTTCAAAAAATGGATGCTATGAGCTTTTCAATTACTGCCATATATTTGCCCCTTAACAATTAGTGAGATTAACTAGGAATTATAGTTCCGACTAGATATTTGTATTGCTTCACCTAACAAAAGAAACTACTAATAAGAAAAAAATTCTCCAAATTAGTCTTTAAATAGATGGTCACAATAACAAGATACTATTCTGCCAATTACTTAAAACACTGGTGTTTATAGATCAGAATTTGGACAGTTTAAATGTTTGAGAAGATGATAGTTGATATATTTATAGCAATGTTTAGTATATTTCTTGTCATTGTATCTAATTTTCTGAATATTAATAATGACTGAAAATGGAGACCCTGTGGAAAACAATTAAGAGCCAGATGAGTTAGGGGAGAGAATTTCAGAAGAAAAAAAACTGAACAATGGTGGATTCCCCAATCACTGGAAGTCTTTAATTCAAGACTGGGTTTTTTCTAAAATATGTTCTAATTCAAACAGGAATTCCTTCAGTGTGTGTGATACAGTGGCTTTGCAGAATTCTATTTATTTATTTTTCAATTCAGATTTTTATCATTTTTTAAGATTTTTTTTTCTATTTTTATTTTCATTGTTGGGGAGGGGACGGTTGGGAGTAGGGTTAGGAAGGTGAGGAGAGCAAGGTTATAGGGGGAATCCTGTGCAGCTAAAGTACCCAAGACACTGGGATGTAAGGTTCAGAGATGGCTGCTGTTGGCTTGGGCTGGCAGCACAGAGATTTCAAAGAGGAGGATAAGTCTCCAGCTGCTGGGGAGGCCAATCTGCTGCTGAATGGCCCCAGCCTGGGGAGACAGCCATTCAATAATGGGATGATGTCTGGGAACGAGACTTCCTGCTCCTGTCCTATGGTCTCTGCTCTTCTGTGCCAGGATGACCACAGCCTACCCCACAGCTCGTGTAAGCAGGGATCTGGTGTCACTAGCTATGGGGCTGTCTGGGGAGTCCTCTGCAGCTCCACTGTCATGGCACTGCTTCCACACTCCAGTAACAGCAGAGCTTCAGAGGGCTCCCTGCACAGCCATGGAGCCACTGAAGCTCTGTCTCTGCTGGTGCAAGGTTCAGAGCACTTCCAGCTGGTGAGAGTGTCTGTCACAGCAAGGCTATAGAGGGCTTCTTGCACTGCTGCAGGAGACATTGAACAGTGAGTGGTCTCTCCCTTCACCTGACCTCCATTGGAAGATTCTTCCATAGATGAAGGCACAAAATGAGTTGTTTTTACAGTCCTTAAAACATGCAGATAACTTTGGTATACTTGGCTATTGAGCTCTTATGCCTTTGTTTTCTGAACATTTCACCTTTACATTTCTATAGTGGCATGCAATCATTTGCTGGAGCCTATAACAGAGGAGACCCCTCACTGTATTCTTTAATGGAGTCTTTACTTTAGTTGCTTCTTGTTTTTCTCCTTAATCTAAAATAAATTATTTTAGACTGAAAGGGCAGCTTTTTCTTTGGGTATAAAACAACAAATTTCATTGAAATTTTTGACTGAAGACTGAGGATGGCATAATTTGCCCAAGGGTAGTGTCTTCAGTAGCTTTCACACCAATAATATACGTGCTTCATATGAATAAAATATAAACTAAACTTTTGCTTTTGAAATTGGTCTTACCTTTTTCCTTCTGGTTAAAAAACAAACAAAGAAACTAAACTCTAAGGACCAATCACATGATGTTAAACACTTAAGCAATCAACATGTGATAAATATGCATCTATTGAAAGGATCTCAATTTCAACAATATGAGTGTACAGAATAAGAGAAAAATGAATATTAGAGTTGATGTATGTATTCGCTAATAGCTTATATTGAAAATTACTCTGGCTTTGGTTAGTTTACCACATCTATAATTTTAACCTCTAACTTATTTTGTTACAAATGTTACATCTTTTTAAAATCCATGATAAATGATTATTTTGATTAACCAAATATTAACAACTGATCATCTGTGGAGGACTTTGGATCCTGTGGGATGGAAAGCACAACATAAATGTGAGGTGTTGATAACATTAATTTAATAATGTATCTAAATATGGTAATGGTGTGTAATCAAGAGTAGCTTTTTCGTTAAGCAATGAGGTTGTGTGGGGAGGGGGCGTGAATCTAATTCCTCAGGGTAACTGCATTTTCTCCTTGGACAGATACTGCATACTGTTCATTACAGCTAGAAATCAATGACACTCTAATAAATGAACTTTAAATGCAAAATGTCTTCTTCCTGCATATGTCATTTCTTCTTAAGTACACAAATACTTTATGATGAATCACTGGTCAAAAGAATGCAATATCTGAAGTATTGCTAACGTATTCTAGTTTTCTGAAACATTGTTGAATCATGTTTTGAGTCAAATCCCAAATATAAAAATGTTTTTTTTTACCTTATTTTGATGTGAATATATCCATTTAGATGTTTGTTGGTTTGTGAAATACATGTTTCCAAAGACACAGGATAGGAAATAAAGGAGAAAGAGAGAGACTGGCTATTTATATTACTTAGGGGACTGATGTATAATTAAAGTTTATGTAGCCTTGTCAAAAGAGCATTCCAACATTTCATAGAGCAGGATGAGCCATTTGATTTATCAGAAGCATTCATCGACAAATCAGCTCCTTAACTTTTTACTTCTAGATATAATTACTGACATTTGGCCAATGCCAACACTAATAAGATCTCAAACATGATTTATTATGGTCACTATGGAATTCAGAAAAGCATGTGAGACGATAAATCATTTAAATTAGAGCAAAAAATAAATATTTATCATACATCACTGAAACATCCCAAAGTTTGCCATTAGCCCTAAAACTCTAAAGTCTGAATTCTGTTTTGATTTGTGAAAAGCATTTGCTTAATTACTGAGACTTAGACTGTTATGCAAAATCCATATGTCTGAATAGATTTTTCTGCTAAGGTTGGGAATTTTAGATGAGGCTGATTCCCAGAGCTGATTATTATTTTTTTTCACTGTTGCATACATGCCATTATGTGACCAATCTAGAGGCTTTACACTAATTAGAATATATGGAAATATGATGTACTGAACTAACCACTAACTGTGGTATGTAGAAATGTTTGTATAATGTCCATAATCTGGTATTAACCCACACAGAAATGTGTGATTAAGTTATTAAAGAATGTACACTCATGGTGGCATAGTGGTTCCCCAAACACTGGTGTACAAACCTACACTGGTATTTCAGGCTTTTGAGATCCGTAATCTCCTCCACTCTTCATCTACCTTACTTGGGCAGATTGTTGGCTGACAATCTTGCCTTTAATGATGAGCTTCTGTTCTGGGCCCCAGTGGGCTGCTCCTGTTCAGCTCACTTGAGTGCTCCCAACAACTGAATTTTAGTTATTCTCAGATAGTAGCTATTCTATAGTGATTTTCAAAACTTTCCATTTTTAATTTGTGAAATCTTTTTTGCTGATACCTGCAATACTCATCCAAAAGGTAGTTAATTGTTTTTAAACCAGCAGAAGGGCACAATGTGCCAGTTTCACTGAATGCTTTCTACACTGTTGAAAATGAGACTTAGGTGCAATGCCTGTTCCTGAGTGTTTTGCTGAAGTGTAATTTTTTGGCTTGACGTGAGTGAGGTCTGTTTTATTGGGACACAGGATTAGAGAGGTAAATGGATCAGCAGGCTGGAAAAAGAATGTCTGCGCTAGCTAAGTTAAGGAGGAGCAACCGGGGAACTACTTACAACAGACAAGATAACAATGGATAAGATAAGTTCAAACACAAGGATGAGGTAAAGGGTAACAAAGTAACCAAACCAATCCCAAAATATGCAATGGAGTGTATAGTAAATGTCATGTAATTTGTAAATATACATAAGAGATTTGCTGTGAAACTTTGGAAGTGAGATATCTCCTACGCTATACCTGCCCCCTAATCTTGAGTCTGATCAAGGCAGCCTAGCTTTGAAATATGCCAAATAAAAAATATCCTAAGCAACATAATTGCAGTCAGACTGAGTTCTTGCGGAACTAAGTGGAAGAGGTCTTGGAGGAAACCCCAACACTAAGATCACATAGGAAGACAGGGAATTGAATGCTGGTGTAGCAAGTGATTAGCTGGAGTCCTAACCACTGGACCATCCTTCCTCTGTGTCCTTACCCTCAACGTTTTTTTTTTTATGCTATTATAACAGAAGATCTAATTCTAACAGATTTAATGAGATTTTTTTAAAAAAATCTCACTATGTATCCTCATCATGAAAATAAAGATTAATATTGTTTCCTTGTAGGGTCTATTGCTATTTACTGTATAAGTCACTGAAGACATTCTATTTATTTCTTATGATGTAAGAACCCCAAGGCCAAGAATAAGGATTGGATCTTTGGAGGTTAGGTTAAATACTCTCATAATGGTAATAAGCTCATTTTAATTAATATATTTCTCTTTAATTATTCCCCCTAGTCATAGGACATATAGTTCCACCTCAAATTGTCACACATTGCTATTACAATGAAGTCTTCTAACTGCATAAATTAATTAGTTGCAACATAGGCTATAGCCTATCTGAAGTAAATGACACAGGGTATAATTAAGAGTAAACAAAGCTTGTCCCTAAATTCTATGAGGTCAGGTACACTCAGATAATAACAACTCTGTTGGGCACTAACCTATTTGCCTACTAATTGTGCCTCATAAAAGCAATATACCTACACTGATTAATTTACTTTGAGAAAATACTGCAGCTTAATTAAATGATCCATTCCAAATAAAGACAGCCTTTTTAAAGTAACCCTGCAGGAATAGAACTATTCCATCTAAAAGCATCAGCCAAATACAATATAAGAGAGGCTAAACTACACAAAATCCCCATTGACCATGCATGGTACAATTACAAGCACTGAGATGTACATACTTTAAAGTAAATGAAAATGTTCTTATTAACAAGGAGAGTTCCCTACCGCCACCCCCACTGTTTAAGTGGCAGAGTATTGCCATATGGTTAGTAGTGTAATTTCCAATCTTCATTCTGAAATTCATTGCTGTATTATTTCAGGCTGGCTACTGGTAGAATTAGGTAATTGAAGAGCATTTCCTTATTTGGATATTTATTACTAATATGAAACTCAGCCTGATTACTCAAAATGTTTGCCATGAGTACCACAGTTACCAAAAAGGAAGGCTGAAACTCTATAGCCACTCCACAAGGTTCATAAAATTTCGAATGAATCCAGACTCATTTTCACATGAACTGGAACTACTTATGTAGGACTACAATTTTAGATGAACTGAGAGCAAACTCTTTTTTTTTGTTGTTTTTGTGTTTTTTTCATGGACATGCTCTGGAAAAGAGGAGTGACAGAATCTGAACATTATTAGAGGGAAAACAACGTGCTATGGTACCCAGTCCATCAGCTTCTCTTCTTCCACCCCCCAGTTATGTGGAACAGTGGGACAGCTGAGCCTTCTGGAGGTCTTCTTTAAAAGATGACTACTTTGGGGAAGTCTCTCAGCAGTAGCAATTGTGAACCTCGATATTGTCCACTTGCTGCCTGATTACCTTCTGAGAACTATCACTTTCTTGATGCAATCAAGTTTCTTTAACAGGACTGATAGAACTCAAAACTTTTTTTTCACAAATTAAAGCCTTGTCTTCTGAAATTTGGCAGTATTCCATTACAAGTTTACAATGTGCCTGTATTGCTATTTATATTTTCCTAATTGAACATTATTAGTCCTGCTTAACTTGGCCATCTTTACACACCTAACATTGGAAATACTGAGAAATATATATTAAAATTCAAAACCAAAAGATAATATCCTTTTCTACATCTCTATTCCCCCCCCTCACCCTTTTCCCCGTCCATTGATTATTTTTATCATTTTATGAAGGCTATACATAGGTTTCAGTCTTGTAGACACTTATGCGCTTGTTTAGCTCTACTCATCTGTTACACCAGTGAACTGAATAGGATTATGCATATGAGTAAATTTAATCATGAGGCTAAGTGTTTGCAAGATTCATGGCTTAGAGTGTAATTTCTATTGGACAGGGCATATGCCTTCTGTTTGGAGCTAGCATATTTTGAGTGCTACATACATATTCAAAATTAAAATAATATTCAGCTAGTGAATATTTTGCTGCCAGCCCTTGTCTATTGCTACTGGCAGAGTAAAAGTATAGAACTTGAGGCTGTGGCACCAGATGGGAATTCAGAAGAATAGTCTTTATACATCAGAACAAGAATTTTGTGATGAACTTTGTATTTTAAATTATAGACATTTCTATCTCTGGTACTTGTGACCCCTGTTATTTTGGTACCTTTGCATCTCTCAGACTTTGATGTATTTATCCTCACAACTCCCCTGTGATAGTATAGGGAAGTATACATTTCTTGATTGGAATATATTTATGCTTGGATATCTCTTTAAGTATCCATCCATTAGGATAGTGCAGATTACTACCTCCAGTGTGACAAACCAATACTGCATACTGGTGCAGAGGTAAATGGACCCATGGCCACACCACTTCCTCTCCTTTTCAAATGATTTGCTCCCAGAAGAATCGAGCAATAGACCCTTTGTTAGGGGAAGGGGCCAATAATATTGACAACGCTGCCTTCTCTCAATTTTAATGCATTACTCTCGTGGTATCTGGTGTTTTTTCTAAAATCCCTACTCCTGGAATCCGGTGACTACTGGAGAAATAGTTCATAGAAAACCTTGTAAAAGTTAAACCTAAGGGCTCAAAAATCAAAAGAAACATAAAAAAAGCCCACACTTTATTACTTCCCAAATCTTATAATTTGGGAGTGGGGGGAGGGAGGACTGACTCATTATTTTTGAATGTTTCCGGTTGGCCATACTAACACAATCAGAACCTAAAAGATGTACTCCAGGCATGAGTTTGTGCCCAAACTGGGTTATTAATTAGGGAATTTTGGGTCCCCAGATCATTCCAAAAATTTGCTATAAACATAACATGATTCTGTAGGGGTCTGTCTGGCACATTGGTTGTGTGTGTTATAGGAAATGGTTGCAAATAGTTAAGACAAGAAATGTTGGTAGCATTTATAACTCTATATTTAAATGGCAGAGCACTTCACGATTTCATCTAATCACCAGAGCATCATGTTCTGTTGAAAATGATAGTTAAGGGCTTTATTTCTTGTGCTGAAGGGAAATTGTTAAATTTCTGTTATAAAAAGCATTAGGTTTGCCCTATAAACTTTCCCACAGATTAAAATAAAAGTCAGATAAATCAATTGTTGCTATTTTTAATTTGAGTCTTAATTTCTTAAAAGGACAAAATACAGAACTAATGCTAATTACACATAATTAATATTTCAAGTAAAGCATTGTAAATGTAGCACAATAGAACAATACCGTTGAATCATCTTACATTTATAATGCATTAATTTTCAGCTAACTTGATGTCCCCTTTGCACTACAGCATGGCATAATAGGGATGTTAAGCTGCACCAAGAACCCTCCAGTGGCTGTACTCTAACCGCACCCCTCTTCCCCCCTGGAATAGAGGTTTATTAGAATCCTGATTTGAGTTCCTTGTAGTCCAACCAATCTGCAGCTGTGTAACAGCCCCTATCAGGGTGTAAGTATCTGGTATAAGTTACAGGAGTCCTGAGAGTTCTCTAACTCACTCTGGAGGCTAGTACTAGGAGATTGCAAATATGACTAAGTCGCATCACAATCCCGATCCTCCTTAATATTTCATCTGTAGATTGTAGTTGGCTTTTAAAAAGGAGGTAAAGTAGTATTAAGTTTGATTTCTATATTTGTGGGGGTGAGGCTCAGTGTGGGTGTCTGGAGAGGGACTTTGGGTGGTAGTGCTCTGGGAGGTAGATGTCTGGGTATTTCTGGAGGGTCCAGATGTGTGTGAGGGGGAAGGGCAGACACAGTGGGCACAGCTCCCCATACAGTGACTCCTCTCCGCTCAGCTGAGGAGTGATGTGGATGAGAAAGGGAGGTGGAGCTTCCTGCAGCTGGGGGAGGTTCCTGGGAGTGGGTCTGATTCAGTCCCTTCCTCTGTGTGAGGAAGAGGCTTTTAAAAAGGAGATAATATAGTATTAAGACATAGGTATAGTTTGATTTCTATATTTGTGGGGGTGAGGCTCAGTGTGGGTGTCTGGAGAGTCTGATTGTCTCTCCTCCCTCGGCTGGGATTAGTGGCTGAGCCAGGCATAGGATTCCCCCAGGAATAATTCCCTCTATCCCTCACCTGGGCTTGACACAGTCAATGCTGCATGCTGCACAGATGCTTTGCTCTCCTCACTGAAAATGGTGCCATGCTGGAGCTCTGCTGTGAGGGTCGCTACTCTGCTGCCCTCCCCTTACACAACCCACATGGGGAAACTGAGCACCTGGCATTACCACTTACCCCACTCAAATTCCCCCATGGCCCTCCGGGACTTGGGAGGAGGAAGTGGCAATGCCAGGTGCTCTGTGCATGTGGGTAAGTTTCCCCACGTGGGCTGTGCTGCAATGGCAGCGAGCCTTCTAACCATGAGCCAGCAGACTGACTATGGTGCTTCTTCCAAGTTCTTCTTCCCTGCAACTTTTGCTCTTTTTTCCAGGTTCCATGAAGGCTGGTACAAACATAACAGACAGTCTGAAAAGGAGACATGTAGTTTGAAGGCATGCATGCTCATATCTCCAAGGCAATTGCTCTCTCTAATTTTAGATCTACAACCCTTGATAGTGTCCATTTTGTAAACAAATACTCTTTTAATTAGTCAAAATCACATGCAAATGACTTTTTTGCACATCAATGTTACTATGAAAAAAATACTGAAATTACTTACTTACAATGGATTAATCAGTAGTGAAATAGTTCCACTGTTATGGATAAGACTATATTCTGGTGAGCAGTTTAGGTACCAAGCTATGAAGTGGAGCTGAGATGCTTTGTTCCCTGAACTGAGAATGTCAGTGTAAGTATTAATTTATAGACAGGACAAGCATAGGCATTTGGAAATTCCATTTCTTCACTATCAGGTAAATATACCAAAGAAAATATGCACAGCCGCTAAGATAAATGGGTAACTCCTTGGAGAGATAATTGAGCATTATTGAACATTCCATAACAGTCAGAAATGGAACTGTGCAGTGTACATAGTAGAATGGAATTTGCTAGTGATACAGAAAGCTAGTGAAAAGCCCCTGGAGGGCCCTCTGCACCACCTAAATCCCTTATAGGGGTTTTGGTACTAGGGTCCTGTCTTCTTCAGGATCCCTCTAACGCTGTGGCCTCACCATTGAGATTAGCATGTGTAATGATGAAGCAGCCAGATCAGCCAAGCGGCCATGACATCTATATTCTGGTATATGAGGAGTCCCAGCACTTGGTGGACAAGTGGCACAGAGGACTTGAGACGACTACTCTATTGCATAGCATGGAGCAACCGTTATAAGGCATCTGGGCTTCTGCTTCCCATCTGGGATTAGATGGGGGAGGGTGAAGGACTGTATTTCAGCTCCTCATCCCACCCACATTTCACCCATGTATAGCTTGATTCTTGGGACTTGTGCAGGCAGAATAAATTTCACCCTTATTCAGTAAAATCAGATTTTATTCAGCTTGAAAGTCTCATCTTTCAGCTTCTCAGTGACAGCTGTCAGAACCCATCAACACTCAGCACAAGATTACAAAGCTAATAGTCACCAGTTTGACTGGTGAAACTCAAAATGAAATACTTTTATTGAAAAGATTCTTTCATCTGGTGTTTTGTGCAGAGGGGGAAAATGGTTTAAAACTTGATCTTAAATGTTGTGTTATAAATTAATGCTGACAAGATTAAACAAATGCACTTTTGACTTGAACCCCCCACAGGCAAGATTTTCTTCATTTCTGTTTGACTTTTCAAATTTATATTATTCAATATTTTGCACAGATTCCTTGAGTGTAGTTTCATGACCCAAATCTGTGTTGGTGAGCAGAAGAAGGATACAATACCAGTGGGGTATTGGCTAGATCTTTTTTATTTTTTTTTTAAGACTTCTCCTACTGCCCCCCCTTGGCCCCGCCCTAAAAATCCCTCTGATGCTCTGACTTTAACCCTTGACAATGCTGCCATCCTTTATCAGCTTATAGGCTGCCTGTATGCAAGCATGCCTGATCACAATAACAACTGTCACAGACTTGGGAATCAATGCACCTCTGTTCTCTTCATGGACTTGTCAAGATTCCTTTAGGACTCTAATGGTCATCATTCCTGGAGTGAGAACCCACTTCCTCTTGCTCCAGATCAGAGTTTCGGGGCTGCAGGACCCTTCCAACTCACTGTGCTTATCTCAGTAAGTCTGATTTTTGTCTCAGAGGCTTGCTGAACAAGGTAAAATCAGGCAATGTTACTTTCCCACAAGAGACAAATCTCCATAACCAGCACAGGGAATTTGCATTATTTATTCCTGACCAATTCTTCTATGAGGTACTCACTGCTTACCAATATTAAATCTAATATGCAATTGCCTCTTGTTGGTTCGGTGACTATTTGGTAAATAAATCTTTCACTATCACATCCAGGAATATTTGGACTCTACACTGTTAGTAGCACTTGTCCCCCAATCTATATCTGGAAAATTAAAGTATTCCATAATCATACAATTCCCAGTAATATTAATTTAATTTAAATATTAAGGAATTCTCTTTTCCTATCCAGGATCGATCTAGGGGTCCATAGCAGACCCCAAGTACTATCCCAGTGAGGCCTTCGTTTCATTTCTTCCCAACAGTAATTTTGAGCTAAACAGATAGATTTTATCTATTCTATCATTTCTGATTTCTTTAGTCTACATCATCATTAATATTCAATGTTCTTCCGCCCCCTTTTTTTCTCTTTTTGTCTTTCCTGAAGAGAACATAGCCTTTCAATGCTTGTACTCTAGTCGTGACCACTATTCCATCATCTTGCTTTTATCCCTATATCTGGTTTCACTTCCTGCCCCAGTGCACTTCCTGCACCTCAGTTTTGTTACCCAGGGTCTTTGCATTTGTGTACAAACATCTTAGTTTATGCTTGGCTTTACCCAGATCCCTCACTGATTTGGTACAGTCATTCTACCACCAGCATCACCTACCTGTCTGTTAGTCCCAATACAAATGATACTATCTTTCTTTCCGATGTCCCATTCTCCTACCCTCTGTTGTTCCTGTCTCCATTGTTGTATGCTCTTACTTGATTTTCCTCCTGCTCAATGTTAGAATGAGGAGTATCTCTCAACCATGTCTCCTGAATTCCTAGTTAAAGCTCTTTTAATTAGTTGTGCCAACCTCCATCCCATCTCAAGTGGAGTCCATCCCATAAGAACAGTCCTCTGTCCACGAATGGCTCTCAGTGATAGAGCACACCAAATCCCTCCTGATAACACCACTCCTTAAGTCATATGTTGATCATCATATTGCATCACCTATGATCTTGTCCGTTAGCGACAGATAACATCCCACTGAAGATCATTTCTTTAAGCATCTTCCCCAGCCTGACATAGTCTCCTATGATGTGTTCCAGCGAGAATCTCTCTGTATCATTTGTTCCCACATGAGGGGCAATCAGTGGATTCTTTCCACCTCCCAATTAGGATTCTCTTCACCCTCAAGTCCACATTCCTTATCTTAGCTTCTAGCCGACAGCACAGTCTTTTATTCTCTGTCTATTCTTAGTAGGGAGTCCCCAAACAAGTAGAGTGTCTTCCTGGTATTGGTGCAATTCTCCAGTCCTTCCCATTCTGCACATCTTGTTCTTTCTGGCTGCAAGACCCTTGCTTTCATTTCTCTCTCAGTTCACTCAAGACAGCAAAAGAAGCTGAGCATGCGGTCCAGGGTTATCCCCCGACACTGAGGATTATGTTCGTGCATCAACAGTGACCCACATAAATTGATGTTTAATTTCTCCTTGGCCTGGGTATTATTCAAATGGAAAGTGGGGATCACTGTTTTTGAGGCATTTGGATTTAACCACCATGCCTTAACATTGGTGTGTTTAAGTCCTGGTCCAGAGTTGTCTCAGGTTTCAAATGAGGAAGCCTGTATAACCAACTTGATGTAATCTGTGTACTTGAACTTGTAGAAAGATGTTGGTGGAATTTCACTGATGTAAAGGTTGAAAAGTGCTGGAACTAGAACGGATCCTGGCAGAAGTCCACTATTCAGTCATCATGGGTTGCTGACTTCATCACCAAGATACACCATGAATCTATAGTTGCTCAACATTTCTGTGATGAACCTAACAGTAGGGCAACAAGGCCTGGTTACTGCAAATTTCTGTAGAAGTCTTTTCCAGCATACTGTATCATATGCTGAACTAAGATCAATAATGCTGTTGCTTTTTATAGTTCACGTTGGTAGCATCTTCTATATAGCTGGTCCATGGAAAGACTTGATTACAACAGTTTCTGACTGTTCTGAAGCCAGCTTGTTCTTTGAAGACCAGTTCCTCTAGCAATGACTTCATTCTGCAAAGCAGAAGCCACTCCAGTAATTTATAGCAGTCACTGCTATAGGTCTATAACTTTTCTCACTAGTTGCATCTTTTCCTGGTTTGAGAACAATGATATTTTTTACTGCTTTTCATTCTTTAGGTATTTTCCCTGAACAATGGATGTTGGTAAAGAAAGCAGTTAGCCATTTTCTTGCTCTTGGGCCTAAATGCTTTAGGAATTCAGGGAACATGCCATCAAGCCCTGCTGCTTTTTTAGGCTTAATTTGGGTGATATCACTGTCAACCAGCTCCACTGAGTAGGGCACAGAAAATTGGGTGAATGCCATTGTTTGAGGGCATTATAGAGTTCTTTATGGACTTTGTACTTAGTGCTTTTGTCAACATGACAGTTATAATGCCTGAAGAGTTTACACTTGATCATCGTTTGGTGAAATCTAAGTTCAGAACTCACACAACCAATTTTATGTTTTGTGCCCTAGTTCTGAACAGTCACACTCTTGAGTCACTGAAGGACAGCTTGACAGTGACTCCTACTGTGAACCTTTATATGTGAGAAAACCACCTTGTCATATCATTTCCACCTGAGATAGGTGAGAGAGACAGGAGAAGTGATGAGAAAAAGAAGAAATATTTAAAGTGTCAGTTTTCTGTTATTGCAATTGAAATTTTTAGGTGAGTAGACAAAGAAATTACATAAAATGAAATAATCTAATAGCCATAGACACTTGAAAATAAATGGATATTGAATTTTCCCCTTTCATTTACATAAATATATTTGAGATTAGAATAAATGACCAGCTTTACTTTCTACTTGAAAAAGGGGGCTGTCACAAATCTCTGTATTAAATGAACTAGGGTTGGCAGCCTCTTGCTATAATTCTCCATGGCATGTGGTTCACAAACAGGCATCGGATTTGTTAAAGCCCATATCCTTGTTCTGCAGGAAGGACGAAGATCAACCTCATAATGGACCAAGATAGGAGTAGTGGCCTCTGTCTATCTGCCACTGCAACTACTTTCCTCTCTGCCCATTCTTGAAATAGAATGTACTTAAAATTTAGTTTGAACTTCAGTGTCAGCATTCTGTATCCTTCTGGTTGTTTAACATGCCACCATGAAAGATACAGTAACGTGCTACACAGCTTCAACTTGAATAAAATGGGAGTTGAGAACACTGCATTTGGCAGAAGACTTTAGCATTTCATAGGATCAGGGTCAAAGAACACTCATCCTATTCCTAAATTCAATTACTATTGTGATTCAGATAATTCCTTTTGTAGGCCACAACTGTTGAAACTACATGACTCTCCACATGTCTCTCCACAAAAACACTGGCCTAATGCTATTCAGTTACACTGGTTTTATATCCATGTAACTGCGCTGACGTCATATGAAGTTACCCTTAATCTACAACAGTGTAGGTAAAATCAAAATCAGGCCTGCTGGTGTGGTAGGGGTTCTTTATTTCCTATGAGTCAGTCTTAGGTTTCTCCAATTATGTTCTGCACTCTTTGTGACCCATTGATGTATTATAAAAGTTGCTGAAATGACATATAGAAGCATTTTCCACCTTCTGAGTAAAAATGTTATGACAATTTGAAAATAACAACAAAATCAGAACCATCACCAATGAAATATTTACTGGCAATCGACTGTCATGATCTATTGGTGATCCCTGCCATAGGGATGTACAGTTCTTTAGCAAAACAGTTAATTTTAAAATGACTGAGAAATTTGACATTCACAAACAGAATAATTTCAATATCTGTGTATATCGTCAGTGAAGTCATATTGCCTAGTTTTAACCCTATTTGAATTTACTGAGCTCTTCTTTTGCTGTTGAGAGAGCTGGAGGGAAGGGAACAGCAGAGATGAGGGAAGTAGAGAGAGACAGAAAAAAGCCATTGAAAATGTAGAGTGAACGAAAAAGAAAAGTGTGCGCTGAGTAAAACTAATAAACAGAAACTGAAAAAAGAACAGGATGAAAATTAGATGCATAAAAAGGGGGACATGGTAATGAAAAGGATCCATATGCACACGCCCAGCTTGAACCAATTTAGATTTTGTGTGAATACTTCTTTCCAAAACCATAATACTCCTGTTAACTAATAATAATTTTTGGATGCAGAATGGAAAAAATGAGACCCAAACATCAAAATATGCTTAAGTGCAGATGCCACCATTTTGTAAAAAATTAACTAGCTGGGGTTATACTCAAATGACCCAGCAGGGAGGGTCTAACGGATTCTCAAGTTGTACCAAGAGTTCTGGTGGATTATAAACTTGAGGGCAAATGAAGACCATGTTCCCCCTATGGCCTCAGGCCTGCCCAGGGATACCAGAGTCCTGACCCGCTCCCCTTCTCCATGCCAGCGGTAGGTGAGGTAAGATGAGGAGAACCACAAATTGTGTGAAGCTTCCAGGCCAACTTCCTCACCATGAAATACGTAGAAAACTTCATGTACTTAAGTACTCAATAGTACTTACTATTAAGCTCTCAAAGAGTTATAACACACTGTGCTTTATTCTGTGTTCTCGGTTAATTTTTAGGACTTCTGCCAAAACAAATTAGTTTTCTTTTTCATTCAATTTGTTCTTTGCTATCTGAAAGATTTACATTTACCTTTTCTATGGAGGAGGTTTGATGGATTAAGCAGTAAGAAGAGTCAGAAAGGATAGTTTAAAGACCAAAAATACTGGAAACAAATATTTTTGTGAAGATGCCTGAAGATTGTGACTTCCTTATGTAACCCTTCTGCCCATCAGAGTTGGCAGCAACAAGGGCTGGGTTCCGTATCCAGGGGTTCCATTCCAATAGCACAATACAAAATCGGATCGAGCCCCCACCCAGTGACCTGGGACAACCATATACCACCCCTCTGGGCGTCTGTAAGAGACAATACTTCCCCTCTCGCAAGCACAGAGTCTGAGTGTACCATAAGCCTTTTAATAACAGGGAGCAACAATGTGGCATAATATTGGGGAAACACCACAAACAAGGTTAAACCAAACCATGGACCAGGAGCCCCCTCCCAGCAAATAGGCTGTGGCCTTCCCTTTGGCTCTTGAGTTCCACAACCCCAAAAAGTCACTCAATAGTCCCAAAAGTCCAACAGCCCAGGAGTTCTTGGTCCAGGAGTTCTTGGTCAGTGCAGAGTTCAAAAGTCACTCGGCAGACTCTTACCTCCCAGTCTGGGTGGAAATGGAGGGTAGGGCAAGGGGCACCTTACATGTTCCGAGGCCAACTGCGCCGCCTCTCTGTGGGGTTCCACTGCAGCCCTCACCGCAATCCGCTCTGCTGGCCATCCCACGAAGTGCTCTGCTCGCCGATACTCAAACCGCTCTGCAGCGCCAGTCACTCCACTAGCCCGTCCTGCTAGCTGACACACGGACAGCTCTGCGGTGCCGGCCACTCTGTCAGCAGCACAAATGGCTCCGCTAGTCAACACACAGACTGCTCTGCTGCGCCAGTCACTCCACTAGCCATCCTGCTAGCCAACACATGGACAGCTCGGCTGCGCCAGCCACTCTGCACTATGTTCAGGCCCCCCAACTTGAGACAGTGCTCAGTGATTTCTTTAGCTCTTAAGTGATTTCAGCATATAGCAGGGGAGCCTTAGTGCAGGTGCACCTGTGAGCCTAAAGTGATTTCAGCTCAGCAGCCTGAACCCAGATTCCTAACAGAAGCAAAATTTAACTCTGATATTCTACAGTGGAGAGAGGCAGGGTGCAATAGACCTGTGGAGCCCTCAGACAAAGCCCTCACCAAAAGGTATAGGTGCTTGTTCTCAGCCTCTCTCTATCTCAGAGTGTTCTGAAACGCATGGCCCTTGCCCATTGAGTGCTACCTAGATGATGGCGAGTCCCTCCATCATAACAAGGGCCATGTACGTGTCCACAGTCCTTCATTCACAAAATCAGGGTAACATCACTTTATATTTCCTGCCCCAATAACATAGAAACTGGGGCTCCCACATCAGCCGAAGTGGCCATGTGGGCTGCTGTGGGCTCAGGCTAGGCGCAGTGGGTGTGCCTATGCAAATTGATCAGCCCCAAAGTTATTTTCCATAACTCACTGCAATTCCCATAGTTCGCCACCAGATGTCAGAATATATCTCATTCCTGACACTGCTTATACTTGAAGAGCAAAGTCATCTCATTACATGCAAAAGATAACAGTAAAAGAAAACCTGTGATGCTTGGGTTTGGGGTAATATACTAGGTTTCCAGAATTCCAGCTAAAATACATTTTAAAATATGAAACTTCATGTGTTTGTTAGTCTTAGGGCTTATCTACATTGTCTACTGTTTGGTTTATGTGGTAGTGAATAGCAATGTTCTCTAAAGTGCGGTGCTGCAATTCCCCCATATGGAGACTGTGTGAACTAAAAGGTTCCTAGTATATCTTCAGGATTACATTAATGAGGAAAAAAGAACTTTTTGGCTCAAAATCAGAGTGTCCACATGAAGAAATTACACTGCAGAATTTTTGGTATGCACAACTATTCACTCCCCATAGTCAGAACTGTGGTACAATGTACACATAACTTTAACCTAGTATCTAGTGCAGTGGCTCTAATATTCTGTAAAAACAACAAGGAGTCCTTGGTGGCACCTTAGAGACTAACAAATTTATTTGTGCATAGACTTTCGTGGGATATAACGCACTTCATCAGATGCATGGAGTGGAAAATACAGTAAGCAGGCATAGCTATCTGACCTATGCGGGAAGATTGGAAAAAAAATGGGATTGGTTAGTCTGGAAAAGAGAAGACTGAGAGGGGACATAAAAGTTTTAAAGTACATAAAAAGTTGTTACAAGGAGAAGGGAGAAAAATTGTTCTTAACCTCTTAGGATAGGACAGGAAATAATGTGCTTAAATTGCAGCAAGGGTGGTTTAGGTTGAACATTAGGAAAAACTTCCTAACTGTCAGGATGGTTAAGCAATGGAATAAATTGCTAGGGAGGTTGTGGAATCTCCATCATTAGAGATTTTTAAGAGCAGGTTAGACAGGAATGGGCTTGATAATACCTAGACCTGACATGAGTGCAGGGGACTGGACTAAATGACCTCTTGAGGTTCCTTCCAGTTCTAGAATTCCTGCATCACCGTTATTGTTTTAGCTGACAGCATTCTTGTTTGTTTTAACTTAATCTTATTGTCTTTTAAAAAATGATCTTGTTAATTGTAATATTGTGTAATATTTTATTCCCTCATTGGCCAAAACATAAAGGAAGTATACTGTTCAGAGAGTTGTGCCAACTTGCAAAGAAAGAAAAGTATGTGCCTTAGAAAATCAAATATGCAATCAACTGGTATAACAAAATACAGCTATTGCAACAGACTATAACAGTATCAGTTTCTTCTACTTTGACTTAGGCTTAACATTTAATTATGAGAAATGTCAAGACAAAGCAGAACAATACTATTGTACTATGGCAACATTCTAGTGCTGACATTATCTCTTACATATAGGATTTTTTATTTACTTATCTTACAGAGAATAGCACTTATGTTTGTGGTATTGCAGCAGTAAGAGCTAGATGTCATGGACCTCTATTATTGGAACATATGAAAAATTATTATAAGGAAGAAACTAAGTACAGCATGCTGAACTTGGCACATTTTCCATGCCCTTCCAAGTTGCTGCAGAGATGATCCTAAGTTTACTCAAAGGTGGTTCAAGCTTCAGTCAGAAGCTAGGTAATATGCAGGATAACTTCATTTGTCTGATCTGTTGGAGTCTGATGTTTGCAACATTCAGCACTGATACACATATAGTTTAATACCTTAATCAACTACCAGTTTTATTGAGAAGGGTCTATATTTGTGAGGAAATTTGAAATTCCATTAAACTTTCCTGAGAGATAACTTTTTGTCAAACTTAAAAATTTTAAGGGATATGGCTTTTTAAGGCATCTCTAAATTTGAAGGTCTAATATTGTGTGTCCATGTGTTTACATACCTGAATATCCAGGAACTCTTTTATATGTGCACGTGACAGTTATGTGTGAATATGCATGAGTTTAGATGTCTAAAACTGTGTGTGCAAAATGTTGAGCATACAATTCTGGTCTCAGAAATGTACAACTCAAGCTGAGTCAACTTGCAAGGATTCTCTTACACAAACATCCTGTTGAATTTACCAGGCATGAAACCAATAGGATTCTGACCTATATTATTCTAAAAAAAACATAAATAAATAACTTACTAAAGAAGTCATACTGATTATAGCTTTATTAGAATCTATGGAATTCTATGTAGGGATATATTTGCCTGTATTATTCTGTGGGATGGTTCAAAACTCTATGAAGTTATATTTTTTTATTAAATTCTTCAGAACTTGGCCTTAAGTTTTACATTACCTAATCCTAAAAAGGCCTACAACTAGGCAAAACATTTTTTTCTTTTTTTTAAGGATGACACTTATTTTGCTACAAATAGTCCAGGATATAATTTATGCAATTCAGTCATCAATGCCAAATCCTGTAATTCTAATTCAGTCAAAATTCCTTTTGAACTTAAGTGGGAGCCTTACCTGGTCAATGAGGGTCCAGTCTGATGGCTCTAACTCTTACAAGGGCTAGCACTCATGCACAAATCCTGCCCCATATGTTATC
Organism: Dermatemys mawii; assembly: GCA_007922305.1. Classification (NCBI taxonomy): domain Eukaryota; kingdom Metazoa; phylum Chordata; order Testudines; family Dermatemydidae; genus Dermatemys; species Dermatemys mawii. The sequence goes on from ML677326.1 coordinate 75,769,913, forward strand.
AAAGGGTCTTTGACTTCCAGGCAGGTTTCAGAAGTTTGTTACCTAGACTTATAAATTTAGATCTGAAATCATCCACGTCTTCTGTGATGAGCTAAAGAGTGCCTGCGGAACCAAGCTCCATATCTTTCAGAGTCACCACACTACTATCAGATTAATCTAAATTTAGAGTAGGATTTTCAAAAGTATTGGCCTATCTTTTCTTCTATTTAGACTGAGGGGGGAAAGTATCAAGAACTTCAGAGATGCTTCAATGACAGCAGAATTAGATACCGAATGCTTTGAAAATCCAAGTCTTTGTGTCTAAACTAATTTGAGAGGACCGGATTAATATTGCCAAATAAAGCTAGCTAGTGAGTAGGAAAGTATATTTCTGAATTTCCTTTAAAGCCTAGAAAATGTATGAGGGTGTCAAAATTATTAACAATTGGAAATGCATTTGCTGCTGTTAGCCTTAAATCATACCACTATAGTGTCACTTAAAAACCTGTGCTGCATGCATCTGTTTATTTCTGTGTGTGCTTGTTGGTGCAGTTTTGTGTGTGTATTGCTTTGCTCATGTATCCTCCGAAATAGCAAATAGCAACCATATAAAAAAATTGACTGATCTCTTCTTCAATCTTTCAGGAGTTTCCCCAGAAAACTGACAGTACACATGCAGAGTCTATTACATTTACATGCAGCACAACCACTTGCTGATGCCTCAAATCTTATTGCTATAAATCTTTTTAATTAAAAAAGCAAAATTTGGCTTCCATGTAATGAGATTACAATGCCAAATGATGAAAATTATTTAAAAAAAACCTATTTACTTGTACTGCTATGAAATGACCGAATACTTGAATGATATATCCCGGAAAACAAATAGCATTGATACTCTTCACCAGTGACTATGTGCTTTCTTTCTTCTGTATAAAATTGCTTTGATTGTCTTGTTCAGATTTGCCTCATTAGACCTTCCCAAATGAAAGCTAACTCTTACTCTGTTCAAATGCTGCCTTATGATTCTGTGACCATGAGTTGGCGAAGCACTGAGAATCTATGATAGAGTGCTAGAAACAACAACTGATGCAGCACTCTGGTCACTGAAACTACAAATAGTTGCTCTGGAGTAGCTGTGATTAGGAAAATATGTGCCTAATTAATGGATTGGAATGGGTTAAGGAGAGCCCAAAAGGCTAATTAGCCCTTACCCAAGAGAAAGGAAGTGAAAGACGCAGGCTGTTCAGACTCTCAGCCATAGGAGATCTCTTATGGTGGAAGATCACTTTTGTTTTCCTTCTTTGACCAAGTGAGCTAATGATTGTATGATACTGTAAATATGGAGTTGCATGAGTTTGTACATGTGGTGGGTAGGACACTGTGAAATAAACCACAAGGTGTTTGACCAGAAGAAAGTCTCTGAGCAGTCTGTTGCTTGAAAATAAACTACAGTGGGATCTACCCTTTCATAGTGTCCCCATCTCCCAGATTTGAACGGAAGTGGAGGGTGTTCAGCACTTTGGGAGATTTGACCCTGAGTATATAGCAATTCAGCATGGAGATATCTACAATTAGTATGCTTTCCCTAACACTGAATCGGGGGACTTTGAGAAGAGGGATGGTGTTTTATCTGAAGTCAGTATCATATATTAGACAGAGAGCCATGTGGTTATGTCCTACTCCTTGTAAGATTTCAGTAACTTAGAAATGGCAAAGATTCTAAGCAAGTTTAGCAGTCCACAGAACTTCTTTTTCTCTGTGGATCACAACTGTCAGTGTAAGTCAAAGTAATGCCAGTATCACTTTTAAAAAATTCTGTCGTCATCTGCATCTCATCAGATGCTTGTCTTTTAAATGATAAATTCCTCAAAGGATAGAGTGTGCTCGTATTCATTCGTTTGTTGTACAGTACCATGCAAACTGTTAGTGCTTAACAAATAATCAGTGAATCTAGTTTTCAAAGTGGACACCTAAATGCTGCTCCAGTTGCTTAGTCAGGCACTTCCCTGTTTAAATATGGATTTAGATGCCCACACTTGAAAAATGTATCCCAAGAATAGCACATAGTTAAATTCCAAAAACTGGAAAATGCATGTCCGGGACTTCTTTTAAAGTGAGAAAACTGGTGCACAATAGTTACCACGCTATCCTTGACAAATAGAGGACTTGAAACCAATGGCATGGACACCATGACAATTTGAAATCCACTATTTGCTGCAGCCTTCATCCACCGTCGCAGCCATTGTAATATTATACAACAGTTTCATGTTGTGTAATGCTCATGTAATTCACAGGAGGAAGGAGATACTGGTCTCCAGTCATGGTCAACAGCCTCCTGCTAAGCCTGAAAACATCTGCCCTCATTGTAATAGAACCTGTGGTTCAAGGATTGGCCTTATCAGCCACCTGAGGACCCATCACTCCCATGGAAGATGATCATACTCGGTAACAAGCGATCACCCATCACATAGTTAATTTGCTATAACTTGTCTGACACTCAGTAATTTGTAGCTGCAGGAATTTAATTGCAATTATACAATGAATCTATATTTCAAGTGTTTGTTTTAGAGAACTGTTTTTTCTTTTTAAATGTGTTGTAGTGTCAACAGGTCTGTAGAATGTGGATGGATGGATGTTTTTAACTAAAATGAAATGTGATATATGTCAGAATGCCTTGCTTATAGACTTTTGTAAGCAGTGTTGTTTTTTCTGATGTCAACGCATGTCAAGAGGAGAAAAAGCCAAGGAGAATGAGTGAAAATATATAAGGCTGACTTTGAAATTCCTCTGTTAGTAGAAACTAACTGAGGCCAAGATTTAAAAAATGCCACTGTACCACCTCTTCTATTGTATTTCCAGCATCTAATCTTGATAATCTCTAAGAGGTTTCACTTTTATTTGTGTGTAAATATGATTATTAAACTTTAAGCATAAACAACTTCTACAAAAAGCTTCCATAAAGCATGAAATCTTAGTTTAACACCAAGATACTGCTAATTAGAGTAACAAAAATGAAAATATATAGTACAGTTGAAGCTTTTCTCATTAATCATATGGAAATGTTTTTCAATTTGTATTTAATTTGAAGCTTCAATCTCAACTGGAATTTTCAATTTGAATTTTCATTAAAATATCAATAACAACTCTGCAAAAGCAATTTTGATAGAGGTAAAAAAAAGTCTGTCAAAAATAAATGCTGTAATGAGATCCATGACACATTTTCAGGGCTGTTGAAAAATCATCAGCACAATAATATTGTAGATTCCGTAGCATTCAGCAGGCTCCATGATTTTCTGGTTTCTGGAATTTCGATTATTAAAGCTGCCATTATTATAATAAACCTGCCATTGTGCTGCAGTGCATGGTGCTGAACAATGGAATTAGAGGCTGCTACCATCTTCATGAATACTAGTTCTGATTTCAGTTTCTAGGAAAAATTAGGGGCCTAGGCTTTCCCAGCCTTGCATGATCAAAATGCCCAACATATGTCAGTGTTAGTTTTAACAGTAGAACAAAAATAGAAATGAGAAAAAGAAAAGTGAATAAATAGTCAAAGTAAAAGGAGAAAATACCATTTTAAAAAGATCAATGGTATTAGGCAGAGAAAGGAGAACTACATTAAAACAGCAGAAGATCAAAAAAAAATTGCAGAAGTGATCATCCAACAAGCTTATTTTAATTAATATGTCAATCCTCCTGATTTATTTATACCACAATTAAAGGGTTTTCCTATGCTGCAAAGAGAAATTGGTTTCATGGTAGATATTGGGGTTCTTTTTTTGCTATATATTTATGGTAAAAAGGGGGGAAATAGTACCAATAATGATGTAAATTGGTGAGACGCTCTGGTGTTCATCAATCCTCTTTCATTCAATTGAGCAACACATTGATTGGATCTTCTTGGTGCAAGTTACTTCATTTTAAATTCTGAAAGCTAATCCATTCTCATTTTGAGTTTAAAGCTAGAATCCCATGTTCCTCCACAGATGCTGTGCATGGAAGCTGGACTGGGACATTCTAATGTTCCCTTCAAGCAACACAAACATTCAAATTGTCTCTTAGCAACTAGCTGTTGTGGTAAAGTCTCATAGAATATTGGATTAAATAAGAAAAGATCTTTATAAATGCAATATTTGAAATCTACAACATGAAAAGGAGGAATATACCCTTCAGTTTTTTTTTCTGAAATATATTTTAGAATGATATAGTTAAGATATAACTAGGAGGGTTGAAAAAAACCCTACAGAAAGATTAACATTTTCTGTTTAAGGGGCACTAACTTTAAATCACTTGTGGGTCTTACAATGTTTTACCATTGTTACAAATCATACATAGGATTACTATTACCAAAAAAAAATTAAAAAAATTTAAAAAATCAAGTAAAAGTAAAAAGTAAAGTAAAGCTGTACTTTAAAAATGAGTCAAGCTTAGGTAGCAAAAATTGACTTGTTTACAAAGTTGAAGCAAGAAAAAATCTAGGAAAAAGGTGGCTGAATGCTTTAATTACTACAATTTGGGGACTGAAGTCAAGTCAAATAGTATCCCAAGGTGACTCCTCCAGAGAAGATTATACCTATGTCTGATGTCTCTGAGTGAGGGGACCTAAACACTCTGTGAATAGGGAGTAAATAAATATGTAAGTTTTGAAACCATGTTTCTCTCCAAATTTTCACAAGTAAATATCAGGCTATATCTTGATTCCAGGATATTTGTTGTACCACCTAACCAATTTACTGCCCCCCGCCCCTCCGCCACATTCTCTTCCCAATAGGGCATCACTGCCCACTTCTGAAAATAGGTTATCCTGAATTACTCAATGTTCGGGTATCTCCTTGTAGTGGGTCTGTCAGGATTGCCTCCCCACTCTGAACTCTAGGGTACAGATGTGGGGACCCGCATGAAAAAAGAAATAACCCCCACAAGCTTATTTTATCAGACTGGGTTAAAATGTTTTTCCCCAGAACACAACTTCTTCTGTGTCTGGACTGGTATACGCTGCCGCCACCAAACTAAGGCTAGGGTAGTTTGGGACCCTTCTTTCCCTTTCCACTAACCCCCCAAACTTCTTCCTTCCCTGGGAAGCTTGAGAGAAAAAAAAAAACGAATCTCGCCTAATCCCGCGAGACGTGCCCGATCCAAAGCCAGGATCTTACGCAATGGAAAACAAGCAGTCAGCTTCTTAAAAGAGAGATTTTAATAAAAGAAAAAAAAAGAAAGGAATAAATCCCTTATAACCATCAATAGAACAGCATCTACCATAATCAACAAAGAGTTACAGACAACCCCCTCCCCGAATTTCTCCTCCTGCTGAAGCTTACAGTATTAGAGAAACACAGAGATAAATTTCTACCAACTGAAGAGTTTTCCAAGTGATAAAAAGAAGGTAAACTTACTCACTACCTTACTTGATAAAAAACTGATAGTTACAGTGGTTCATTCCATAGCCGAGTTGAACAGAGAAGAGACCCAGAGAGAAACTGAAACTCAAAATCCTTTGTCTCCTGAGGAATTTCTCATTGGTCAGTTGTCCACCTCTCAGGTTACCTTTAGCTTAACCCCTTACAGGTAGACACTAATTCTAGGCTACTTCATACTTATGACAAGGGCAGCTGCCCCACTCCAGCAGCAGGGGTTAAAAGCAGCCTTGGAGATGGCTGTGGATGGGATGAAAAGAGAGAGCAGCTGAGGGAGTAGCTGACCACAGGTGCGGCCAGCTCAATCAGGGTCCTGATAAGAGAGTGGGGGTGGGGAAGTGCAGGAGTGGGAAGTCTGTCTCTCTCTCCAGCTTTGGAGGGAAAAGAGCCTAGCTGCCTGGGAACAGAGAGTACCTGACATAGAGCAGTTCTGGGGAAAGACAAGAGGATCTGGGGAGCTCCAGCCTGGCAACTTCCCAGACTGGGGCCTTGTATAAGGCCCAAGGCAGGTACTGGGGCTAAAGATGTGTAGCCTGGGGATAGGCAGAGGCAGCTGGGCCCACCCTCTTGCCCAGAGATGAGAGGTCATTAGACTGCAATCTGCCTCAGAGAACTGGGACTAGATGATGATTGGCAGTAGCAACTGAGGCAAACTGGCTATATAGAGGGTTGCGGGTCACCCTGGGATGGGAGACCCAGAGTGTGAGGATACTGTGGCGACGGAACACTGAGCTAAAGGGCACCGGGGTCTGGGAGAGACATGGGGGACCTGAGGCAGGTGAGACACTGGCCACCAGGAGGCATTCCAAGGCTGGAAAGAGCTAATTCCCGGACAACCATCAGGGGGCGCAGCGCTAGCGAGTCTTCGCACAGCTACACTCCTTATAAGCATGGATGGGATCCTCTTTAAATATCAGCACTTTGCAAGATATGTCGATATAAACCAAATGAGATTGAATATCCATTGGCCAATGTGAAGAGAGAAAGTGAAGTTTATTTAGAAAATTAAGGGGTCAGTTTAAACAGTAGGCACTGTTACATATACTGAAGCCAGTATATTTCTGCATGAATCTTTGTGCTGCTGTCATACTTCATAGGAAGACCATATATGAACTTAAATAATCTTATTTCACATACTTCAAATATAGAAGGACAAATCTAGTCTATGCTAAATTCCTTTTAGTCCGTTCTGGACAGAGGGAAAAAACATCTTAAATACTGTCCCCAAAGTAGAGGGATCTTCAGCTAGTTTTAAAGCTGGCATTGTTATCTCTGGGCCAGGCCTTCTTACCACACTCTGGTGTAGGGGTTGAGAGGAGGATTTGGGGGACTGGTTGGGTTGGTTAGTTGTGTCAAGACTGCAGTGCTCCACTCTTCACCAAATGGCCCTGAGTGATTGTGTTCAAAACTGGCCTTTGTATATCCCCATCCTCCTCATTTGCTATAGATTTAGCCAAAATATTTTAGAACAAAGTAAGAATGGAGGAGAGGCTATAAACTTTATTTGAAATAAAGTGTTAGTAAATGTGAGTCAGAAGCTATAGTTAGTTAAAGTGAATTTTGGTCAACCAAGGATCTTTTGTGGTAGTTAAGTGTGTGAAAGTTTTGAGTACAAGTGAAGATAAAATAGACAAGAGTGCAGTCTGCACTCACTTTTTTTGTGAAGATTATTCTGAGTTTGCGAAGTTTCTCAAACTGACTCCTTCCTTCCTCTGTTTTTTTTATACTTTTTTAATGGACTACTGATGCATATTAGAATTTAATTACACCAATTAGTCCTGCCACATCAGACGTATGATGTGCCTTCAATTAGGAAGTACCTAATGGATATTAGTACAATTTAGCTTTGTAATTAAAGTTCTAAGAGCAGTGCAAATTAAACATTATGATTACAAAACATTAAAACAACACTGAGGGCATTGCAATTGCATATTTTTAGCGACCTTATAAGCTAATGCTTTATAAAAGAAGAAAAAGAATGGGATGTGTATTGTGCTCTGTGCTGCTGCATGGAAAAGACGATGTTGCTGTTCCCATTGTTAGAGCCCAATTTGTAAGATTGAAAGCATTCTTTAAAAATGTCCTATATACCTCTAATGCCAGAGTGTGCTTTTATGGCATGGTTCATGTTAAAAGATGGTATGGAGCTCTGTTACCACATACCAGAGGTATTTTACAAATTCAGTTTTCTTCTGCTCAGCTCTAGGACAAATGGGGCCAAGTTTCTTTTCCTGTGTGGAGGGGGAGGAGAAGGGCCAGATTTTAAAGGTATTTAGGCAGTTAAAGATGCATATAGACACCTAATGGGCTTTTCAAAACTGCTAAGCCACCTAAATACTATTTTGGCAGTTAGGTTCCTAAGAGCTTTTAAAAATCACACCAGATATGCCTCTTTAGATGCCTAAATACTTTACAGATCTGATCCTTCATGCTGGCAGTGGTATTATATCCATATATTCTTTGTGCTCTCTGAGTGAAAAGGAATGTTATTAAAACCTTCTCTGGTGAATAAAAAGAGAAAGGATCTCACTCCCCTCTTCCCGTTCCCAACCAAGCCCAGTCACAATCTAGCCATAATTTAAGCAATTTTCAATTATATTTTAGAAATTAATTATTAATTGTTACCTTTACTCCAGAAAGTGGAGAAGAACCTGACCTGTCAGAGTTTGTTGTGGTAAAGAAGTTGTATGTAACCTTTCTGATGTTGTGATTGCCTCTCTATCCTCTATGGAATCCCCTCCACCAAGACTCTGTGGAGTAAGAGCATCATGGCTTTTTGTCAGTGGGGCTAGGCTGGTGGAGTGTGCGTGAGGCAGCAGTAGGAAGACCAGGAGACCAGCTGACAAGAAGCAACAATGAAAACTTTAATTGACAGAAAAATGGAGGAAATGTTGAAAGAACACTATTCATTGTTCATCATATTCTTGAAGTGTAATTACAGTAGTAGAAGTTTTGCACCAGACACTGTTCCAAAATAACTCTGCCCAATAACTCTACCACAGAAAGGATTTCACAAAAATGTTTAGTGAAACAATAAAAATTTTATTGAGGCAATAAAAAGATAAACATCATCCCTTTTTTTTTAAAAAAAAAAGTGAAGATCTTCAGTTCCAAATTTGCTGCTTGTTGCTGCCTCAAAAGAGGAAAAGCAGTTAGTAACCTACTTTGAAAGAACAGGCGAGGATTTCTGAAGCCTTAGCTGCTAGAGAACTAGACTAGTTCACATGTTCTCACCCTCTCCCTTCCTACCAACTTCCCAATTTCTACTACGTGCCACTACGGTCAAGCAGTGGCATGCCATGCAAGAGGAGGGAATGGGGACAAGTGTTTGTCCCTTAATTTAATCATCAGACAATACTATTAGAATAATTCAGCTGATAACACTGAGTAGCCCAAGGGCTGCTTTTGGTTATATGTTGAGAACCATTTTGGCTCCCTTCTGGTTCAGGGAGTAGAAAGTTGTAAGTTTGATGAAGCAGAATTGAGCTCAGAGAGTTCAGGTTAAATGGTTAGGTGTGCCAGAAGGTATCTAAATTTGTATCTAAATTTATGAGTATCTAAATTTGTGAGTGGTCTTTAGTCATAAGCATGGTGCCATTTTCACATAAGAATAGAAAGGATTCACTAGCAGCTTTTTGTTGAGGTTGCTACATTTCATGGTGACATGGAGCCAGGATTTTCAAATAGCAGTCTGTTGCTTGAGATTAAGTTTAAAGTTGTGCTTTGTAATTATGATATAATTTATACTTTTTTTCAGTTTGGATGTGACATAAGCATATTAAATTACTTTGATGTACTGCAATTCATCATGCTCATTAAAACTGAGAAATCCAAAGTGCTGTTGGTCATTAATCATGGTCAGTAGTAAAACAAATAAATGGTGTGTGGTATATCTTGGGCATCCATGAAACAGGATTAGGCTGAATTTTCAATGAGATCATAAAATAGATGAATGCTAATATACAAAGGTGGAGAGTAGGCAGGCACATGACATGTATCCTGTTCTATAAAATGTTGAATTTTCTAGAAGTGATATTTGCTATGATGGCAGTTGTTCTGTTTGTTTGTTTGTTTGTTTGTTTTTGGGGGCTTGTTTTTCATTAGACCTTATATTGATATTTTACTCCACATATAATTGTTTGTACTATGTTAATCATATTATGTGCAATGGCTTATGTGACATCAAAGAGGAAGTGTGAAATACTTATTACAACATCATGCTGGGTGTCAGGATCTATTCCTGGTTTTGCAATGGATTCAGTGTGTGATCTTTGGGTGAAGTCACTTAACATATCTGTGCTCTGTTTCTTCGTCTGTAAAACAGGGACAGTTATATTTACCTATCTCAAATTAATATTGATCAAGAGCTTTGCCACCTTTTGCCTGAAGCTCTCAATGGCATGGACATGAAAACAGTGAGACATAGACACAGCAGTGTGGTTAAATGCAGGAGCCGCAACTTTACTAACTTAAACTATACCTTAACTGGAGCGAACAAAACCCACACCTAACTGGCATGGCCATTTCAGTGAGGATGCTAGGAGACAATAATGATGGAAACAGGAATTATAATTTTTGACCAAGTGGCCTAAACTTTATGAAACCTTTGATTTAAAAAGATATCTCTTTGAGGCACCCAGTCCTGGCAGCAGTGAAAAAGGGGGAGACTACTTCTGCCCTAAGCCTCCCCTTCTCTGTTGCTTAAATTCTGAGAATCTCAACTTTTCCTGTGTCTACCTAGTGCACATTATGCCCATGAGTACCAAGACCTGTAGCCATTCCAAGGCCTGACCATGTATGAGGTGAACACCAGGCTTCAAGCAACTGCCCATATCTCCTGGTGAATCCATCCCTACTCTCAAGTTTGAGTGGTCTGTTGCCCAACTTGCAGAGAAAGGCATTATCCCTATTATTGAGCTCTGAGACTGGGAGCACCAGTCATCACTACTTATGTATCCCGGCTCAGGGATACATAGGTGTTGATGCACCAACCACCTCAGTTGTGATCTTGTGAATCAAATACAAATGAATTGTACCAAACAGACACAATTAATTACTGGTAGTTGGTGCCTGCTATAGCTGATGCTGCTGAATCACTTCAGGGTTGTGATGTGTTTGTGCAATTCCAAACTATTTTATCACTTCATAGTCCAGCTGTGTCCATGCAATCCCATCTGTCCATATAGAAACACAATTTAGTCATACATTTTTTTTCTGAATTACTTAGTTATTGTTCAAGAGCCAGCTGTTCTTTACAGAAGAGAAATAATGCAGTGCTAAAATGTCAACTGCAAGCACAGAGTTTGACACACAAGGACTTTAAGTGCTAAAACATTTTTTGTTTTGTTTTAAACCAAAGATTCTCATCTCTGGCTGCAAGCAAGCAAAGTGGTAATATTATATAGCACAAGCATCCTTCGGGTATTTTTACAATACATCAAGAATTGCTATGGTCTGTACCCCACTGACCAATTTAAGTGAAGACAGCTTTTGTTAGGAGCTGAAGGCTTGGTTTAAAGGATAACATGACAGTGGCTGAAAGTACAAGTTCATACGAAAGGGTTTTGTTGCATTGTCCTTTCCCTTGAGGGGAGAGATTGCTATGGATGAGACATAGCACTGAAGCATATTTTTTGTGCAGGTATTGTATAAACACAAAGAAGAAGTTGTTTTCAAAATGGTAACATGTCATCTTTTCAAAGCATATTAAGTCATTTGTCTTTTTTGAATTGTACCCAACGCAAAACTATGTCATGTAGAAATAGAAGTGAGTATGAGCTGCATTTCAGACATGAATGCATGATGTTCTAAAGTAACAGCTGTTACTTGATGAAAAGTTGAGAGGGAAAATGGCCAGCAATTGCAAAGGACAAGAAGAAAATGTTATCACCCCTGAAAGAATTGTTGGGCACCAGATGTTGACATCTAGTATAGTCTGTTAATTTCAGTGCATAGTGCTGTAAAAAACGTGAATCAAGTGTTTTTATGAGCATTATGTTATATTACACTACTTTATAGACTGATGTTCTTGGTATTAAACCAAAACACTGTAATGAAAATCACTGCACAACAGGATCAATGTAAAGGTAACAGTTACTATAAGATATATATATATATATATATATATATATATACACACACACACACTCTATAATTGTTAAATGATAAATATACCATGAATCTCTTTGTAGTGTTGTAAATATAAAATATAATTAGGAATAAATATTAAATTGTCCACCCATATATTGATAGCAATGATTCTTTGACCAAGCTGAATGAAGTTAACAGGGTGGGAGAGAAATAGCCTTGTGTCCTAACCTCTATATTTAACATCTTAATAAAGTGGAGGAAAAAAGATATGGTACAGTACCCAAATTCAGATCAATTGTACCAGTGTAAAGCCTGACTAACTGCACTGAAATCAGTAGCAGTGGTCTGGATATATGCAATGCAACTGTAAACAGACCTTAGCCCCTGCTTCTGTGGAGGAAAACTGGAAACTATATATTTTCAATATGAAAGAAACCTCTTCTGGAGAAAAAACCTCTGAGATAATCAGTTTTGGAAGCCTTCTTTTAAAACTTACTGTTTGGCAGAGTAATTCACAGGAGCCATTGTCTTAGATGCACAGGAAATAAAAACGAAATGCAAGGAATGTGGTTTAATTAGCTCACGGCTTTATTAGTTTAACTCATCTGGGAACGATCCAGCACTACGGTACAGGTTATGAGTCCTTCCTTAATCCCTTCCACCTGGTGGAGAGCTGCTGTCAGCGCTCCACAGCTTTTTGCAGCCCATTACTGGGGGCCCATTGTTCTCCCCATATAAGCTCTATGAGGCTGGAAGAAATAGGTTCTCTCCTTGCTGTATCAGGCATTAGGAACTCAAGCCCTATTCTCCAGCTTCTTTAGGAGATGCCTTCCGCTAAGTACACTTCCAGTCTGGGTACCAGTGAAACAACTCTATGATGCTTCCCTACCCTGGAATGCATTCAGATAATGTTACTGATAGGCATACCCTGTTGGGCTCCTATTCTAAACTCTACTGCACATGTTACCTTTCCAATCCAAAATAAATGGGATTTCATTTTACCAGGCCACTTTAACAGTACAAAGTCTTTGAAATTTCCTATTCTGAGGTATCTCCCTTCTCCACCAACAATGAGTGTCCTGGCATCCACATCCTCCACACTAGGCAAGTTTATAGTCAGGGCTGGATTTAGGGGCAGGTGACCACCTAGGTTGCCAGGGTTGTGGGGTGCTAGGCTAGGAGTGCTGTTTTTTGTTGTTAGTGACAAATGGGAAAATAGAATGTTTGAAGTAAAATGTTCCAAGTATCCTGTATATGAATTCACTTTTCACTACCTTCCTAGAAGGTTCTGGACCCTTTCTACAATCTTGTGGAATCTTTTAGGCTTTGAGAACTGTTTTCATCCTCTTGAATGTTATCAGCCATGCCTTCACAGGTATATAAGAGGTAGGATGTAGCCAGCCAGTCAGTCAGTGAGATATAAGAACAAACTGAAGTGAAGTGGGATCCCAGCTGTGCTATTGTGTAATTGTTAAAATGTACTTGTTTTTAAAACTTGAAGAGTGTAAGTAGCAACTAATAAAGGACATATTTGATGAGATGCCAGAGATCTATCAAACTCCTATCTGTGCAACGATATAAAAGAAATAGGGTTACTACTTTTGCCATGCTCAGCACGTGGTGTTTTGATGACTTACTAAGATTATGGAACATAGATTTTTGCTCTCTCTAATACTGTCTCCCTCCCCCACCCTAGGAAATAAAAGATGTTCCCAAAGAAGGCTTCAGGAGCTCAGTATAGAAAGCAAAAAGTTCAATTGCAATCTAGTTTGCAGCAAGAAGCAAATTTGATTGGAAAATATCTGAAATAAAAAAACATAGACCAGGTTTATTATCTTATAGGACAGGGATAAATCATGCATGCAAATCATGCATCAAAGCTATTAAATGGGCTACAAATGCAATAAAAAGGTATTCAAAAGTTTAATAGATGGGGGTGGGGGGGAGGTCACCGAAAATGCTCCTCACTTAGGCCCCATTTGGTCTATGGCCACCCCTGACTATGTGGGTTAGACTGGGCAAATAACAGCTTCCCTGACCTTGTAGACTTTGTCATGGTGTTAGATCTCTCTACGCCAATTGCCGTTTCCTAAACTCCACACCCCATCTGAATCTTTCCTTGCTGCCAACACCCCTGATGGAAACCTTCCCCCCAGTAGTGTAAGGCCTGGTACCAGCACTCTGATAATGTGCTATCCTTCTGAAAAGTGTGCTGCTCAATAATAATCCAAATTAGCCAAGGTGACAGCCCACAGTAATTCATCCTCCCTTCAAGTGGAGTTGAGTATATTTCTCTATACCCCTAATATTCACCTGCATGTGCAAGGTGGTCTTTACTTTGTACTAAGGCAGAATTGCTCAAGAAGTAAGACTGAAGTGGTTTAGTTGTACACAGATGGTGTCCTCACTGTTTCTCAGCATCGACTCTCAAAATCCACTAACCTCATTCTCTGAGTGACTTGGAGAACTGGTCATTACCAATATGGACCACTTCAGAATCACCTCTCTTGCTCCTCCCAGATCTAAGAAGGGCCACTTGCCCTGTTGGATACACCAGGCATGATGCTCCCCAGTGGAGATGATTAAGTTTCCATGTCCAACTCTGGCATCCAATCCTCCCTTAAACAATCCTCTTGCTCTGATTCAGGAACTGTCATTCACTCAATAAATCCTCCATCTCTTAATTTGTCCTTAATAATAGATTAGGTCTAGTCATGACTGAGTAGGCAGTCAACTGCCAAGAGCAAAATATCTATCACAATGGCACTTGCCAGGGTGTGAAACTGAAGATGGCCAAGACGGTACTTCATGCAAAGTAATCCTCTTGGATGCCCCAGCCCTCCTAGCTAAAAGGAGTTGGGGGAGCTCTGTTTCTTTTTCTGGCAGTATTCCTTGCATAGCAGCCAACCCGCAATAAAGTCAACAAGCTTGTATATTCTTTCAAACCCACCCTTGATGCAAATAAATTTTGCCAGGTTGCCAGCTGCCTGTAAGTCTTCAAACTGATGTGTGTGCCACTGTCCACTCTGGCACAGTACTGAACTGTTGGAGGTCAACACACTCGTATTCATTATGGTCTTGGCTTGTAAAAATAATTTGACCGCATAAAACCCTGTAGATTAAAGGCTGATAGGTATAGGGACTCAATTGCCTCAGATCTAGGTCCTCAAATGTATGTAGGTACCTATCTTCCATTGAAATCTAATGCTTTCAATGCCTAAATACTTTTAAAACTCTGGGCCTAAGTGTCTTGCACAGTGCCTCAATAAGACAGTGATGTTGTGAGGATTAAAGACTAGGAATCTGATTTTCAGTCAATTGCTCTAATGCCTGGACCACTCTATAGGTAAGCATAAATATACTAGAAGTCAGGGTAATGTCCTTGATGTGGTAATTTGAAGAAGCATGCAGCACTGCCTTCTGGTTTTACTTGTTCTGTGGAGAAATAGAGGACCTAATGGCTGTCAAGACAGAACTTTATACCAACCAGAGATATTAACAACAAATAAAGTAAAATAATGTGGCATCTTCAACTGTTTCATGATTACTTTAACATTGTCCCCTTGCTTTAAGAAAAAAAAGGACTACTTTTAGAGATTCTGCTGAGAGATTTCATATATCTAAGCTTCCATAGAAGCCTTTGTTAATATATGCCATGATTCATATTGAAACCACAAGCAGATATTAAGAATTACCACTGAAAAAGAGTTGACAATTTATGATTTTTTTTTAGCAGCATTCACCCCATTCACCTTCTCTTGCACTTTGAGAGCTCTAAGATGCTGTGTGGAAGTCAAGTAGCAATAGTTCATCAGCTTTTCCACGGCCTTCCTCATGAACCCAGGATTAGATAAAGGGCAGCAACTAGGGAGGTTGTGTGTTATGAACTATAGCTTTTTCTGATTCAGACTATTACATGGTTTTCGGTGAATGGGGTTAGAATCTCTGTCATCATATGACCTAGTGTCTCTTCACTGTCCTTTGCCAAGCAGAGCTGGTAAAAGACAGATCAGAGTTGTATGTGTTGGTTCAAACATCCTTTAGTGCTTTGAGAACTTTTACTTTGAACCAATAGAGTGGAGGTGTCTGTAAGGAACTGTTGGCCTTCTCCTTGAACTCATAAATTTGTCTGCAAACAGCTTTTTCTCCTTCCGAGTTATTTTTTGCTATTAACACTGTGAAAATATAATGTTGGTAAATGGACAAAAAAGTTTGTAGCAGAATTAAATTATTATTTGTAAGACATTCTGAGATATTGATCTGCTTCACTTATAAGTAATTCATGGAGTTTAGTGTTGAACAAAAGGTACAATATCAAAATTGCTGTGGGGCATAACTTGTAGAATAATTAAAAACTTAAAATTACTTCTTTTGACTTAACACCTTCACTTTCACTTCAAAATAACTTTACATGACAACAGTATAATGGCAAGAGGCTTGTGGAGAAAAATTAGGAACTGATTCTTATATCAAAATTAGATTTTCTCTGTATAATCTGATCAATACTTTCCCCTCTCCTTTTGACTTTCTCAAAGAGTAGATAATTTGAAATCAGCTTGGAAGAAAATACCATGAAAAGATCAGGACTTATGAATATTCAAAATTACCATGATTGTAAAGTTTTGGTTCAAGTATTGCCTTCATACCAAGTGAGAAACTACCTGATAATGTTCTCTCCCCCACCCCATTTAAAAAAGGAGTCACTAAAACTCTCCTTTTGCTTAAAGTATAGTTCATACAAATTGTTCTTTAAATGTACTTTTGCGTTGGATAAATATGAAGGGAGTGAATAAAAGGGTTGATTTGGGGGAAAAATAGGAAGAAATTACCCCAGGAGTGAGTTTTTCAAATTATCTCCCCTAAAGAAAAATAAATTAAAAGGTCAAATAGCCAGTAAAAATTATACCTAATTTGTGCTTTAAACCTGCAATTGACATTTAACTTAGTCACACCAATCATGTAATCTTTTTGGCCTTGGTGCCAAAAGATCTTTCAATGAAAAAGATATAAATGTGCCCCCTTGGCCATCCAAATCTTCAGTCTTCGTACATGTTCTTTTAAAAATATAATTTCCTTAGAGAAATTCGTGGCACAGAGCCCAGGCCTAGCTGAATTTGGCACTGAGGGCCCCCTGTATTTAATTTAGAGAAGTTGGGAAGAGATGCCCATCTTTACATCTGCCCATAAGCAAAGTCAGGGACCCACCCTAGCTGGGTATGCACATATGACATAAAGTTGGTAGTAAACAGGGATTCCTCTATGATTGACTAATGGGTAGCAAAGGAGGAGCTTAAAAATGCCATAAGTTAATATTTTTGACTATATGAATTGGATGTGAAATCGTGATTCTATTGAAGTCAATGTTAAATTTTCTAGTGATTTCAATGGGGGCCAAGATTTCACCTATGTTTCCAGAAACTTTAACAGAATTAGAATGCATCAGAGTATTTGTATTGTTTAGGAAATTGCTATACCTCCCTCCCACCCCAACATTATACCTGAGTGCTTATTAAACATCACTAAGTGGAGCTTTGACTGATGGAAAGGATGCAAAGGTAAATTGTCAGTGCATAAGACAGTGCATCCCTTACTTCCAGCACCACCCTTTAAAACACCAATCACTCCTGCCTGGTCCTTGTGAGGAACCACATGATAGAGTTTTGGAGTAACTGAATCATTAGATTTTTCCTTTCTACTCAGTAATGTATAACATTAATATATAAATAAAAACACATATCACAGCCTAAAATTATAGTTTACAGAATCAAAACACAGAAAGAAAAACCTGTTGAATAATCTGGGATTTCCTGAAAGCACTTTTTTCTATCTTTTAAGTGCAAATGTTTTTTTTTTTCATAGATAAAAACAAATCTGAATTTACCATGACAAATAATTGTTCTGCATCACAATTAAAAATCAATATTAAAAGCCAACCATTTTTCTCAAACATGTTCCATATACCTTATGTTCAGAGAGATTCAATTAATTATCTGGAAGAAATTCATGTACTTTAAGTTCCATGTCTTCACTGAAGCTGATACAGTAGATTTTCATGAGGTCCATGGAGTCATACTATACTGATGCCTTGGGTTTGAATTCTGACAAATATCCAATATCAGAAAGGTATTAATAGGAAATAAATGGCATCCTCAAGAAGTCCCAGTGCTTGAGAGAAACAAACATACCTATGAAGAGCAGCTTGATCATTGTCTGGGTAGAAACAGGGAATCACTATACAGAGTTGGCTAGAAAACTTCTAGACCCTGATCCAAAGATTTTAAGTTCTATGGGCTTTGGTCAAGATTTCCTTTCTATAGTGTGCCTCTCAATCAAGGCCACAATAAATCTGATATTGAAGCCAAATTAGACTCCTACATTCAAATGTTCAGCACCAGTTTAAACTACTGTAACTCATTTTCTTGGGTCAGAACTTTAGTTTGTCTATCCACAGACTAAGATAGGCAACACCACATTATATCGTATTTGTAACGTTTCTCAACCAGTCTCAAGGACTAGAAATTACTATTTACTGTTATTCCAGGAAATTTATGGATCTACAGAAATTGATAGCCCCACAAAAAAAGAAATAGGTCACTTCATTTTGGCCCATGTCACTTGTAAGAGCAGTAAGAAGCAGATTTAGAAGAAGGCTGTAGAGATAGACAAGAAGAAGAAGGGACAAGACCACACAGGATAGAAAGATTAAAACAGGAGAAAAGACAAGCAAAAAAGCTAAAAGGGATAGGAAAAGGACTTAATGGGACAGGCATGGGTGATGTAAGGAAATTGAAAAGAAAAAGAAACCTGTAAAAATTTAAAATGTTTAGAGGAAATGAAAGACACCATAAAATGTTGCCATCCATAGAAGGAAAGAAGAATGAGGATTCCTGGTTAGCAGTAGTTATGTGAGATGGTGGCAGGCTCGGGTGCTGAGAGCCTGTCAATTATGTATGTTCTGAGGTAACGTCAAAGGTTGTCTTGTTGAGGTGGAGGAACACTTTTTTTTTTTTTTTTTTTTTTTTTTAATAAAGAGAAACTGGTATCCATTCCTAGTGTATATGCTCCCTTCAAAGATTTTTAATCTGAGCTCATTGCTCACTGTTAGGCTGATCTGAGACTCATACTGAACTCACTTTAGCCTTCTCTTTCTATCTACTCCCATGATATTTTTCTTATTCTTTTGAAATGTAACAATATATGCTGTGTAAATTTGCTTTATGCTATAGTTGGACAGCATTGTCTGCTAATAACAAAAAAAAAAAATTTCCAGTATGTTGACTTTCTCAGATGAAACATATATGAATTCAGACATGGGCCTATGTTGATATTTGCTGAGGGAACAGCCCTCATTTAACTATGCAACTGCTAAAAGGTACACAATATTGTTCTTTTATCTGTTTGTGTTTATAAACAGATAAAAGCTTCCAAATATATTTTTCTTTGATTAAATGGAAATTATATTCTCTGAATTCCAGAAATACATTTTTTCTTCTTATTTTATGTATTGAGGATCTTTAAACCACTAAAGCTTAGTGGCTTCTCTAGCTGTTTTTTCTCTCTCTCTTTAATACAAGATCTTTACAAGAAACTAGAAATTGAAATTTCTACTTATGATTCATATTCATTGTGAATATTATCGATCCATTCACCTCTCTGTCTACCACCCTATTTAGTTATACATGCAGTGGTGCTTGTAGTCCTGTTGGTCCCAGGATATTAGAGAGACAAGGTTGGTGAGGTAATATCTTTTATTGGACCTACTTCTGTGGGTGACACAACCTTCTGAACATACGCAGAACTCTTCTCTAGACCCAAAGAAGAGCTCTGTGTCAGCTTGAAAGCTTGTCTCTGTCACCCACAGAAGTTAGTCCAATAAAATATATTACCTCAGCTGCCTTGTCTGTTTAGTTATATAGTCCTGTCGTCATAACACCTGACTTTAATTATATTTCATATTTCTAGAAATAAAATATTTTACTCCCTTAAAAAATGGGGGTGTGGAATGTCCTCAACATCACACCATGTAACATTTTTATAGGATAATATCATATTAGGACCTTGTAAGGATCCAGATAAGCAGCTAGTCATTCTAAAAAATAAAGTAACATTTGAGCCAATCATAGATCATGGGACTAAAATAGTAAGAGATAGCATCATAGTGATTTTGTAAAGAGGCATGCTGAGAAGTGCACAACTATGAAAGTAGGGCCAATCCATGGCAGAAGAAGGAAAGATCATGTTAAATACCAGTGAAAAGTGCCTATGGGCTCCTGCTCCTCATGACAAGCCCCCTTCTACTTTGTGGTAGTTAGCACAAATAACTGGTCAATGCTGATCATTTCTAAAATTAAACTAGATCTCTTTGTTCAGGGATCATGTGGTCTTGTATGTCTGGATATGGCCCTGTACAAAGGGGCCCCACTCCTCTTTGGGGTTTCTAGGCATTACTAGAATGTTCAGTTTAAAAAAAAAAAAGGAGGGTTGATGTCAGGCTGGTAGCTGTCTGTAAAATGATGCCAAAAAAATGATCCTTGTATCTGAGGTAGGGCCTGGAAGAGACAGTGTCCACATCTTAGTGCTACTGCAACAGCCGCTGCTTCATTCTGGATGGATGCGCTCAAAGAGAGTCCAGAAAATATGAGATATGATGGTTCCAATCTTGCATGTAAATGATTAAATCAATTCATCATCCCTTCAGAGGTTAAAGAACGGGACATGTCAATCAGATTTTCTAGTCATCCTGGGGAATTCCTTGGTATCCATAGACCTTTGAGATGTGTAGCTACACATACTGATTTTCCTTAGCACTAATGATACTTTTTGATTTCTGCTTGCCACCCTACATCTCAAATTCTGCTTTTCCTCAGCTTCCACGATTCTTATAAAGTTCATGGCAGTTTTAGTAGCTCCCCACTGGGAGCAGAAGGTTGCAGTAATTTCCTCTGTGAATAACTGGTGTACAGATTGAGGTTATGAACTTGTTCTGAACTTAGTGTAGCTAAAATAAAAAATAACAGCTTAAAATTATGAAGTAGATGATCTAAATGAACTTGTGAGACCACTATCATGGGATGAAAGATGAAGACTGTAAACTTCAGAGTTTTTAATGTCTTTCCATCTGAACAATTTCCTTATTTTTTACTAACTTAGTAAATCACTTATTAAAGCAGTATTAGTACAAAATCCACTAAAAGCCCGAAAAAATATGATCACATAATATTACATGCCTTCAAATCTTTTTGTGAACATACTTTACTGATTATAATGGAACTGATACTTCACAACAAATTTAGGATTTCACCTAATTCTTTCACCGTTGTGCAAAAATGTTAATTCAGATAGTGGACTAATGTTAAAATGCATTGTCTTGAAATTTTATCTCTGGAGTCCCAGTACTGCATAAGGAGCCACTGGTTTAGACCCATGACATTGTACTGAGTCACACTTATTCCCCTGGGAATCTAAAAGGGTGCAGGGATCAATGCCAGATGATCCTCATACAGGATCAGAGGCTTCTCTTGTAAGCTGTTGGGGCAAGGACAATGGTTTCTTTTATGTATGGAAAGATCCTAGCACCTTGTGGGTGCTGTGGGAAACAAATAGAAATTACAATAAGTAATGACCCCAGGCTAAAGGATGAAAATTCCTTTAGGCTAATTAGAATTGTCCAGGAGAAGCATGGCTAGACCTAAAATAGTGGCAGAGCACCTGAGACCTCTTCAGCTTCTCTAAATGAAAACAATTTAATGGCTAAGGCTCCAGGAAACTTACAGGACTGCAGTTGTGGTGCACTGGACAAATGAAATGATACAAGGATTAGGAGATGACAGCAGAAGAGAAAGCAAAGGAATTTAATTTATACAGCTTGGAGGAAAAGAGATTAAGGGGATATAAAACTGTATAAGTATCTTCAAGAACTCAAGAAAGGGGATTTTGTATGGTATCTGAAAGTGGTAAGAAAGTAATGGCATTGTAAAGTTAAAAGTTGAAAATGCTGGTTAGGTGCTAGCATAAACTTTCCTTGGTCAGAGAGTAAATAGAGTAGTCTAGCAGCAAAGGGAGGTTAAGTACCTGTAGGGGGTTCAAGAATACAATAATTAATATCCTGCAGCTGATAATGTACTGAAGTGCTCAGTATAGTGCAGGGAAGCAATGTCTTCCCATAGCTTTGATTCTGCTGAGGGCAATAGGCTCAAGGACTTCATAACCAAAGAGAGCTTTTATGGCCTTCTCATCAGTCTCTATGACTTTGTTGTATTATTTTGTGTGGTTGTTTGGTTGTTTTCCAGGAAGTAGGATATTCATGTGATATTTGGACAAACCCAACCTCTTGAGATTTTCACATTTTGCAATATTTATTGTTTATGCTAAAGAGAGAATTCCTACATTCATGTGAATCTTATTTTGAATAATACATTACAAAGTGACAATATTTTTGTGTGTTAGTGTCATACGTTATAACTAGTACCACTACTCCAATGATGTATTACCTACACAGTGGAGTGAACCAGAAAGATAAATGCTGGCATATGAGCACGTATGCATTATCTATTTAGAAATAGATATAAAGACAGATTAATTTCTACACAGTCTAAAGCTATACAAATAAAGTGTGTATATAGTATAGACTCTATATGTCGGGTGGCGGGAGAATAAAACAACTGTAGGGCTTTCCAGTTTCTCTTTTTCTAAAGAAATGTAAAGTCATATTCTTTGAGTAAAACTTGATTATCTGAACTAAAGGAATTCACTGAGCCAGGTAGATTATGCATCTTTTCCTAACCACCAGCAGACCGTGAATCAGCATGAATAGTCCTGTACTTTACTCAAGAGCTTCACTTTCCACACAAGAGAAAACTAGGCTCTGTTGTTAAAAATTGTTTTTGGTATCAGTACATTGATGTCCATGAATAAACTATCTTTCACAGCTCTCTCACATTTTCTATCTGTGATATTTTTAGCTTCTCAGAAACATACTATGTCATATGCTTATTTTTTTTCCTGTTTCTCCAGAAGCATTAATAGAATTATGTCATTTTCTTATTTATATTATGAAGGTTAAAAGCCATTTTATGCCTGCAAACATACAGTGTTTCAATTGCAGATCTTGTCAGTTGAAACTCTTCACACACACTCAAAGGTCGTGGGTTTGGTATAAACATAACATGCTACTTTTTAAATGGTACCCATCAGCACTTCAATGTATCTAGTTTACTACTTTTCCCCTTATGAACTGGGCAGCTATTATTCTGAGACAAATGCTAGATCAATGGTATCAGTTCTGTGAATTCAATTTTTCCAAAATCAAACATAGACAAAAGAGAAGATGAGATGGGGAAAATGAAATTTAATCTTTGAAGCAATATGGTAGGTGTTTATATGATTTCTCAGTTATGTAAAATAAATGCTGCATGTTTTCTTTATTAAAACACAATAAACATTTTTAATTAATGTTATGTATGGTTGATCAACATACCAGTTTCTAGAGTATATAGATTCCAATTGTATAACAGATGGATTACAACTAGCTTCGTCCTTTGAAGTTTTCCCTGCACTTTATGAAAATAAATAAATACTTTAGGTAAATAAATAAAGTTTAAGAACTAAGGATGAGATGCACTAGATGATATTAATTAACCCATAAACCACAACACTTATTCCAGACTTTTTTGGCCTGACTTTAATCTTTATCCATACTTTAAACTAAACTGAACCTGAATCTTTTCTGAGGTTCAAACATTTGTTAATATTTTTTCAAGTGTGCTTACTATTTTGGATTTGAATCTCATTCTCGAACTATTTCTAACTTAGTTAAATCTAAAAAAGACAGGTAAGAGGAAAAGAACTTTGGTCTTGTGAGATTTGCAGTCTGATTTTTTGCTGCATTTGTGCATCAATATTCCAATTCCAAGAGAGAATGAAAGAGTTCTACTCTTCATTTTGTAGATGATCATTCTATTGTATTATCTCCAGAGAAGGCAGCCAAAGTGGAGAACAGGAAAAAAAAGGTTAAATGAAACATGTTCTAGAGAACTTTTGACAATTTGGAATATCAGTGAATGTTTGAGTAGCATCCGTGATGCCAGCTGATTCATCAATCATCAGTTCACAGTACCGGGCACTAACAAGCTGGTCTGCCAAGTCTCTGGCCAACATTGTCAATCAGCCAGATGATATGAATGATAATGAATTTGCAAAATTCTATTATCTTTCACGTTTTGTCTTGCTTTGTAGCACAATACCATTTCAAATGATTGAATACAGTACATTCATTATCTCAGAATCTGCAAAAGATTTCTGAATTTGTTTATCACTAGACAAATGAGAAGAGAGGATGGCTTTGAACATTGCTGATCAATAAAACACAGCAAGAAATAGCCACGTTGATCTTTAGTACCAGAACTCCGTAGTTTTAACAGTGTATTAGTGATTCTGCTGGGTACTTTTCAGAAAACAGTTAGCATGCAGAATTTATAAAATATTATTCTTATGCTTAATTACAGCACTTGTAGCATCAGCACAGGTTAAACACAGTGGCTCTTGAGTTTCCAGCATTAATCAGAAGAAAACAATGACATTCAGACCATTAGGCTTTCAATTCCGTTTCCTCATATTATACCATGATTTGTTTTTTTTTTCTGTAAAGATTTTATTCTGCTTTTGGCTTTTTATATCAAGCCTGATGAATGATTTGAAATAATGTATGTGTATGATAACTTGTTACAAAACTGAAACTCTATGTACATCATAGGTTCTATTAGAAAATTATATTGTAAAAATAGTGATGGTGGCTGCTGAGTTTTTTGTTTGCTTTTATCTGTCTAATCTATCTAGCTAATTAATTAATTTCATATGTCAGTCCGCAGAAGATAATAAAATGTTTTAATTAGGGATGGCCATTTCTGCCTGAAAAACTAAGGGGGTAATTACCCATTTTGCATATAAATGATGTAATTTTCTCCTTGCTCTTGAGCACTCTATCCTTTCTATTCATTTTTCTCTATCTCAACCCTTCGTGTTGTTCTATTCAGTTTTATTTTGGATAATCTTGGATAATTCTGCCCCTCTGTCATTTACCTTGAGCCTTAAAAGAGAGCTTAGTTTGAAAATCAAATGAATCAAGTTCCATCCTTCCATCATGTACCCCTCTTTTATTTCATACCTCTAAGAGGTTTAGGTTGGGTGGGGGGAGGAAATGGCATTTGTATTCTTGCGGTAATAGTTGGGTGCTTTAAAAAATTTATTTAGTGCAAGTAAAAGAGTTGAGTTACGGGTAAAATATATATTGCTTAGGTGAGGAAGAAAAATGAAAACTAAAAATGAAAAGGAAAGGAAAGATTAATTAAAGGATCACATAAAAACCAACATTAAAAAAACAGTGGCCCAGGCAGAAACAGCAAGATTGGTAACAACTTTTCATTCTTCTGAAGGAAAGAAATATGTCTGAGAACTTCAAGGTCAATAGTCATTAGGGCTGGATAAGCTAGTAAATTATAAGAACAACTGGCCCCTCTCCCTGCTCATTGGCAAAGCAGTGCAAAGAAGCTTAAACTTCTGCCTTTGCTGTATCTGTCCTGTGGATAAATAAAATATTTCATTTTCTAGAACTGTCAATTGAACATATTTCATGCACATACATATCTATACAATAATTATTTTGGAGAAGTAATTGTTCTGAACTATCGTTTATGGTTTATTTACTCAAAATAAAGCAGATTTGTTTGGTTTAGGTCTGAATTTAGTTCAGCCAAGCTGTTCCTTCCCTTTCCTACTTCTGGGTTCAGTCTGAAAGCAACTGAGAACCCTCAACCCAACAGGCAGAGGCAGTGAAAGGAATGCTTTATTTTAGTAGCTTTTATAGTATCTAAACTAGGACTTGCACCATTTACCACATTTGGATTTGCAAGACCAGGTACTTTTTTTTTTTAATGGCAGGAGATCTTTCTCTCCCTCATACATTTTCAGTCAGCCATGGGATTTTCCTGATATTAATATCCAAAAGTGCATATGGCACCTGGAAACTTCCAAATGCTGCCTGTTTTGAGGCATCACTAAAGAGGAAGCCTCGGGCTGCATGAAATTTTAAAAAGGCAGGAGAGGCATCAGACACCACAGCTTGCTGCTGCTGCTTTTCAATTCATTCATCAAGGCTTCTTTCAGCAATATGTACTGTTGCTGAACCAGAGGATGCCAGTATGTAAAGAATTGTCCTGTCTGGGGGAAGTCCATTATTGCTGCTGACTGGAGCAGGTTCTATGAAGTCATTAAATACACTTTCAAATTTGAATGAAAACTATGGTTCAAGTGTTTACCCCCATTCTTAAACAGCCCTGTTTCTTTGGTTTGAGGTCAGCACTTACTTTTGGCTAGCATGAGGGGCTTTTTTGTTGCTCTGTCTTCAGAGGCTATTTTCTATTTAGGGTGTTCTATTGCATCCATTACAATGGTATCGGAGATTGGAATCATGTATGTTTCAAACTGGTCAGTTATTTGTGCAAATTGTACATTGCAAACACAATCTCTGATCATGCAAATTAGGGCTGTGAGTCAGCAAAGCACTTCAGCGTGTGCTGAACAAGGGCTCAGGTGTGGATAGTTAGCACACATTTGTGCATTCAGTGTTCTGAAAATCTGGCTCATTATATCAAATCAGGTGTTGTGAGCAATTTCAGTGCAACTGTACCTAAATATGTGTGAGGCACACCAACATCAAAAGGGATCAAATAAAAGTGGGAAATTCAAAAATACCTTTTAAGCTTATTTCTAACCATTCAAATATTCAGCATTTAGTCAAAAATATTACATTTCTCATTCTTTGACTTTATAATGTATAAAAGTGAACCTGTCATTAAGAAAACCTTCTTATAACCCCCCCAACCCACCCCCCAAAAAAGATGTGAAATATGTTGGAGTCTGAGTAATATTGTTTTTTCCTTGACTTTCATACCTCAACAGATGCAGTGTTGATTGGTCTAACATCAAGTTATTGTTTCCAGTTTTTAGAAAGAAAACCTTCTTTGTATGTTATATAGTTTGATTTACCTGGAACTGAAATAATTTTATTTTTTTTCTTTATCATGACAGCTAAACTGAAATATGACAATTCCAGAATTAAAGATTTTGCCAAGTTCACTTCAGTTCCCTTTTTAAATTTTTCCTTGCCTTTATAGTTGTAGGTTATATGGCTGGTATGTCTGACACCTTTACTCTGAATAATGAGAAACTGCTCTGCTACTCAGCTCAAATTCTAATTATCTGATCTCTAAGGTTAATTTCAATGTGGAGCTGTACACAGATTAATACACAGTGTTCAAATAAAGAAAACATTTATGGAAAAATCACCATATGGACCCTATTTAGACAGATGATCTAATTAACATAATGCCCAATGAACTGCTCCAGGAAAGGTTTTTTTGAGCAGGGTGCTACTTCTGGACTTTGCCCTCCAGTTTTGTGCTGCTGCAAAGTCAATGTTGCTCTTTAAAATCCTGTGACCAAAATGTTCTCATTTTACATGATGAAAATTGTCATTTGTTATATTTGAGACATCCTTTAATTGCAAATGAGTTTCAAGTTCCAAGGAAAGTTGCATTAAATAATGCAGAAAAATAAAGTTGCTAATAATGACTGAAGTTGTAATTCTGTGAAACAAGCTGTTTTAAGAGTCAAAAAAGGAGATTGATAACAACATTATAAGTGTCAGCCAGATGTGTGTGAATAATCCTAAACTGTTTGTGATCTGATCTTCTTAAAATTTAGATCTAAATTGTGTTCTGAATGACTCTTCCCCACCCACGTTTTCATGCGTTCACTCATGGCATCGTGCACAGTTCCCCTAAATAGGCAACAGAACAGATACTCTAGATTTCTAGTTATTTTTAGTGCTCATCAACTTGCTAAATTATACAGATCTGTTTGAAACATTGTTTGTAACATTTGATAAGTCAAAAACTGTTTTCATGACCACAATCTGTCTTTTTCCATGGCTAAAACTAGCAAAAACACTCTGTTCTCCAACCTCATAAACCTGATACACAGTAAATAATATAAATACACCTATGGTTCTTTTGTTCCTCTTTGATATTTTTAGCCAATCCTGGGTCAAAAAGTATTTAAATTTGCCAAGGGCTACTGAGTTCCCATGCTGTTCTAGCACAGTGGGCTAGCTGACTACTAAATTATTGTCTTCATAGCAAATATCCTATTATTTTCATCATCTAAGGGTGTGTTTACATTTAAAACATTGCAGCACCATAAATGGCTGCTGTAGTGCTTCTGTGAAAATGCTACCTATGTTGATTGGAGGGATTCTCCTGTGGGTTCATCCACCTTCTCGACAGGTGGTAGCTAGGTCGACAGGCTAATTCTATGCCTTGATAGGTCTGTTTAATTGTGTTGCTCAGGAGTATGGATTTGTCACACCTTTAGCTGGTGTAGTTATACTAACCTAATGTTGTAGGGTATACCAGGCCCATGTGCCAGCACAGTTGTGGTTATTGTAGGCTGAGATAGTGGGTGAGCTTATAGTTAAGGTTGCCTAAAACCTTGTTATATGTAAAGTTGTCTAGCTATAATAATACCCATATAGTAAAATCAGTACACCCCTTCCCCAGTTTGAATACAGTTATGACAGTATAAAGGTGCTGGCACTGGTACAGCTTATTTCTATAATGGAAGTGGAATAAGCTGTAATAGGTTAAGGACTGAAATATGTCACTGTAACTGAGCCCATACTAGTGGGCTATTTCACTATTTTAGTAAAAAAAAGATACACCTCTATTGAAATAGTTTAAAAACTATGTGTAGACAGGCCTAATGCCTTCCATAATAACTTAAGTCCTTGTTTTTCATTCCTTAGAATGTTGCCAAGATTTAACTGCACAGGTTGAAATGTTCCAAGTTTGTTTGTCTCAAGCTGATTTTTTTGAAGTGCCTCCATACTTTGGAACAGAGACCTGAAATTTTGCTAGAAGTCCATCTGGAGATCAAGAGAACCCTTTTTGCTGTCCCCATGAAAATCTGCCCATATTTGATTAAGTTACAAACCTCTGAAAAATCATAGTTCACCCGTGTTCAGTTGAGGTTTGTTAGAGTTTGACAGAGAAAGTATCCAAAGATTGTATCTACTCTGGGCATGTTCCAGCTTTGCAAATCTCCTGTATGCTGACAGCACTGAGCAGGTATCCACCATCCCCACAAAGCAACTGAGCATGTTTCATCCAAGGGCTTCAGAGGCTGAGCATATCTATTCCTTGCTCTTCCCAGATGCTGGAGGCTGCTGTGGTGCCAAGCACCAGAACTGAGAGCAGAGAGACAATGTCTCTGTTCTCAGTGCTTTTCTAACTGTTGTCCAAGCAGTAAGGATGACAAGAAAGAAGCATGCTAACTTAGATGCTGAGAATGGAGGAGCAGAGGAGGCAAGCGCAGAAGCTAGTGGAAAGGGAGAAAATATGGGCAGGAGCTAGTGGGACCAGAGGCTTAGGGATGGTACAGGAATGTGCAGGAGAATGGAACAAGAGTAGTGAGTGAACTTACTTTGAACTCATCAACAGTTTTGTCGTCGACTGTGTTCAGTGGGAGTAGCTTTGACTTCTAAACAAATGTGAACGATGGAAGGATTCATCATTATCTGAACTAGCAATTGGATTAGACAAATGTAGTGCAGGGGCAATTAAATGAAACACCAAAGAATAGGACTCTCATATGACCACTGAGGCACACATACAGATAGATATATTCTTGACATTTTAGCCAGGTCTTGAAAGAAGGAAAAGGTTGGGCTAATTATTATTTATTATGTATTAATACCACTGAAGATAGTATCAGAGAATTTGAGACAACATTTATAAAAACTGAATTTAAGTACTTCGGTCAAGATTTTGTAAAAGGGAAAACTTAGAACAATATTAAATAAAAATATGTAGTGAAAACATCTGGGTGGCAAAGATCAGCTGTAAAAGTGAGGCTATCCCAACTTCCCAAGGTAAATTTCACTTATGACCAGGAGCCTAAGGGCCCAAACCAGTTTCCCGTGTAATCAGTGTTAGCCTTTCCACTGAGTTCAATAGGGGGAGAGTGGGGGAGAGGAGTAGATTCAGGTCTCTATCTCTGACCCAGAGAGGTACTTCAGCTCACTGATAGCACCATAGAGCTTGATGGCACAAATTGTTTGCTTAAAGATAAGCACATGGTTAAATGCTTTGCTGAATCTGTGCCTGCAAAAGTGGTTCAGCATGATCTATAATTCATAATTATGGAAAAATTAGTAAAAGTAAAACAAAACAAATGGGGGAGAAAGGATTGGTTTCTGCTCTTCTACATGAAAACCATTCGTCATACCAAGGAGAGATTCTCCATTTACTGGATATTTGAAATAGTTGCTAGTTTTCTAACATAGCTCAAAAAGGGTTAGCTGTAGCATGATGAGGATTTTGTTACTGAAGAGTGTATTTATTAGTTCTTGGGGGATTTAACAAATGGCCTTATCATTTTCAAAAGGGCATTTTTGAAGGACTGTGGGAAAAGTGCTGTTTTCCCCATCTAACTACTCTTTGCTTCATTATTTAAAGTCTCTTTCTGGAGTACTTAAGTGTAGAAGAAATATGAGCATCTCAAGACTTGATTTTTTTTTAATTTATAGATTTTGCTATCTTTTATAACACAGGAAATATTAATACTATAGTAAGAATAGCTATAGGGATGCGATCCTTGGTTTTGAAAATATTATAGAAATCCCATTATGGCAATGTTTATACGCATGTTCAATATACTACCTTCATCAACTCCATTAAACTTTTATATACAAGTATCTGAGGTATTTGCAGGAGAAATAATTTGTTGACTGGACTAGTAATTTGTTTTTAAACTAGCTTCAATGGAGATGCTCAAAGATGCTCAAGTTTTAAATGATCACTAAAAAGAGAATGAAATAATGGAGAAAAACACTAAATGACTTTTTTTCTGTTTCAACATTTGCCAGCTTGCAATGTCCTTTACAGAGCTCATTGTACTAAAATGCTATTTCACGAGATAAGATAATTCACAGTAGGGAAGCACTTTGTATATTATTTTCATCAAAGAGAACTTATATTTCTTTCTTGCCCATCTGAATATTGCTATTAGACTACTAATTTACACTTTGGTAAAAGGGTCAGGAGTACTCAATTTTTTCATGACTTCATACTAGTTGGAAAGGGAATTTTTAATAACTGCTGTAATTTGCCAGTGTAGTTCCAACATCCAGTGCCTTTTGAATTATATATGTTGTATAAGACAAAAATGCTACTAAATTGAGAGTTTCTAGGTATTAAATTCTTCATCTTCTGAAGCATTCTTTCAGAACTGAAGGCTATGGGTTTTTTTCTTTTCTTTTCTTTTTTGAGGGGGGTGTTCTTCACTTTACTATATGATATCTCAAGTATCAAAAGATTTTGTCCTTGAAAAATCAGAAGTCTGTTCAAGTAAGAATGATGAGAAACAAAGCCCCTTGTAAGAAGTGAACTTACTCATAACAGTGTTAGTTGCAAACAAATCTTGTATATTTCAATTCATTCCTCCTCATGACTAATTTCAAAAAATAAATAAATTTAAAAAAGACTTGTAATGGTCTGGGGAGTAACAAGAGACAAGGTAATAGTGGGGTTCCAAAGGGACTGCAGAAACTACTGCAGAAGACAAGTGGTTTATGAAATGTCTCATTAGGATCATGTGTCAGAAGGACTCTATCTGATAGGGAACTCTATAGTGATGAACTTGGACCAAGACACAATGCTCCAGATAATTTCTCCTGACCTCAGAGACACTTTATCTTAAGAGTGCTGGATATCTTAATGATGAATATAATAATAATAATGAGAACAATTATGCAAATAATTGTTGCGTGTTGTGCAAATATTGTGTCAGATCCTTAGCTGGTGTAAAGAGACATAGTTTGACTGATGACACTGGAGTTATGCCAATTTACAACAGCTGTGGATCTAGACCATTCTTAATCCTAAAGAATGGTGAGAGATACCTGTCCATAACACTCCAAATAGAAGCGAGCTCAGAATTTAGAATTCATGTGCCTCTGTTTTGAGAATTTCTTTGAATTAGAGAATAACAGCAGTGGGGATGCAAATGCTGTTAATCATTTTAAACCTGATTCAAATTTCGGGGAGAGAAATTTTCACCATGTACACATATCTAATATGATCATTATTGCTCTTTCTCTGGTTCTTCTTTGGTTCACTTGGATGAACTATTCAATTCCATCTCAGTGAATTATTTCTTTCAGTCACTGCTTTCCTTCCCTGATCCATCTGTCAATTTCTACAACCCTTCTTTCCTTAGACTTTGACTGGCTCGCTCTCTTCTGATATCAGACTTATTCCTTTACCACCCACTCACCCTGATGCAAAAATTAGGTCTATAAGTATCATTTGTTTTTTAGACAAATGATGGCAAAATTGAGCATGAGTGAGTCTGTAACTTGAAGTCTTTCTCGGTCACTTGAAATATTTAAATCATGATTTATGGACTTCAGTAACTCAGCCAGAGTTTGTAGGTCTGTTACAGGAGTAGGTGGGCTAGGTTCTGCAGCCTGCAATGTGGAGGAGGTCAGACTAGATGCTCACGATGGTACCATCTGGTCATGAAATCCTTGAGTCTCTTCCTTTATTTAAATCTTGATGTAAAAAAATCTTTCTGTGCTCTTTTGATTATTAAATCCCTTTGTGAGACTGTATGTTAAAAACATTACATCTAATGAAAAGGGAGTCTGTTTTCTGGATTTTCTAGGCATTGGCTTGGAGGTGGCTTAGTTTCTTTTACTAAAATAAGCTTTGTACTACTGATACTGAGTGCCTCAGTGGAAAAAATGAACCAAAGAAAAAGTGTTCTTAAGCAGCTGCTCCATCAATAACATCACAGTTAAAGTAGAAATCTTATTGGTGGTGATGATGATATTTGAAAGAGATAAAGACTTTTAGAAAGGAGGGCTAGATTGTACCTACTGTAAATGTACTGGAGGGAGGTGTACAGCAGCCTTCCTCCCTTCCTCTATTATGGTTGCATACAACAAGTGATATTTGCATTCTCTGCACTCAGGTGGTTCCCTCCATGTAACCCTTGGGGCATAAGGAGATCTCTCTCTGCAAACCCTGGGATGCAAAGCATCCATTCCAAATGAGGTGGATGTGAATGTGAGACACATCTCCCTCCTTGCATTGGCCCCATACAGCAAGCCAGGCATAAGGCTAAGATTTTTGTCATGGTTATTTTTAGTAAAAGTCAGGAATAGGTCACAGGCAATAACCAAAAAATCATAGAAGCCTGTCCCTGACTTTTATTAAAAATAACTATGACAAATGGGGAACAAGGAGGGTCCCGCACCCACTGCTTCTGGGGCTCCAGGGTTCCTGCTACCCATGGTAGCTGAGAGTGCACGTCCCTTTACCACCCGCTGTGGGACTTGGAGTTGTGGGTGTCCCCACACTGCTGTCAGTGGCAGCTTGGGGCTGCAGGGGTTCCCTGCCCATAGTGGTGGCTCGGGCATGTGTGGACCCCCCACCCCCCTCCATGGCAGTGGCTCAAACCTGCCAACAGCTCCATCCGTGCTGCTCTGGGACTGAGGCAAAAATGTCATGGAGGTCTCTGGAAGTCATGGATTCTTCCATGACAAAATCTTAGCCTCAGTAATGCATACCAGGAAGCTCAGTGAGAGAGCAACTGGAAAGGAGCTTTGAATATTCCATTGCTGTGATTTGTATCATCCACACAGTGATTCTGTTTCCTCATTGGCTTTCCTTTTGCATAATCATTGACACCAGTGCAAAGGTGTTGTAAAATATTACCACATCAGAATGGTAGCTTTTTACACCCAATTTCCACTCACTCAGTGATGGTATAAAAGATGAGGGCCATGACAAATCAGGCCTTATACGTTAAAAAAGATGTCAACACATTGCTCTTGATGCCACAGTCACCTCTTCAATTGATGATGGCTTTAACATATGAGACCAAAACCAGAGGTTCCAACACCTCTACAACTTATACCACTGAGTCTCTTGCATATGAATCATAACTCGTATGCTGCCATCATCAACAGAATCCCACTTACAGGTACTGCCAAGTGTGTGTATAGGGC
The DNA here is from genome assembly GCA_007922305.1 of Dermatemys mawii. Lineage (NCBI taxonomy): Eukaryota > Metazoa > Chordata > Testudines > Dermatemydidae > Dermatemys > Dermatemys mawii. The sequence continues at coordinate 75,803,522 of ML677326.1, forward strand.
TTCTGATTAACCAATAAACACTGATAAAATACCCCCAATGCAATACATAAATAAAAAATCAGTATTTATCTAATAAACATTGAGGAAACCACCTTAAATGATTACTTGTATCAGAGCTTGTCTACATGGAGCACTAATGTATTCTTTTTGCAATAAAGGTGCCAGTTATCAGCCACTGAGTAAATGTTCCAAGCAGTTTAATAAGAAGTAAAAATATATTACAATTCCTCTTTGGTGACAGACATGTCAAAGAGAGAGACCAAACCCTTACTAGTTGAAATAAAAACATAGTTATTGTGAACAGGCTGAGAGGATTCTAAGAATGAAGATAGGAACAGACTATGAAAAAGAATCAGAGGGGTAGCCGTGTTAGTCTGGAATTGCAGAAGTGACAAAGAGTCCTGTGGCACCTTAAAGACTAACTGAAATTTTTTCAGAGCATGAGCTTTCGTGGGCTAATACCCACTTCATCGGATGCATGGGTATTAGCCCA